>CM072924.1:2613948-2998948 GCA_036971965.1 Nyctalus aviator
GCTCCACCGCCCGCTGCCTCCGGCCACACCTCACCGCCAGTTCCCCTCCCCCACAGGGGACGTCGACGTGGACGAGTGCTCGGAGGGCACGGACGAATGCCACATTGACGCCATCTGCCAGAACACGCCCAAGTCCTACCGGTGCCTCTGCAAGCCCGGCTTCAAGGGGGAAGGCCGGAAGGGGGAAGGCAAGAAGTGCGAAGGTGAGTGAGCCCTGCCAGCCTCCGGCCGCCGCCGGGGGCTCCCCACACCCGGGGGTGGAATCGGGAGTCCTGGGGGCCTGGCTCCCCCTGGTTTGAAACTTTGGGGTGTTTAGTTTTGAAGAAATTGAGATGAAGTATTGAATGATCGATTGCCCATCTATCCTCGCCGGGATGTGTGTGGGGTGAAGGCCGGAGGTGACAACCCCAAGTCTCTGAGTCTCCCCATGTGGCCCGTAGCTTCCAAAGGACCTGCTAGTCGCTGGCCACAGCGTGGGGCTGGCTCAGTGACGAGAGCCGGGCAGGCCTGAGAGATGTGCTGACTGTCTGTCCGGCCTTCCTTCCCTGCCCTGGGGTGCTGGCTTGACCGTCTGGCACCGGACACCGCCCTGCCAGGCTGAGAGACAAGAGCGGCCTCCTCTTCTGGGGCCCTTCTCCCCAGGCGGGATGGAACTTGGGGAGCTTTGTCCGGGAGGGTCTGGTGGTTTGTCTGACTGCAGGCCTGGGGAGGACCAGCCTCCGGGGCCACAAACAGCACGTGACCAACGTGCACCCCAAGATGAGAAGCTCTGCCCCCAGACTCCCCCGTCTGACCCACTTTGTGGATGAGGAAAACTGAGGCCCCGTGCTCTCGGCGGCATGGCCGGGGCTCACCCCGGTCTCTGAATTCCCGGCCGCAGCTCCTCGCCGGACCCTGCCCCCACTTTTCCCCGTGAGATTTGTTAGGAAAGCGACACATGCGCTTCTGGACACGCTTCACAGGAGCTCGAGTTTTGCCAAAGCGGCTGTGCCTTCTGGGGACACTGGCTGTTTATCCTTCTCGTTCTGGGCATCCCCTAAGGCCGCGGCTGGCCGGGTGACATGGCCTGGCCTCCCTGGGGCCCAGGAGCCTGGGGGAGCTGGCGCCTGCCCATAGCCCTCTGGCCGGAGGCCAGGCCGAGGCGGATCGGGTAGGACATCAGCCAGACGCATGCCTGGCCGGCTGCCGGCAGCGCCCGGGGGCTGGTTAGCTCAGTGGTTCCAAGTGGCCCGTTTTCTGACCCTCTGCTCCCCACTTCCGGCCCAGTGCTCTGGCAAGGGAGAGCTGAGGTGACTCCATCTCTGCCGGTTCCAGCCACTCCCTCAGCTTGTCCTCCTCCGGCCCGGCCAGGAGGCCACGCTCAGCCGCCGACCTGTCTCCCTGACGCGTCCCAGCGCCCGGCTTCGGCTGGAGCCCGGCCGGGGTCGCACGTGCTGGCTCGATGAGCCGACATCCTGTGTGTGTGGGTGAGAGGGGAGGAGGCTGACTGTGTGCCAGGAAGTGCCAGGGCCTCCCTTTCCCCGGCCTGGCTCCGGCCTTGGCCCCTCACCTCCTGAAGGAACACACATCCTGGCCACACAGACACACACTGGGCTTTCCCTCGCCTGGAGCTCTTTTCCCACCTTTGTGTTCTGGCTCATTTCTCATCATGCTTTAGATTTGTCTCCTCCAGGAAGCCCTCGCTGATGCCCCACCACACACACACACACACACACACTCCACTACATACACACACACACACACACACACACACGCACACTCCACTACACACACACACACATATACATACACACACTCCACTCCACACACGCACGCACACACACACTCCACTACATACACGCACGCACACGTGCACACACGCACACACTCCACTACACACACACACGCACGCGCACACACAGAGGCACGCACACGCACGCACACGCACACACAGCTGCTATAGCGCCTCCCCCGCTCCCCTGGCTAGCTCCCATCACAGCACTTCTGGCTCTGGGTTGTGACGACGTGTCTTGCTCCCCCACTAAGCTGTGCGCTCTTTCCCTTAAGCTGTGCGGCCCTGGGCTCGGTGTGGGCCGCCACCCGCAGGGGAACTCGGGCTCCCTGTAAGCGCCTCAGCCACTGAGCATCCTGGGTCTGCCCCCAGGTTCCAGCCCTGGGGTGGGCGGTGGGCCTGGCGCTGGCCAGTGCGCAGAGCACATTCCCCTGAGCTGGCTCTCCGGCCTAGCTTAGATGAGCACCTGCCAGCTGCCTGGCGCGATACGAGGGCCGGTGGGACGAAGGCTCTCTGCCTAGAGAGAGGAGCAGCAGGGGGGCCTGGCCCGGGGTCATTTCCCTCCTGAGCCTCAGTTTCTCCTTTGGCTACATGGGCCCAAAATACCCCCACCGCAGGTGGTGGTCAAAGCAGAGACAAGCTATTACCCTCTGTCAGTCTGTCAAATAGAGGTGATAAAAGCACCGGCTTCACGGAGATAGGTAAGGATTGAATGTGTATAAAGGATGTGAGCATAACCTGGCTCACTGGATACACTCTGTAAACATTTCAGCTGCTGTTACCGATGTGCTGGTGATGGTGCTGATGGGATGGATATGTTAATGAGGATGACAGTGATCATGACCGTGATGTTGATGGTGAGGGGGAGGATGGTGATGATGACAATGAGGAAGATGTGGGGGAGGAAGAGGATGCTGAGGATGAGCATGTTAATGAGGAGGAGGATGAAGATGATGATGATGATAGTGATGTTGCTGATGACAGTGAGAAGGATGAAGGTGATGAAGATGATGATAAAAAGGAGGATGAAGATGTTGATGATGATGTTGATGATAGTGAGGAAGATGACAGTGAGAAGGATGAAGATGAGGATGAAGATGATGATGATGGCAGTGAGGATGAAGATGATGACAGTGATGTTGATGATGACAGTGAGAAAAATGAAGATGATGATGATAATGAGGATGAAGATGATGATTATAGTGATGATGACAGTGAGGAGGATGAAGATGTTGATGATAAAGAGGATGATGAAGTTGTTAATGATGTGATGATAGTGACTTTGAAGATGAGGATGAGAATGCTGATGATGGTAACGATGACAGTGGTGATGATGATGATGAGACCATGATCAAGCTGATGATCATAAGGTTGTTTAGCATATGAAACTGGGTGTGGCTTTGTCTTTTTCCAGCAATTCCCAGATTCTAAAATGGCTGGGAAATGTGAGGTTCTGGTTCATTGGTGATTCGGATAAACAATATGCAAATATTCATATCCCCATGGAGACATACGGACACGCGTGCCACTGCAGATGACCGTCTGCCGAGAACGCACACTAAGATGACAGTGACAGAAGGCTTTCCCCTGTTCCACCAAACCTCATCAGGGCCAGAAATGTGCTGCCCTGCCCTGCGCAGACATCACCAGTCCATTGCCGCACCTTCCCGGCAGCACTCCCTCTCCTGCGCAGACATCACCAGTCCATCGCCACACCTTCCCAGCAGCACTCCCTCTCCTGCGCAGACATCACCAGTCCATCGCCATACCTTCCCGGCAGCACTCCCTCTCCTGCGCAGACATCACCAGTCCATCGCCGCACCTTCCCGGCAGCACTCCCACTTCGGGAAGCTGTTTGCCTCCCGGGCTCTCTGTCTGCGGGTCCTGAGTTGGTGTGGGTTGGCAGAGACTGGCGTAGGAGATGGGGGAAATGAGGACCCTGTCTTGAGATCTGATAGACGGCGCTACTTACTGTGTTAAGCACTGGGGACGGATTCTCTGCAGCCATGCCAGAGCACGCGGCTGCCATAGCGCCCACGTCTCCCCAGTCCTTCACGGGAAATGGACCCAGGGTCTGGGAAGCCCTGTGGGGGGCTGACTGCACCTCTTAAACCCTTTACTGTGTCATCCTGCAACTTCTGCTGGTTGTGGCCATCCCTTTTGCACACCCAGCCCCCCAGGCAGCCCGCCCCGCACTCGGACGGTTTCTGAGCACACCTTTGAGGCCATCGTGCCATGCCGTGCGGCCCATGAGGTGCGGGGATGGCTGAGCCCTTCTATGTGCAGGCACTGTGTCCGGGGAGCAGTGTGGGGCCCGTGCAGTCAGCTGGCAGGAGGCTTGCTTATTCAGGCTGAGGGGCCTCAGACTGGTGGGAACGGCTGTGAGCAAGACTGAGGGTGACTCCGTCTTCCTGATGGTGTGCATCCTGACAGTGTTTGCAGTACTCGAGGTAAATGTGTGCATGTGCAGAGTTGGAAGGAACATGAACAGGTCCAGGGCAGTCCCTGTGTTTTACAGATGACCACACCAGACCCATTCACACCTCCCAGACCCATTCATACCTCCTAGACCCATTCACACCTCCCAGGCCCATACACACCTCCCAGGCCCATTGACACCTTCCAGGCCCATTGACACCTCCCAGGCCCATTGACACCTCCCAGGCCCATTGACACCTCCCAGACCCATTGACACCTCCCAGGCCCATACACACCTCCTAGGCCCATTGACACCTCCCAGGCCCATTGACACCTCCCAGGCCCATACACACCTCCCAGGCCCATACACACCTCCCAGGCCCATACACACCTCCCAGACCCATTGACACCTCCCAGGCCCATTGACACCTCCCAGGCCCATACACACCTCCCAGACCCATTGACACCTCCCAGGCCCATTCACACCTCCCAGGCCCATTGACACCTCCCAGGCCCATTGACACCTCCCAGCCCCATTGACACCTCCCAGCCCCATTGACACCTCCCAGGCCCATACACACCTCCTAGGCCCATTGACACCTCCCAGGCCCATTGACACCTCCCAGGCCCATTCACACCTCCCAGGCCCATTCACACCTCCCAGGCCCATACACACCTCCCAGACCCATTGACACCTCCCAGGCCCATTGACACCTCCCAGACCCATTCACACCTCCCAGACCCATTCACACCTCCCAGACCCATTCACACCTCCCAGACCTATTCACTCCCAGACCCATACACACCTCCCCGGGCCCATACATACCTCCTAAACCCATACACACCTCCCAGACTCATTCACATCTCCCAAACCCATTCACACCTCCCAACCTATTCACACCTCCCTAGACTCATTCACACCTCCCTGGACCCATACACACCTCCCAGACCCATTCACGCCTCCCAGACCTATTCATACCTCCCAGTCCCATACTCGCCTTCCCTGACCCATTCACACCTCCCAGACCCATTCACACCTCCCTGGACCCATACACACCTCTACTTAGGCCCTGTCATTCTGCATTTATGTTTCCCTGTGTGTCCTCCTGGAATGTGGGCCCCTCAAGGGCAGGATTTGTGGCCTGCTCCCCTCCAATCCTAGAATCCAGCACCAGGCCTGGCATAGGGCACGAAAGGCTTCTGTTGAGCGGAAGGCTGGGAGGCTGGATCGCAATGGGCACCTCTTCCAGAAAGCCTTCCCAGCTGCCCCAGACGGGTGAGCTGCCTGTCGCTGTGGGCACCCTCCTTCAGAGCGTTGCTGTGACCTATGTGCCTTAACAAACCTGGCCCAGAGCCAGTGCCTCCTCCTCTGAAGGTCTCGCAGGTGAGGAAACAGGCCTGAAGAGGAAGGGCCTGGTGAGGACATCTGGTGCAGACCTGCAGCAGAGTGAGGCTGGGGAGGTCAGTCTCTAGCCCCGTCTCCAGACAGAGAAGCAGCAGAACCTGGACCCAACCCTGGTCAATCGTGGGATCCCAGCAGAGGGCCACGCCCACTAGCCTGTGTGAATCGAGTGGACAGATCCCAGCTCCAGAGTGGTGGAGGGGGCTGCAGAAGGAAACCCTTTCCTGTGCCCACCACCACCCCCTTGCTGCCGCCAGCCCATCGGAGCCGGGCCCTGCGAATGCCATGGTCTCAGAACACAGCGCCCATCGTGTAACTAGGAGGGGGCATCCCTTGGCTTGGCCAGCACTCAGCTGACCACTTGAAGCTGCTGTGATGCTCCATCCTTCTCTCCCTAACCACATCCCAGCATCACTGCCATCTTTCTATTCAGACTTGCCAGCTCCCTCCTACCCCAGGGCCTTTGCATTGTTCTTCATTGAGCTGCGCATCCCCAGCTCGCCAGATCCCTATGCAGAGGCCTCAGACCTGCACTGCTCTGAGTCAGTTAGGCCTGTCTGCGCTCTCTGTACCGAGGGGAAAAGTGGGGTGAAGAGGGGCAGGCCGGGGTCAGAAGGGGGCATTTCATCCCCTTTAAATGCTCAACTCGTTTCACCTGAATTGCTTTGTTTTCATAGACATTTGCGAAGGAAAGGACCAAATTGTAGCCTGGATTGGGTTTTGCTAATCTTAATTAAGAGCTCTCAGTTATAATCAGGACCAGGCCCGAACAAGGAGCAAATTCCCTCCTTGCACGGCCTGTTGTTTAAATAGCGAGGACCCTCTGGGTCACCGCTGTGTCCCTCTTGCGCGCGCCTCTTCCTCACGGCGCGCGCGCGCGCGCACACACACACACACACACACACCCTGGTGTGCACTTAACTTTTAGACCCTTCACTCAAGCGCTGTATTCCTCTTGTGAGTTCCAACCTGGGCCCTCCAGAACGCTGTAATTAAAACTCTTGGGGGAAATCAATCTTTGTTTTGGCCACAGTATATCGAATGTGTTATTATTTCCCCCTTTTCTGTGAAAAGGGGGAAAATGGCATCGGAGATCACAAAATTAGCACGTGTGTAATGTAGTCACTTCCTGACGGGCCTGTCCCCGGGGCCTCCCTGTCCGTCACTGAGGCTGGGAGATTACAGGGCATGCTGGTAAGTGTTTTAACAAAACTCCTAGTAACACTCCCAGTGACCCGTTTAGTCTCACATCAGGGAAAAGAAAAAAAAAGAGAGAGAGAGAGAGAGAGGAAAAAAACACTTTAAAACCAATTGGCCCTCTTAGGGAACAAAGTCTATGACCTTATTAAATCGTGTTCATCCTCGACATTGAACATTTCACTGAAACTCCAGGTAAAATCCTGCGTTGGGGGAGGCCAGGAGAGGCCACAGGAGGTAGGCTGGGGCGAGGGGAATTCTTCGCGTCTTAAAACATGCAATTATGGGTGCAAACACGTACCTCCTGGCCCGGGATGAAAGCTCGGCCCGGGCCGGCGGCAGGAGGAAGTCGACGGGATGAACATTCCAAGCTGCTGTCAGCTGGCAATAAGGTGCGTCGGCTGCAGAGGGCCCGGCTCTGCGCGGAGCTTAGGCTTCTTGGAGCCTGCATCTGTTTTTGGAAGAAAATATATATATATAAAGCTCCTATCTGTTTTTAGAATAAAATATATATATAAAGCTCACACTACAGTCCTTTAAGCTTGGAGGCAAGTTCACATCCTTAAGCCCGTCTGTGAAATGTGTCCACTGGCCCGATTCGGCTGAGTGCCGAGACTGTGCACTGAGCACTACTCTGTGCCAAGCTCGGTGCTGGGGCCAAGTCATGCCTCTGACCTCCCTGGCGGGTGGGAGACGGGCCCCTGACGGTGTGGAGAGTGCAGTGGGGGACACAAAGCAGACTCGGGGGGAGAAGAGAGCGTACATGTGCGGGGGGCCTGAGGAGGGCTCCCTGCAGACTAAGCTAATAAGGCAGAGCGAGCGGCCGCAGCGGGCCGCCGTCCCTTCCCGCTCCGGCCACCCAGGGGCGCTGCAGCAGGACGCAGAGCGCTTTGGGCTTTGCAGACTCAGTGTGTCCCAGCGGCTTCCGCTCCGGAGGCCCGGGCCCTGCCGTCCGGGCCGCAGAGGCACCAGCCCCGGCGCACATTGGAGCTGAGGTGGGGGAGGCAGTGTCTTCGTGTTAAGCTCCCTTTTCTCTAAATTCCCATTTCTCCAGGGGCTGGAGGGGTCCCTGCCCCCCGCGCCCGGGCACAGGCCCTGGCTGCCCTCCCTCCAGGCCCTCTGCTCCTCTTGGCCGCATCTCATTACAGTGGCTGTATTTGTTTTTCCATCTGAGGAATGCTAACCAGAAAAAACCATTATTTCTAAGAAAATAAACGGCGGCGGCTGGCCTTTGAATGCTACTGGAATGGGTGACGGCCTTCCCCCAAGGCCCTGAGACAAGGCGAGCCCCAGGGCTGTGTGCGGGCCAGGTCAGGGGGCTCAGAGGGGGTGCGCGGGGCTCCTCCAGATGGGCCAGGGCTGCGGCCGTGGGAGGAGGCAGCTGAAGCCCAGCGGCCAGCCTGGACTCCGCCTGGTTCTAACGGCCCGGGCTGGCCACGCCCCGGTCCTGCCCCTGTGCCCCTCCTCCCGGCACCGGTGCCGGCTCTGTGTGACCCTGGGCAGGTCTGTGGGCCTCTGGGCCTCAGTGTGCTGATGGCCAAGCCCAGGGCTGGGGCCAGGACACCCGGACCCCTTAGGACCCCTGTGCCCGGCAGCTGCTTCTTCAGGGTGCTCCTTGCCTGGTGGCACCCAAGGCTGGCTGTCTCCGGGGGTGGCAGGAGGGCTGAGGCCTGGCCGGGCACTGATGGGCAAGGCTGTCCTCGCGTGAGAGGTGTCTGTCTGTGCCAGGGTCAGTCTCTCCCTCTCGCTGGCAGCGCCTCTGGCAGCATCTGGCTGAGGGCGAGGGGCCAGCCGGGAAGGTGTTGGCACAGGAGGGAAGAAGGCAGGGAGGCCTTGTGAGCACCCTGAGCTGGCCCCTGGGTCACTGAGATGGGAGTTCTCCCGCCAGCTGCCAGGGTCAGGCGGGAGGGGCCTGCAGCCAGCGGCCTGGGCTCCCGCGCTGGCTCTGCCGCTTGCCGGCTGGGTGATCGGGGGCCAGGCAGCTCGGCTCCCGAGCCTCTTATCCCTCGGAGATAAGCCGGGCCCTGCTGCCCGGGCTGCGGTGAGGGCTGAGCCACGTGCAGTGAGACGATGCCATTGTCGTTGCTGCTCCTGTTGTTGTTGGCAAGAGCGCCCGGGGTTTGCAGAATGAAGTCAAACCGCACAGCCTGCGCGGTGAGGGGAAGCAGCCTGAGCCAGGAGGCATGGGTTCAGGATGCTGTCGGCCCCTGACCTGCTGGTAAGATGGCGCCTCTGTTCCCAGCCTGGGTTCGGGTGCCCCTTTATAAACCCGGGGGCATCAGAGGGTCCCGCTCACCTCTCCCAGGTGGCAGAAACTGCATGTCTGATGGCTCTCCTGTTGGGTTCACAGAGCTTGGCCTGCAGTTCGGAGGCCCCGGGCCTCGCCCCCACCCTCTGCTAAGGGAAGGGGAGAAAGCCCAGGCTGTCACTGAGGGGCAGAGCAGCCGGCCCCTCCCCGCTGCCATCCAAGCACTCCGCCCGCCAGCTCCCCCGTGGCCGGCGGCCTCGGGGTCCAGCAGGCCTGACGCCGGAGCCCGAGAGCAGCCCCCGAGAAGGCCCGGCTCTGCTGGGGGAGAAAGGGAGTCATTAGCCCGCCCTCTGGCTTTGGCAGCAAGTCCCGCCTGCTGCCTGGGGACCACAGGGACCAGCACGCGTTCACGCTGGGCAGGTGGCATCTGAGGTCAGCTCAGAGGGAACTTCTGTGCGGTTTCCCTGCGCCCGGCCAGAGCCCCAGGGACCCAGCCGGCACCGCAGACGAGAAACCAACAGCAGGAACTCTGTGAAATGTAAACAGCCTCACTGAGCTCGCTCACATACCGTCCACTCCCCCCAGTCCAAGTCAGTGCCTTTAGGAACCGACAGCTGAGCATTTATCCGTTTTAGGGCCTTTTCCTTACCCCCCAAGAGCACCCTGCACCCCTTTAGCATCCCTCTCCAGACCCCACCCCCAGCCCAGGACACCGCCGGGCTCCTTTCTGTCTCCACAGACTTGCCGTTTCTGGAGGCTTCACACAGACAGACTCCCAGGGCGGTCCTTGGCACCCGGAACGGCATTGACTTTGAAGCCGGGGGCCGGGCTCGCTTCCTGGCTGCCCTGGCGTTACCATGTGACCTGGGCGGGGCAGGTGACATCTCTGAGCCTCGGTTTCCCTGTTGTAAGAGAGACGCTAGGGCCTCTTCTCTGGGGTGGGGGTGGGGGTGGGGGGTGAAGGCCGCCTCAGCGTGGGGTCAGTTGGCTGGGGCTGCCACCATGAGGTGCCCCCGCCCGTCCCGTGTGGAGCAGGCCGTGTGGGGAGCACTCTGCTGCTCCCGAGGCTCAGGCTGCGCAGCACACGGCTCCTGCCAAGGAGCTCCCAGCCTCCAGACACGCACACAGCAAGTGAGGGCAGTAGCAGAGTTTGCTGGGGGCAGTTAGGCGACCCGGGGGAGGGGGGGGGCGGAGTCACATCTGCCAGAGCATCAGCACCAGCTTCAGGGCGGAGGCGGTGCTGGGGCTCGGCCTGTGAAAGCGTGGGTGTCTGTGAAGGGGAGGAGCTCGGGCCGAGGGGACAGCGTGAGCAGACGTGTAGCGGCCCCAAACGCTAGGGCCCCTGGGGAGGCCAGTAGGCAGCCCCGGCCCGTGGTCATCTTGGATCACAGGCTGGATAGGGAGGCCCTCCCGCCCCCTGGCTGAGCCACGGCCACCGTGTGAAGTGGGGAATGGAGAAGTGCATGGATGTGTGTTGGTTCTGCATGACCTTTGACCTTTCCCATAATTAACTGCTGGGCCCACTTCTGACATCGTCTCTGCAGAAGGAGCCTGATCGATGGAGGCCCGGGCTCCGCAGAGAGCGTGGCTCATTACTCAGTCATTACAGCCCCGGAGCTTAACCCCGAGCCGAGGGGGAGGCCTAATCCTTCCTGCTGGCGGCCCTGCCGACTCCCTTCCCGCAAGCACCCTCAGCCCCAACCCGATTAGCATCATTCGCCAAGGACTCCGCTTCCTCCCTCCGCCAGCCGCTCCGGAGGCCCTGGCCGAAGAGCCCGGTTCTCCCGGGCCCCAGACAAAGGCAGAGACAGCTGCCGGGCGGCGAGGGCGTCTTTGTCAGAACGCTCGGTCCACCGCCTGCAAGCAATGACGAGGGGAAAGGAGAGGACGTTTGCGGTCCTGACCGGAGAGGGGAGGGGGGGCTCTAACCTCGTTTGCGCACTGAGATGCCTGTAAGCAGTGAGTCCCTGACCACACGCCTGAAGCTGACTCAGGATGGGACACCAAGTAGACTTCGATCTTTAAAAAGCCCTTATTCCCAGAAGCTTTGCAGTCAGTCCTGATTCTCAGGCGGATTCCCTGGAACAGCATTAAAGTAAAAGGGAGGGTGCTCCGACTCACTGCGGTGGAATCTTTCTAGAACTCGGCACACGGAGCAGCAGCTATCCTGTGGGGACAGAGAGAGGTGATTTTGAATTAAATGGAAAAACTGCGGTGGAATCTTTCTAGAACACGGAGTAGCAGCTATCCTGTGGGGGCAGAGAGAGGTCACGGAGTAGCAGCTATCCTGTGGGGGCAGAGAGAGGTGATTTTGAATTAAATGGGAAAACTGCGGTGGAATCTTTCTAGAACACGGAGCAGCAGCTATCCTGTGGGGGCAGAGAGAGGTGATTTTGAATTAAATGGAAAAACTGCAGTGGAATCTTTCTAGAACTCGGCACACGGAGTAGCAGCTATCCTGTGGGGCAGAGAGAGGTGATTTTGAATTAAATGGGAAAACCCGAACGCGCCTCCCTGAGAGGCCGGCTGCGAGCTGGTGCGGCTGCGGGTCCCGCACAGGAGGCAGGGCCTGTGGCTGAATTCCCACGCGAGCTCCCCAGCCGCGTTCCTCTGCTCTGCCCGGTGCCGGGAGAGGCGTTCTGTTGGGAACTGCATTTTCATTTAATAAAAGTCCCAGCCGGGGAGGGGGCGGGGAGGCCCAGACTCCGCCCTCAGCACAGGTCAGATTCAGACGTTTGTCCCCCGCCTCCCGCTGTAGGACCATCCCTGCCACTAGCCCTCACCCTCGACGACAAGGACTGACCTCGCCTCCCACCTCGGTGCCTTCTGGAGCCCGGAGTGTTTTTAAAGGTTTGCCTCCCTGCACCCCGAGGATGCGGCTCTGATGAGCACAGCACCCGCCCTGGAGCACGGCCGCCGGCTCCAGGCTGGAGACGGGCTGGGCCACGCTGTGCCCCGGTCTCTGCGTCGTCAAGGGGGCCAGCGCTCAACCTGCTTCCCAGCAGCTTCCCCGCTCCCGCCCCTGCCTCGGCTTCCCTATGATGGTCTCCTCTGTCCCAACATCCTCTCTGTGTCTGTACCCAAGTTTCCCTCCTCTTACAAGGACACCAGGCATCGGATTAGGGCCCAACCGACTCCAATATAATCTCTTCTTAATTACACGCACAAGATCCTATTTCCAAATCAGGTCGCACTCACTGATAGCAGAGGTCAGGACATCAGCACATCTTTTTTCGGGGTGACACAGTTCAACCCATAACAGTTCGTTAAGAGGAAACATCCAGCCCTAGTGGTTGCTCAGTGGTTAGAGCATTGGCCCACAGACTGATGCCGGGTGCCGGGTTCAATTCCCAGTCAAAGGCCTGTACCTCGGTTGCAGGCTCCAACCCCAAGCAATGTGGGAGGCAACCAATCCATGTGTCTCTCTCACATGTTTCTTTCCCTCCCTCCCCCCGTTTCCACTCTCCCTAAAAGTCAATGGAAAAGTATCCTCAGGTGAGGATTTTTTAAAAAAGAACTAACACCCAGAGAGCTTGGCTCTGCCCCCCTCTATTACTCCATTACTTCCTCCTCTCCTGGATAAACAAATGGGTGAATAATAGGTGATTGGATTGGATGAAGAGGAGGATGGTCAGCTGACTGGATCTTTAGATGGATAAATTCTGCATGAATAGGCAAATGGAAGGATGAATGGGTAGCCAATACAGTGATTATATGGATGGATAATGGATGGGTGGACAGGGCTGGCCATTTGGGTAAGAAACGGAGAGGTGTGTTTGTGTGGATGAGTGGGTGTTTGGATGACTGGATAATATTTTCTTGGTACACAGTGTACATGTGCCAAGGATCAAACAAAGGACTTTGCCAAAGCCTGGCATTCCGTGGGCACTCTGACTTATTAGGAAGGATGCGGGCTTTGTAAGCAGAAGGCCTTTGTTCTGACCTTTGTCCTTCCACTGACTGACTGGTGACCTGAAGCGATTACCTAACCTCTGTGCACTTCAGTCTGAACTGCACATGGAGCTAAGTAGCATGGAGCTAAGATGCCTACTCCAGAGCTGCTGAACGGGCTGGCATGGTCCAGGGGCCGATGCCTGCACACTTCCTTCTGAGATGCAACAATGGAGGGAGGGAGGGAAGGAGGAACACGAATTCTTCAACCCAAGTGCGAAATACAAGTCCTTTCCCTCAGCCTGACACATCCAACCTAAGCCCTGAGCCCCAGGAAAGCCACCAGGAAATCCCACTCTGAGCTGGGACCAGCCCCCCTCTGCAGAGTCACCTTCTGGAATGAAGGAAGGGAGGGAGTCGTTTGGGGGCTGCTGGTTCTGATCGGAGGGCAGTGGAAATGGGTGGCCATGGGCAGGCGGTAACCATGTTGATAGTGCAGGAAAGCCATGCTTTGGCAGTTGATTGGATGTCTGCAGAAAGGCGGAAGGACAGTCACTGGATGGGTTTCCCAGAAAGTGCCAGCTGACAGGTTCAAGGCGGCCGCACTGCCTGTGGAGTGTCTGTGGGAGTCCACGCAGAGAAGTGGTCGGTGGACCTGGGTGAAACCCACCCGCTGAAGGTCAAGGCTGCAGAGACCGGGCGATAATTAATATCTCGGTCTTTATAAACTCAGTCTTTTCCAACATAAAACCTTATATCCTCCTTTAATGTTACTTAAAATGTCTAAGTGCATTAAACATATGATTAAGAACAATCCAAATGACTTGCGGAACCGAGTCTGCTTTCCAGCGGATGCTGTGGCCAGTGCAGACAGGTTAGGAAAACCCAGGCTGGCCTGTCCGCCCCCCTGGCGGCTGTGCGGGCGGGCACGGGAGCAGGCCCACAGCCCGGACCCGGATGCAGGAGCTCTCAGGCTGTTTTCACTGAAGTGAGCCCCGCAGGTGCTCCTGGCTGGCAGGGGTGCTGGTGACAGGCCCTGGTCACCAGGGTCAGAGGGCTCACTCCCGCCTGAGACAGCCTCTACCGTCCAGAAGGGCCTGCCTCCCTGTGAACGCCAATTGACCCCCTGGCCTACCCTTACTGGGTGGACCAATGAGGACGGCGTGGAGCCTGGTGTCTCCCTGCGCCAGCTCCTCAGGCATTTACTTAGTCCCCCCTCTTCCCCAGGCTAGCCCCACCCCAGCTTCCATAGCTGAACCCACCTCAAAGACCCCTCTTCAACTGCATAGGAGACGGACCTGTTCTTCCCAGGCGGTAGCCTCTCCCGAGGCACTTCCGGTCCTGCTTAGAGAGGCACTTCCGGTCTTGCTTAGCGGGCACTTCAGGTCCTGCTTAGCAGGCACTTCCGGTCCTGCTTAGCGGGGCACTTCCGTCCCGCTGTGTCGCATTTCCGATTCCGCTCTGAGGGCACTTCCGCCTTCCCCATCCCCGCTCCTCTGGTTTCCAGGTTCCCCGTGGCGGTTGAGACGCCGCCATTTTGGCCGCCTGGGCTCCCGGCCGGCCACACTGGTTGGAACCCCGCGGGTACTGCTTTGAAAGAGGGTGACCTTTGGCAGGGTGTCAGCCTCCCGTGCCTCCGTTTCCCCGCTGCCTTGCGCAGTTGGAATAGTGGTGAGAGCGCCTGCGCCTCGGAGTCCGCGTGGGCCTGAAGGAGACCGTGCCTTACGGCGTTGTGCGCCCGCTGTATGGTGACCGGGCACTCCTGTCACTCTCCGAGTCTCCCCAATCTGTCTGGGACGCCAGAACTGATTGCCCCTTGGACCCTGATGGGAAATGCTAAAAAAAAAAAAAAAAAAAAGACAAAATAGCAAAAAGGGCGACCCTTCCGAAGGCTATTGGCCTTTGTTTCTGAGACAGAGCCTTTGTTAGAGCAAGGACTGGGGCGGTAGGAATTCGGAATTCCCATGCTGACGGGAAAGGAAATTATTTGGAGGGAGTGTGCGGGCTGGCGGTCACTCCGCCCAAGGTTACACGTTCCGGCGGGATGCAAAGTCCTTTTATCTGATGCCCCTGCTGCGTGAGTCATGAGCGCTCCATCTGTGGGAGGCCTTCAAAGGGGCGAAGAGATCCCGTTTGGAGGTGACACAGGGTCCACACAGGGTCTCCACAGGCTGCTAGTGTTGAGGCTTTTGAAGGAGGTGGAGCTGGGGTGACTTGCCAGCTGCCGTGTGGTGGGAGCCGGAGGTCTGGCACACGGCCCAGCTCTGCAAGGTGTGGCCAGCCTTGGTATAGAGCCAGGATCTTCACCTTAGTGATCTCTGGGTCCCAGCTCCCCGCAAGAGTTCTGGTGAATTACTGTTGGGTCATCCCCTAGCTCCGTGGTTCTCGACCTTTCTAATGCCGTGACCCTTTAATCCAGTTCCTCATGTGGTGGTGACCCCCAACCGTAACACTATTTTCGTTGCCACTTCATAATTGTCATTTTGCTACTGTTATGAATCGTAACGTAAATATCTGTGTTTTCCAATGGGTTTAGGCTCTACGGCAGTGGCTCTCAACCGGTGGGTCGCCTAAGACCATCGGAAAACACAAATATTCACGTTATGATTCATAACAGCAGCAACATTACAGCTATGAAGCAGCAATGAAAATAATGTTATGGTTGGGGGTCACCACAACATGAGGAGCTGTATTAAAGGGTCTCGGCATTAGGAAGGTTGAGAACCACTGCCCTAGCTGGTCATGCCCAGGTGCCTTCGGCAGGGGCGGGGGGGGGGGGGACCCAGGCTCTTCCTCTGACCCCTCTCATGCCTCATTCTGCAGACATCGACGAGTGTGAGATCGACGCCTACAACGGAGGCTGCGTCCACGAGTGCATCAATATCCCAGGGAACTACAGGTGCACCTGCTTCGACGGCTTCACGCTGGCACATGACGGACACAACTGCCTGGGTGAGTGCCGGGCCGCGCCCTGCCCGCCGGGCACACCTGCCGTGTGGGGCGCCGGGGGAGCGCTGGCTCTCCTTCGGTCCTTTATATTAAATCTCCCGGAGCTGCCGTGATAACGCGGCGCACATTGGGGAGCTTACACGGCAGGAATTTCCTTTCTCGCCGCTCTGGAGGCTGGACGTCCAAAGTCGAGATTTGGCTCTTTTGCTTTGTTCTGAGGCCTCTCAGCTTAGCTTGCAGACAGCCACCTCCCAGCCGGGTGTTCACATGGTCATTCGTGCATCCATGTACTTGATGTCTTTCTCTGTGTGTTCGAACCTCCTCGTCCTAGAAGACTCCAGTCTTAACTGGAGCAGGGCCCATCCCAGCCGATTTCCAATTTAATTCCCCCCGAAAAGGCCGTGTCTTAAACGCAGTCACCTGCTGAGGTGCTGGAGGCCAGGGCTTCACCAGAAGAGGTACCGGAGGTCTGGGGGAGTACAGCTGACCCCATAACAAGGATTCTGCTGTACCTCCAGAGTCTCCTGGTTCAAGTGTTCATTGTAAGCCAGTTTATAACGTTTATCAGAGAAATGGCAGCTTGCTGGATAAAATGGGAAACATGGAGAACAGGAACAAAAAAAATTAGGACTCGTCTCAGTTACGCTGGTGTTTCCCCTCAGGCTCCTCCCTGCTCCCAGGTGTGATTTCACCGTAGCAATCGGTGGTCAGCATGGTCTTTGTCCCTTAATTCTCCCTTGAACATCACATGAGCCTCATGCAGGTGTGTTGACCTGGCCGCCCTGTTACTGCCATTTTCCCAGCCGCCTCCTCGTCTGTTAAGCCGGAGGTTGCGGAGAAGGTTCAGCGGGTTGGTTCCTCCAGAGCTTCCAGGGAGAATCTGTTCTGGCTCCTCTCCAGCTTCTAGCAGCCTCCGGCGGTCCTTCGCTCGCAGATCACACTGTCCCCTAAGCACCTGGCTGCTGATGACCCTGGGCCGGAGGGCGGGAGCCCGGGGTTAGAGCCATGGACTTGGCAGGAGTGTGGCTGCGAGTAGTGACTGATGTCCCTGGCTCAGTCCCTCGTTGGCGGAGGGAGGGTGTGGGGAGCAACCACCTGCAGCTGCCGTGAGCAGGAACAGATCAAGTTGGGCAGCTGAGAAGCGTGCGTGCCACTCAGCGGCTGTTCCTGTCATCCCGGCCTCTGAGCCTGAGAGTCCCCGCTGGGAACGGGGCAGTCCTGCTGCCTGCTTCGCCCGCTGTGAGGGTGAGGTGGCCGGCACTCAGGAGGTGCAAATAGTCAACAGACAGGCATTGCTCTGGGTCAGCGCTCGCCAACCTTTCGGACCTCAGGGACCACCAGTGGTCCGGACCCCCGGTTGGCAGCCGCTGCTCTCGGTGACCAGCCAGCCTTTGTGGTTGGACATTAGGCTGTGCTCATCTTGTTTGTTTGCTTTTAGCCACGAGAATCGAGCAGTGATTCTGGGCACAAACCTTCCTGTCTCGTTTTCCTGATTGTGGCCTCAGCAGTTCTTCCCAGAGGTGGAACTGCGGGGTCCGAGGGGCATTCGGGTTCTTTATGGCTTTTGCTGCAGCGCTTCCTGAAGCACTCGGCACCCCTGCCCCCGTGCCAGCCGGTGTGCTGGTGGGTGGCACAGGGGCCGCGCAGTCCCACATGCTCTGGACCTTTTCTCTTCGTGGTGTGTCTGCCTGAGATGCCCGGCCTGTTTCGTTGGCTCTCCGATGGGCCTGTTATGGGAAAGAGGTCTGTGACCAGGTAATTGCACCCATGCTGAGCTCGGAAACGGGTGTCTGGACGGCAGGTGCTGAAGCCCAGAGGAGCCTGGGGAGACTCCCCTGCAAGGGTGCTGGTGGGGTAGTAAGGGCTCCCCCCCACAACTGCCCTTCCCCTGAGGGCCTGGTCCCCACCCCAGCTGGAGGGAGGGCTGACCCCTTGGGGCAGGCGGGGGCTTTACAGAGGAGGCTGCATGGAGCAGGGTCTCCAGAGGCGGGGAGTGTGGCAAGCGGGGGGTGGCTCTGAGGCCAGGCTCAGGGTGGGTGGCAGGAGCCAGGGGAGGTGGGCTGCGGAAGTGCAGAGCCTTTGATTAGATTGTAAAGAGCGGGCTGCACAGCATTTACTGTGCCAGATGCCGAGTTAATCACCGTCCAAATGCTATCTACTGAGCCCCCCAGTGCAGGAGCCTTCGCTCTACCAGCCTGCCCTTTCTCAGGACGGAAAGAGCACGTTTCTGTAGCTGATTAGCCTGCGAAGGCGGAGCCGGCAGGGCTGTGCACAGTGGGTGGGACACCCGCCCCCCACCCCTGCGGTGGCCCGGATGGAGCTCGGGAGCTGTCAGTTCTGGGCTCCAGTCCGGCCCTGCCAGGCTCTCAGCCATGTGACCTTCGGCCAGTCACGTTCACCCGTGCCTCAGTTTCCCCTGTGAAGTGGGATTCGGAGTCCCTGGGGTCAGGGTCCTGCGCGGATGGAACGCGATCGTGGCTGTGGAGCACCTAGCAGAGCGCACCTGGCTCGCTGGCGAAGCGGGGTCTGGCCACCGGCCCTCGGTGAGGTGAACGAGGTGGGCCATCTCCTGCCGCTCAGACCCGGTGGGGCTGGAGCCCGCCGCCCGCAGCCCAGGCCTTGCCTGCGCCCCGGGCCCTCTGGCCGCAGCGCCCTCACTGTGCTGAGCCCGTGGCCGCGCCGGGCTCCTGGCTGAGGCAGGCCCGCTTGCACACAGGGCAGTGAAGAAGTTCCCTCCCCTCTGCTTTCAGCCGAGGGCAGGCCCTTTTCCCGCGGATCCTTTGGGCTTTTTCCTTCTCGAGACACAGCCCCACTCTAGAGGGGTCGGATCTTGGTATCAGCAGCCCTGAACCGCACTGGCCACGGGCCCTCTCGGAGCCTAGCGCCCCCCTCAGCGCCCGGTCCGTGAAGCGCAGTGAAGCATGGGGTCAGCGCTGGGGCCGTGAGGCTCGGAAAGGAGTGGCAGGAGCAAACAGCGAGTCCGGAGTGGGCTTGCAGCGTGAGGTGTCGCCTCGCACCCCGCACCGCCACGCAGGCTCACGGTTTAGGACCGGTTAGCCACACCCTCCGAGGGTCGGGAGTGCCTGTGTCCGAGGTCACTGTGAGTGACCTCGGGGTGGCTGTGGCTGTGCGGCTGGGAGGGCCGCCCCAGCGCTGGGTGGTGTCCTGTCGGTGCCGAAGGCGCAGGCCGGCGGCCACAGCCCTCAGCCGCCTGCCCCCGGCTCTGTCCCCACCGCATTCACCATCGTCCCCATCAGCCTGAGAACACGAGGCTCTAACATAAACCGGTATTCCAGCGTGCTTCCTGCCTGGCCAGCCCCCAGCCCGCACTCACGGGGCTTTGGCAGAAACAATGGAGGCCCGTGTCCCGTGCGGCTGAACATGTAAAAGTCATTACGAGGCTTCAGAACCCTTGACAAGTATTCCTACCTCGTGCCTGGGGAGGCTGGACTAGAATTGAGAGTTCAGGTCTCCTTGGAGTTTGTGCCAGAAAGTGGAGGTGTGCCAGCCCTGCTCCCACCCCTCCTCCTCGCCCCTGCTTTCTCCCACCCTCGGGGGCCTGGCACACACCGTCTGAGCCAAACTCTGGCTCCTGGCCCCCAGCCCACCCCTCCCTTTTGCTACTGCGTGGTCCTAAGTGTCATCTGTCCCTCAGAGAGATAGGCAGGGCCATTCGGACAGGGAGTTTAGGGTCTCGGGGACCCAGACTGTGGTCTGGAAGGGCAGATAGGGGTTCCAGGTGCACATGACCCTCTGGGGACTTCTGACTCCACGGGGAGAGCGGCAGCCACAGGACGGGCAGAGGGGGGACCCCGGTGGATGTTGGGGGCTGCGAGAGGCCGTGTGTTGGGAAGTTCTGGCTGCCTCATGCAGCCTGACCGTCTCTGGTCAGTCCCCCGGGCCCCCGTCACAAGCCCTCCCCCATCGGGGCCAGCTGGGCGGCTCTGCATCTCCTGCTCTGTCCCCGAAGTCTGGGTCAAGAGCCTCGTCTGGGTGTAACATTCCTCCCGACCAGCGCCGGATTCCTGAGGCCGCGGCCGGTGAACCCTGGCCGGAGGCTGCGCAGCATTCCACGTTAATTAGGAGAAGCGGCCGGCGGCCGGCTGTTTTCTTGCCAGAGCCTTCACATTGAACCTCTTCTTCCCTTTGGAGCGGAGGGGTTATTTTCTCGCGGAGATGGCTTGCCTGGGACCGTGCCCTGGAGGGTGGCCAAGTCTGTCCCCTGGGGAACAAAACCCTCTCTCTGTTTGACATCTTTATTGAGGAATTTCTCAAACGTAACAGAAAGTGACACCAGCGGGACTCAGACCGCGGTGAGATCCTCGCTCCACCCCAAATGGCTGCTTTTAGCATCGCAATTACCGAAATAGCAGTAGTTCTGCTTGAAAAATATTATTCCAAACTCCACGCAACTGGACATAAGAGCAATATTGAGGCCAAGAGACTCGGCTTTTTTTCATCCTAAATTAGAACCAGCAGCGGAGCGCGTCTCCCGCCCCGCCAGGCGAGGCTCCTTTGCTCGGAGCCGTTAGTTCACCGGCCAGATGTTTCCGTCGGCCCCCGGCCCTCCCTGACTTACTGAGAAGCACGTTTCTCGGCGGCTCACGGCTGGGGTTTTGGACTCGCTTCTCACCCGGTTTTCCTGTGAAGAGGAGCCATGCACAGCCGGGCTCAGCGGGGAACGTGCTCCGTTAGCAGACCCCCTTTCTCGCTCACAGTGACTGAGCGCCTGTGCTGGGCCTGGCCCGCTAGGCAGACCGCGTCCCTGAGGCGAGATGGGGCGCTGGGGGGTCTCTGCGGGGTGTCCCCCAGCATCCACAGGCAGAGGCCACGAGAACCCTCCCTACGATGAGGGGAGCAAAAGCTCCGAGAGGGCAGTCACACAGCCAGCATTGGTGGGGCTGGGACCGAGCCCACGTCTGTGCATTTGCCAGGTCAAGGCCGCAAGCCACTGCCCACCCCCGCCCCATGGCGCCCGGGACAGCACCAGCTCTGGGAGGCTGGCCAGCTCAGGGAGGGACCGCCCACTGTAGGGTGTTAGCTGTGCAGAAACCCCAGTATCTGCCAAGCCAGGTGGGTCGGAGGCATGCTGAGGGGCAAGAGGGCTCCCCTCGCTTAGAGAATGAATGAGTGAATGAATGAATGAATGAATGAACGAATGAACTTGTAAAAATACCTTGTGACCTGGGCCCTCAAGCCCAGCAAGCCTCCATGCTGGGCACACGGAAAGAGGAGGTGAATTGGAGGGGCCTCTGTCCCAGGTCGCCCAGGCTGTGGAAAGGACAGAGATGCTCTCAGCTCTGATGGCGGCAGCAGCCGTGTGAGCAGTGACACCAGAGCCCAGCCTGGGTTCACCTGCTCGTTTGTGGCAGAAAGCCGCTCTGAGCACCTGCCGTGCGCCCCACGCTGTTTTACGGGCTGGAGGTAGCGCGTGGTGAGCGAAGGCAGCCCCTGACCACACTCAGGGGCTTCCGTGGGTGGGGGCAGGGGGAGACACTCAGGAAAGTCAGTTCACGTTCAGTGAGGTCCCCTCCAGTGGCCATAAGAACACAGAACACTGTGGTAGAGAGGGGTAGAGAGGGGGCTGGGCAGGGCTGTACCCTGAGACTGTTCCTGCATAATCCCCACCCGTGGAGCCACACAGCACCCTTTTATCCCGGTGGGTGCCAGGGCTCAGCCGGGCCGCCTTGTCAGTGCTCCCGGGCCTGGGACTCCACTGAGAGCACATGGAGGCGGGAAGCATTGGAAGCTTCTCTGCTGACGTCCATCGGGGCTAATGTTGGCTGTGCGCCGAGCACAGAGGCAGCCTCTCCCGTGGCCTTTGGCGTGGGCCGGCGTGGGCCTCCTCGCAGCACGGCCGCTGGCCCAGGAGAGTGAGACCAGGCCCGGAACTCCTGCCAGCCCAGCCCCAGAGGTCACCTCCACTGCGCCGCACAGTCAGGGAGGGCCCGTGTGCAGGGACCTCAGTGAGGAGGGAGAAGCCACCGTCTAAGTCTGGGGAGGGTCTTCCCTCCCGACAGAAGGGGGAGGACAGGTGCAGAGTCCCAAGCAGGGGCGAGCGAGGTGAGTTTGGGAACAGGTCAGTGTGCCTGGAGGGTGAGGGGTCAGGGTCAGGGACAGGGACTGGAGACGCAGCCGGGAGCGGGCAATGCTGGGTCCGGCAGGTCCTGTGTGCCTAGAAGGTGCTGAGGCTCATTCTAAATAGCTGGGTGGCCATGGGCATTTAAACAGGGACTGACACCATCTTGTTGACATTTTCATTAAAAGGGATTGCTGTGGCTGTTAAGTAGATAAGGTGTTCGAGGGAATGAGAGAGCAACCATTGCAGTGGGTCAGAGGTGGCGGCTCAGCCAGGGTGATGGTGGAGGTGGGGAGAAGTGGCGGATTGAGAATATGTTTTGAAAACAGAGCTAACACGCTGTTTACGGCTGGATGTGTGGGAGGCGAGGGAGAAAGAGGATCAGGACCGACGGCCAGCTTTCTGCCGGAGGTCTGCCTGGCTGCGCTGCTGCGGCTGAGACGGGATGCCGCGCCAGGAGGGGTTCTGGAGTGCAAAGAGGGCAGCCGCTAGTCTGTTTGGCCAAGTTCAGTGTGAGATGATCAACAGCCGCCCAGACGGGAGTGGTGTCCAGTTTAGAAGTTTGTGAGTAGTCAGCTGGGCGCGGGGGGCGGGGGGGGGGAAGGCCGGTTGGAATGTGAGGGGAGGGGGGGAACCTTTTCTCTGCCAAAGCCATGTGGATATTTATAGCATCATTCAAGGGCTTATACAAAACTATCAGCCAAAAATTAGCCTGCTATACCTAGTCACACATTTAATTAACTCACCCCTGTGCCCTGGCAGGCAGCCCCCATGGTACAGCCTCAGGAGCTCCTGGGTGGCATGGGAGCCCCATTCACTTAGAAAGGATGCGGGAGCACCTGCCCGGGGCCGCGATGAGGAGATGGATGGCATCCGGCCCTGGAGGAGCAGAGGGCATCAGCCTGCCCAGCTTCGCATCCGGGACCCGCCTCACTGTGTGGCCCGGAGGGAGGGGCTTCCCTCCGCCGGTCTCGGTCGGAGGGGCTGAGGAGTGCTGATTTGACAGGGATGCGGCAGACTGGTGAGGGGGTTCAGCGCAGCTCAGACTGTGGGCCTGGCATGTAACAAGGTCTCAGGAGATGTGACGTCGCTCGTTATCGCTCACTCCTAGTATTGAAAGGAATCGATGCGTTTTCTGAGCTGGCAGAGGTGCAGAGAGGAGCCTGGGCCCTGCTGTGTGAAGCCCCTCAGCTGGGGACGCGGGTTCCACACGGAGACCCTCCACAAGCCCCTGCCCCCCCCCCACCCCGGGTCAGAAAGTTCCCGTCCTCCGGCACTGGTTTCTGTGCTCATTCCTCGACACGAGGGTCACCTGGCATCGGGGCTTCCGGTCCCACCCAGCTCAGCCCACACCCATTCTGTGACCTTGGACGCATCACCTCTTCCTCAGTGTTGGTCTCTGCAGAATGGGCATGATCTCTCTGTGCCAGGATCAGAGCTGGAGGTGGATGAGCAGGTGGCTCAGCGGCAGCCGAGCGGAGAGAGGAGAGGGGAGGATGTGGGAGACGGAGGGAGGAGAGGGGAGGAGGTGGGAGACCGGGAGAGGAGAGGGGAGGATGATGGAGAGCGGAGAGGGGAGGATGTGGGAGAGGGACAGGGGAGAGGGGAGGATGTGGGACACTCTGTCCGCCCGGGAGCCCGCTGCACATGTGGGAGGCAGGCACCGGACACTCACACGTCCCCCGGAGCAGCAGGCGCGCCCTCCCTGCAAGGCGGCTGCAGGATGAAAGGGCCTCCCGCCCGCCTGCCTGGCCTTTGAAGGCGCCTCCCATCTGGGGGGACAGCTGGAGGCAATGTGCTCTCCCCATTTATTTGTCTTCATACTCCAGCAGCTCCAGCGTTTCTGCGGGGGGCGGGGGGGGGGGGGCGGGGGGGGGGGTGCCGACCGTGGTGATGTGAAACCAAACAGCTTCGGGCGCCGGGCGGGCATCCGTAAACACCAATGCTTTTTGAGGTCCACCCAGGGGTCTCCCTGTTCTCTTCATTTACGCCCCCCCCCGCCCCCGTCTCGGCGCCCCCCCAGGTGACCCGAACACGCTGGGTCTGCAGGACGAATGGACTCGGGCCCACTCCTCCAGCTCCCAGCAGCTGTCACGGCGGAAATTCTTTGGCCTGAGAAAGAGATGGTGCGTGTCCATCTTTATAAACATGCTTCCTGCTCAGTCACTGCAGAAGCAGGGAGCTGACAGAGCAGGGGGGGAGGGCGAGGGAGGGGGTTCAGGTGTGTCTCAGGCCTGCACACAGCCCGCTCGGAGGGAGCTGCTCAGGAGGCAGCAGGGCCAGGTGGATGCCAGGTGGGTGCCAGGTGAAGGGCAGTGGGCCAAGGGTTTAGACTTGCTGGGATCTTGGGACATTCCCGCCTCCCGGTGCCTCAGTTTCCCTGGCACATGTGAAGTAAAAGGATGGGGTTCCACCGGTGGTTTTCTGATCTGGGGGTTTGTTTGCAGAAGCAGGGCCTCTGTTTCACAGGAAGCCCTGGGAGGTGTGCTGCTCCGGCTCCGGCTGGAAGGAGGCGGAACTGGCGGGGACGGGGCCCGGCTCTCCATGGCGCCAGACGCCCTGCGTGGCCCCCTCCCCTCTAGCGGCCTGTGATTCCGCTTGGCAGCAGGCACGTCCTCAGCGCGAGTGCCCGAGCTCTTGGTCAGTCCCCTGAGTCCCCGCAGGTGCAGGCCCTGTGTGCCCCCTCTTCCTCTCCGAACTGGACCCTCCTCCATACTGAGCATCTTTCCTTTCCCCAGAGGTGCCGCCCTTCCCTGCTCTGGAGCGGCCTCGCCCTGGTCTTCCTTCTGCCTGCATTGCCCTCCCCGTGCTCTCCGTCAGCACTCTGGCTGGCCCTGCTGGCCCCTGGGGACCCTCCCAGACTCAGCCCCCTCGGAAGCCTCCCTGGGGCGCAATCCTCCCCCTGAGCCTCCGTCTGACTCAGCCCTGAGCACCCTGCTTGTCACTGGCCATCTGGGGGTTGGGCTCCCCTGCTTACCCAGGATCTCCTGCTGGGGGGGGAGGGGGGGGCTCTGTCCCCGGGCCCAGAGCAGGCCGTTTGTGTAACAGAGGGCGGCCGGGTGGCCAGGGAGGGGCAGACCCTGACTGAGGAGCACATCCAGAGGAGCACGGCCTGACAATCAGGAGCTCCAGCCTGCTGGGGGCAGGGCGTCAGCGGGGACTGTCCTAGCAACGCCTGTGGCCCTGAGGCTCAGAATCTTCCTCTCCACGCCCAGCTCCTCTAGCCTCCGCTCTGTCCCAGGGGAAGGGACAGTGGGGACTCAGGCTGGCACAGGAGCCTGGCTCCCCGCTCCCCTCTGGGCCAGCTCTCCACTCTCACTTTTCCTCCGAGATGCCCCTGGGAGGGGGCGGGGTCAGGGAGGTGGTCTGGGTGGGAGCACGGGGCACTGGAGGCTCCCTCTCTCCTGCTCTCCTTTGGGGTCAGGTCAGGGGCCACCTCCCAGGAGCCTGCCTTCCTCTCGGGAGGACTGGGCTGAGAGGCGTGGTCACTCCCCAGGGGCTGTGCCGCCTGGAACAGACAGGCCTGGGTGCGGCGGCACCAGGAGGAGGGCGCTCTGTCCGAAAACAGCAGAGAAGCGCCCGCTGCAAAGGGCAGGCCGGGCCAGCAGGCGCTGCTTCCTCTTGTTTTTAGTCCGGGTGCCAAGGACTTGGTCAGAACTCGAGAAATAAACAAAAATAAGTGTCTTGTGAAGGCTCCTTCAAAATATCCTGCCACCAGAGCGTATGCCCCCCACAGAGCTGAGCCGGTGCCACAGGGCACCGTGGACAAACAGGCGTCCGAGCCTCCAGGCGGCGCGCCCGCTGCCAACACGCTGCTTGTTTGGGAGCAGCCCGCGCCCCGGTGGCGTTTGGGATCACCCTGGGCGCGCTGGGCCTGCTGCCTGGACAAGGGCAGCGGTGACCCCCCTCCCAGCACCGCGGGCCTGGCCCGGCTGCTTGTCGTGGCCATCAGCCAGCCCCAGGCATGGCCCTCCCAGCCCCCTCCTGCCACCACCCACCGCGTCCCGGCCACGTGCAGCCGGAAAGAAGCCGGCAGCGGAGGCGCCTGGGCCCAGCAGCCAGGCCTCGCTGTGGGAAGTGGGTAGCCTTGGTCTGGGGTCTTCAGCCACCTCCTCGGTGCGACCTTAAAGGTGGGAGAGGGACCCCCAGGCCAGTGTGCCCTCCCCTGGCTCCCTCGAGGGCCGCAGGGCAGGTGCTGGTGGAGTCCCCTGAGTGAGCCTGGGGCCCTGGCTCTCCGTCACTCCAGCCTGGCCTCTGTCTGATCGTGAAGCCTGTCCCCGCACCGCAGGCCCGGTGCTCCCCAGCCTGGCAGCCGCCGTCCCCAGGCCGTCTTGTCTGACCCCGGAGGACAAAACGGAGGACTGGGGGGAGGATCAGTCCTCTCTCCAGTCCTTGTTTTTTACTGTTTTTCAAAATTAGTTGTAAATTCTAATTCTATATAATGAAGAGGTGGTATGCAAATCCACCGTCACACCCTCATAAGATGGCTGCCTACGATCTTTCCAAAAAGCCCTGATTTTAAAATCGGGACTGTTTTAAAACGCCACGAGACGCGGAACAAATTGTTAAAAATTGGGACTGCCCCGCCAAAAGCAGGACGGCTGGCCACCTTAGCCTAGGGGTTACAGTCAGCCGTACAGAAGGTGGGTTAAATTGGGAAGAATAATGCTCAGAGGTTCTGAATTCCAGGCCTCCTCCCCCAGGTCGAAAAATGAGTGCCAGAGAGTCACGGCCTGGCTGGGGTCAGGAGTGGGGGGCCGGCCGGAGGCCCCATGCCCGCCGGGCGGTGCGGGCAGCTCCCGGGCCCTCTGGCTCCGTGGAGTTGTCCGGGCAGTGGGTCGCCCTGCCCGCCCGCCAGCGGGCTCTGGAAGTAATTGCAGGCAGCTGGGCCTGGTTTATTTCCGAGGCTGCTCATTAAGAACTCTGTCAGAGCACTTCCCTTCTTTCCTTAGGGCTGCTTGCTTTGGTTCCAAGATGTGTTTGTTTGCTTTTCCCCTCCCCTCTCTCCGGTCCTCCTCCTGTCCCCATCAAAAGAAATCTGTGTCAGCGCCTCCCACAGATGCCCCAGGTCTCACTCCCAGCTGTGCCGTCAGCCCCAGGGTGGGCATAGGAGCCCGTTCCCATCCTTTGGGGAGAGGGAGGGCTGCCCGGCCCAGCGAGCTCCTGAGGCTGCGGAGGAGAGCGCCCCCACCGGGGAGATGCCAGGAGGGGCTGGACTGGCTGGAAGTGGTGGGACAGAGGTCAGTGAAGAGTCATTGGGGAGGTCATCTGCTGTCTCCAAGCCCCTACCTCTTCACCTGCTTCCGGAAGCACTGCCAGGGAAACAGGCTTTCCTTCCGCAGGTGGAGCTGCTGGGCCAGCTGCCGAGGGGGTGGGTGTGGAGGGCAGTATCATGGATGGCCACCAAGCGTTTTGGCTGAAGCGAGTGCAGACTGTGCTGCCACTGGCTGAGGGCGGAGGGGACCAGATTGCTTTGCTCTGTGTGGGCCACGTTAGGTCTGACCTGCCAGTTGAACATCCCCGGGCGGGTGCCAGGCAGCCACTGCCGCTGAGTGTGGACAGCTCGGCAGGCAGCCTAGAGGTTTGGGCATCATTGGTGGTGGGTAAAGCCATGGCCCAGCAGTAGCTCCCGGGCCTCGCCAGCCTGGGCCGCACAGGCGTCCTGAGCTCCTCGGCAGAGTGCTGCCTGGGCCGCTGTAACGGACTCAGGCCCCAGAGTGGGAGGAAGTGTCCGCCGGCCACAGGCCTGGGCTGCACGGGGATTCCTACAGCCCCACAGTGACAGGGCGAGGACCCCAGTCTTAACACGGGCAAAGGATGTGAAGAGACATTGCTCCAGAGAACACACATGAGTGGACAGCGAGCACATGAGAAGATGCTCAGTATCGTTCGTTAGAGAAATGCAAATCAGAACCATATGATATGCCACTTCACAGCCACGGGGATGGTCACAATCTCATTAAAACACAAACAGAGGAAAACGATGAGTGTCAGGGAGGATGTGGAGAAATTGGAGCTGCTGGGACAGTGAATGGTATGCAGCCACTATGGGGACAGTTCGACAGCCCCCCAAAGTTAATTACCCTGTGACCCAACAGGGCCACTCCTAGGCATATCCCAGGAGAGCCCACACATGGCCCCAGCTGGTGCGCGGATAGCCTGGGGTGGCATTCAGGCGTGAAAAGGATGATGCACTGTCATATGGGCCAGCACGGATGGTGCCACCTGAGAGAAATCAGACAGAAAAGGCCCCATACTGTATGGCTCCGTATTTTATATGAAATGTCCAAAATAGGCAAGTAGGTAGGAAGTAGACTTGGTTGCCTGGGGCTGGTGGAGGGGAGAATTGGAGCTGACACTGGGTTCAGGACTTCCTTTGAGAGTGATGGAATGTTCTGGAATTAGATGAGGGTGTAGACCGCAGGCTACGTGACACTGAGTGGATGCTGCTCGTGGTCACCCTGCACCTGGACTGCCTGGGGCACCGCGGTGGCCTGGCTAGGACTAACACTTACGTGGTATGTGCGTGCCGGGCACTGTGCCAAGTGCTTTGGCGCCACTGTTTTCTTCTCAAAACAGCTTCAGCCCAGCCAGTGTGGCTCAGCGGTTGAGCATCGGCCCATGAACCAAGAGGTCACCAGATCACTTCCCAGACGGGGCACATGTCCAGGTTGTGGTTTCAGTTGCCAGTGGGGGGCGTGCAGGAGGCAGCTGATCAGTGTCTCTCTCATCAATGTTTCTATCTCTCTCCCTCTCCCTTCTTCTCTCTCTAAAACTAATGAAAGCATTTGGAAAAACACAATTTCAGGTTACCGTTATCCCTGTTCTATAGAGAAGGAGACCAAAGCCTCACAAGGGTAAGTGAGCTGCTCAGGGTGACAGCAAGCACTCGCTGAGGCCTGTGCCAGCTGCTGTGACCGGGGGGAGGCAGCTGTCACAGGGAGGCCCCGTGCGGATCGCTGTCAGGGGGAGCGCGGCAGCCGCCTCCCGCTCTTCAGAGATGTTCGATGCCGCTCAGCCATCGCTGGGGACCTACGGCAGCAGCCAAGACAAAAGGTGGCCCGGATGAGGGGTGGGGTGACCAGACCCTGGGGCCGGCAGACTTACACGGAGCGCCGGCTCCCAGGCGGCTCCTTGCATGTGGATGTGAGTGGGCTCGCTGTTTCTGGAGAGCCGGCCCACCAGTCATGTGCCTCATCCCAGTCCTGAGCGTGGACTCAGGCCCAGCCCGAGGGGCTGCGTCAGATCGGGCTGCAGCGGGAACCCTATCTCCTCTGCACACAGCGGCCTGTGGGGAGTCAGGAGCCCAGGGAAGGCCCCGCTGAGGGCCAGACCAGGAAGCAGACAGGCCCTGGGAGACCCAGCCATCCCTCACTCCCGCCTGTGAGAGCCCCTCTGACAGCTCGGGGAGTGTCCTGGAGCTGCAGAGCCCAGGCCCCGAAGCCCTAAGACCCACGTGCATTTTACCCCAAATCTAACCCATCTGATTCTCATTTGTTTACACTCAAGTCATCAAATGCAATTTTGCAAGAACCGCCCAATCGCCAAGAGGCTCTCTGCCTGAGCCTCCCTCCGAGAAGAGCCCGGCAGGGCCGGGCCTCCGCCCCAGGGTCCCGGATGGAGGCAGCTCTCGGGGATGGAGGTTGAGTTGGGGTCCTGGGATGGCCCGGTGCCTCCGCCCTGCCCCTGGCCCTCCGCGGGAGCTGGGCTGCCAGAGCCAGGCCAGAGCCGGACACACAGTAGACTCTTAGTGGCCAGGAAAACATGGGTGGGGTCCAGGCAGAACACGGCGTCTCTGTTTCCAATCGTGAAGGTCCGCGCTAAACAAAGTGGCCCGCGCCGGATGCAGAGTAATTTTCAGTTCTTATAAATAACTCAGTCCTAGGTGCTGGGCCCAAAGAGGGACCAACAGCCAGCTATTAATAAAAACAGACACTGACACCTTGGGCCAGAACGCAAGCCTCCCGGCAAACCAGAGCCAGCCAGAGGCCTTCCGGAAGCCCAGCAGCCTGCAGCCCATCGGGCCGGCTCTGCAGACCTGCCTGCTGGGAGCCAGCAGCCCTGACCCAGCCCTGCAGTGGCCAGTCGGGTCAGGGCGGCCAGTTTCCATGAGGGGTGGGCACACTGAGCAGAGCGAGGGGAGGCCCAGCTGAGGGCTGCGTGCCCACCCCAGCATCCGGCTGTGCTCACACAGCCACGCGCGGGGGGGTGGGAACCCTGGCCCCAGAGTCATCACCGTGGGATTGGGAGGGAGAGGCCTCGGCCCCAGCAGGGCTGTGCCGGGGCGGGGGGGGGGGGGGGGTGAGACAGGGTACTGCTGAGGAGACCTCAGTAGCTTGTGGCTGCTGGGATACGGAGGGTCAGGGGGAGGGGCTTCGCAGACAGCTGGTCCTCAGGCCTAGGTGGGAGCAGAGCAGAGCTGGAGCCAGGTCCCGCTTTTGTCCTCCTGGGCGCCCTCGGTCTCCCTCCCTCCCTCTCTCATCCTTCCCTCCCTCCCTCCCTCACACCTCCCATCCTCCCTGGCCGGGCGGAATGAATGCGTGCTCACTGTCCCGGCCCGCAGGAGCGTAGGCCCGTCTCCTTTCACCGCAGACCAAACCAGAATGATCTGCGTCTGAGAGTGTCTCCCAGCTCCTCCAGCCGAGGGCCCCGAGTCAGGAGCCAGCCACAGTTCAGCTCTCCGCCTTCCCAGCACCTTTGTCTGCATCCCCCCCTCTCCCCCTCCCCATCCCCCTTCCCCCGCCCACCACCACCACCACCACCGCCGTCAGTGCTGCTTTGTGGGTTCAAGAAGGGAGCGCTTTTACCCAGGGAGGCTGTGGGCAGGGGTGGCCTGGCTGGTCCAGGCGGAGCCCCACGCAGGCCTTACAGAGCAGGGGTCTTTGGGGAGGCTTGCTCCTCACCACGTCCTTCAGTTCTGTTGCCAGCTAAAGGGTTTCTGAGAGCCTCCTGAGTCTGCCAGAGCCCATGGGCCTCTCTGCCGTGTGGACGCCCCTGTGCCAAGGCGCTCTGCCTTCTGGGAGCGCTCAGCTGCGGCCGAAGTAAAGATAAGGGACCTTTAGCCGCCAGCAAGGCTCCGAGGAGAGCGCTTCCCCCCTCCCCCGGGCCCGCCCAGGGCCATGGCTCGGCTGAGACAGGCTCGCTCTGTGCACAGTGGGCAAGCTGTGGAGAGCCCGGCCCGAGCCCTCCGAGTCCCCAGCAGGAGCCGGGGCTGGGCTGTGCTCCAGAGCCCTGGCCGTGTGAGGCAGTGAGCCCTCTCCTGTGTGTGCATGTGGATGAGACCCAGCCATCCCTCACTCCCTGCCACACATACGATTCAGTTTCTCCTGTGACCTCTGAGCACCCACTCCGCCTGCCCCCTGTGGGTGCGGAATAGAAAGGAGACTCGGTCGGGCCTCCGCCGGGGGCCTGTGCTCAGAGGCTGCAGAGGGTCTGAGCCCGCCCTCCCTCTCAGCGGCTGAGAGTCCAGCCCCGGAGCCCAGGGCCCTCTGTGCCGGGGAGCCGGCAGCACGGCCTGTTACCCGGGCTGCTGCGAAGGTCCGGTGAGCTGATGTTGGTGAGGCCATTCCTGACCCATACCAGCCTCGGGGAGTGCTAGCTCCATGCTGTTTTCCACAGGATGACCGGGGCACGGTGCCTGGTTAGAACGTTCATGGCAGGGGCAGGCTGCCAGAAGCAAAGGCCACACGGGCCTGGGCCTGGGGAGCCACCAGGAAGACCTCCCTGAGAAGAAAAGGGTTTCGGAGTAACGCCTCCCTGCCTTCCCCGCGCCCAGCGTCGGCTCCTCTCAGCACCAGCCCCTTTGCCCTGGAGCTGGCGCAGCGTGGCTTACGGCGTTCAGAGCTCTGCCCCGCCGCACACTGACCTTGGAGTCAGCCTCCACGGGAGCGGCTCTCAGTCGGTGTCCCGGTGCCCGAGGGGCCCAGCTGACAGTGGGTGCGGCCACTCTGCGGCCCTCTCACCTGCCTCCGGGAGGAATAGATGCCTGTGTTTGCAGAACCATGTGTCAGGCTCCGTGCCCACGGGGTGTGCATGAGTGAGTGTGTGTGTGTGTGTGTGTGTGCACGCGCGCGCACACATGTGCTGGGGGCTGGGGTATTGGCTAGACACAGCCGGTAGCTCATGTTGCCGTTGTGGTTTCATATATTTGCCTATTAAAATGACAATACAGACATGGCACATTAAGGTTTAAGCAGCCCTTCTTTCATTAAACAAACTGACAGGGGGGGAGTTACGGCTTCGGTAATTGAAACATGCTGTGCTGTGCGCGGCCAGAACGCCATAAAGACTCCAGCCGGCGGCACCCTCTGTGCCAGGAGCCTGCCCAGAACAGACCGCCTGGCAGCCTCCGCCCGCTCCTGGAAGCCAGGGGTCAGGGCCTTTTCAAAACCTTCCCGTTCTCTGGGCTTTTGAAATCAATTTGTAAGGCCAAGAGCCTGGGCATCGGGGAAAGCGGCATTGGGGGAGGGGAGGGGGGAGGGGACGGGACAGCAGGCTGCCCTGTCCTCCAGCCCCTTCCTAGCTGCAAGGCTGTGTGCAAGGCCGGAGGTTCGGCTGGCCAGGCTGGGGTGGGGGTGGACGTGTGGGCTGCACTGTCTTGGGGGGAGGGGCAGCAGTGGTATCGGTGAGAGCCCAGATTTGGGAGTCAGACCACCAGGTTTGAATCCTGCCTCTGTGGAGCCTTAGTCAGTGGCTTTGCCTCTCTGTACCTCAGTTCCCTGGCCTCTTAGATGGGGTCACAGCTGGGTCTGACTGACAGGGTTCCCGGGAGGCTCAGAGGAGTTAGTACAGGAAAGATGCCGGCACACAGGAGAGTCAGGGTCAGCTGTTCCCCTCTGGACTCACTCCATGGGACAGGGCATAGTGCAGTGGTCGGCAAACTCATTAGTCAGCAGAGCCAAATATCAACAGTACAAGAATTGGACTTTCTTTTGAGAGCCAAATTTTTTAAACTTAAGCTTCTTCTAACGCCACTTCTTCAAAATAGACGCGCCCAGGCCGTGGTATTTTGTGAAAGAGCCACATTCATCGGGCCAAAGAGCTGCATGTGGCTCGAGAGCCGCAGTTTGCCGACCATGGGTGTCTGTGGAGTACGGCTGTGGGGTGGATACTGCTGTGGGGTGGATAACGCCTTGGGGCAGGGTCCTCCCGTATGTAGTTCGGGGAGTGCAATCTGGGGAGCTGTTGCACCCTCCCCTCCAGCTCCTCTCCCTCTCTCTCTCTCTCTCCCGCAGACGTGGACGAGTGTCAGGACAACAATGGTGGCTGCCAGCAGATCTGTGTCAACGCCCTGGGCAGCTACGAGTGTCAGTGCCACAGCGGCTTCTTCCTCAGCGACAACCAGCACACCTGCATCCACCGCTCCAACGGTGAGTCCCGCGCCGCCCACACGCCCGGCGCGCAGCAGGCCGCGGGATGGGCCCGGCGCGGGGTCAGGCGCGGCTCGCTGCTGTGCTCTGGTGCTGCCCACTCACCAGGTGTGGGTGTTCCTGGTGTTTTTATTTGGAGACAGGGTGGGGCCACACACGGGTACATGTGACCAGAGAAACTGTTTTCCTTTCGGGCTTGGGGGCTGGCTGTGGCCAGAAAGAGCACGGCCCATTCTCCTGGTCCCCTCCCCCAAGGAGAACTGGGGGCCCGAACTGGCTAGGGACCTTCTCTCGGTCTCTGTGAGTCTGGCAACATCCAGGACTGTGGGTGTGTTTCACCACGTCACCAGCCCCGGGCAGCCTTCCTGGTCAGGAGTCTGCTGTCCCCTGGAGGCCAGGTGGATGGCCAGCTGGCTGGGGCCAGACAAAGGGACCCGGAAGACTCCTGGCCAGCCTGACCGCAGAGGTAGCCTGGGGACAGCCCAGGCTGGGACGGAGCCTGGCCCCTGCTGGTCCCAGAAGGTGAAGGACCTTGGCGGTGGCCAGAGTTTGTGCCCAAAGCAGCAGGGCTGTGAGGCGGGACAGGCTGGCCAGACGGAACCTGCGTGCTCGGAGCAGAGGGGCTTGCAGACCGAGGGAGCAGCCTCTGCAGAGGCAGAGGCCTGTGTGCTGGAGATGAAGCGAGGTCCGGGCCTCTGCAGGCTGCGGGGGGAGGGAGGGGACTCAGGAGCCGTCCTCCTGGGCCTGGCCGTTCTGAGTGGTCCAGGGAGTGGGTGTGCAAGGAGGACAGGACAGGACAGGACAGGACAGCCCATGATGGGCCTGGCGGAGTCCGACAGGCCTCCCAGGAAGCTCAGAGCCTCCACTTCCTCCCCCACAGCACGGGGATGTGTGTTGGTCTCGCAGGGCTCTGGGGGGTGGACTGAGGTCTTGGTGTCAAGTTCCAGCGATGCTGAAGCTGACAGAGGCTCAGACGTGACATCGGGGACCTGGGCAGGATTTTTATTAGAAAGTGGTTCTTCAGAAAGAAAATAAAACAAAAAGAGCCAGAAAGTACACACCCCCGGTTATTAATCAGCGCTGCTCCCTCAGTGTTTGTGTAGGCGTTTCCTCAAGGACAGCACGCACCGACAGTCCCCAGCGAGGCCAGTCCCCAGCGGGGCCAGTCCCCAGCGGGGCAGAGCGGCCGGCCTCCGGGTTCTTGGCCGCTGCCCCCGCCGCCTGCTTCAGCTTTCCCCACGCGGGCGGCTCGGTTTGCCCCTCCTAAGACCGCCCAGCTGTGGGGCTCTGAGGTCAAGCCGCCCCAGAGGAGGACCCTGGGCCCAAATGGAGTTTTATAAGAAACAGATTTATGGAGGAGAGGGTGAGGGGTGGTGGGAGGGGATCCTGCTCTCATCGAGGAGGGGTTATAGGGCGATAGCTCTGAGAGGCCGTAAAGTCCCGAGACCGGCTGCCTGAGCGTCCTCAGTGAGGCTGAGGCTGGCCCCGTGAAGAATGGCTTCCCCACGGCTGGCCCCGTGAAGCGTAACGCCAAGCACCATGTGCGAGGGCTGTCACAGAGACTCGGCGTCAGCCGGAGAGGCGTGAGGGTGCGTGATGCGGTGGCTGCTGCGGGGCCCTGCGCGGACTCTGAGCCGAGGTGGCAAGGTGGAGATAGTGCGGCTTGACGACAGCTGAGGAGGCCAAAGACTGTCACGTTAGGGAGGAACCTGGCAGTCAGGACTCCAGCCAGGTCACCAGCCGGATGCGATGAGGGTGGTAAGGAAAGAACAGGGTGGAGAAGTGGACAGAGGCAGGCGGGCGGAACTGAGGAAGCCACGGTGAGCTGGAACCCAGGCGGGCACCATGGCCACGGGAAGAACGGGGGAGCGAGCCAGGCCGGGCGTGTGCAGAGGCCCTGAGGCGGGCATGGCCCAGGCTGGCATGACTACAGAACAGAGGGTGGGATGGTGGAGCACAGAGAGCCACAGAGCCAGGAGCCAGAATGAGGGGAGCTGGGCGGGGCTAGGCCCTCCGAGGCTGCTGGACGGAGGCCAGAGTTGGCGTTTTGTGCAAAGGGCAGTCCTGGGAGCTGGGAAGCAGAGGTGGGGAACGATGCTGCAGGGGAGGGGGAGGGGAGGGGGAGGGGGGGACACGCTCCTAGGGGAACCAGGACGCCTCAGGGCCTGGGCCGCTAATTGTGGATGCAGCTGTGGGGCTCAGCCCCAGCATGCATTAACCAGCACGGGGACTAAAGCAATCCCTTCCCTCGTTAGGACCTTTGTGTGACTCTCCTAATTGTCACTAGTAAATGTGAGCGATGAATCCAACTACAAAACAGCAGACGTCCTGGACACCCAGGAAGGACTAGTGGTAGCATTTCTGAGGTTCCCTCTGGCTGCATGGAAGGTGCGAAGAGACAGATCAAGGGCACCGGGTGTGGGCTGACCGCTCACTGATCCCGGCGTGGAGAGGGGCCGGGTGACTGGACCGCTGCCTCTCTCCTGAGCCTCCGTCTGTGGTGACCATTCCTGCAACTGTCGTGATTGTGTCTCCACCACAGGAAGGATGGCCTGCACTCGGAATCAGGGCGGGCCGGTGCTGAGCCCCAGCTTGCTTTGCACCTAAGCGGCTTCTGATCCCCAGGGCTCCTGGGAGGGCTGATGGGTCCAGAGCTGTTTGGCAATTCAGATTCCTCGTCATCTGACTCTTCCTCATGCCCGTCAGCTCCTCAGAGCCTCCCTGAGCAAGAGGAGCAGCACGCGGGCTGGTTTTGATTAGAGGCGGCTGGATGCATGAGGGGTCAGGCAGGGTCAGCCACGGCCCCGGCGGAGCAGCCGGCCACAGGCCTCGCCCTTCAGAGGGCCCGTTCCCGGCGCCAGCACAAACCCGGCCCAAAGCACGCGGCCCTGGCCAGGCTGGGGTGGGAGCTTTAGGTGCTCGGCTGTTCTCCTTCTCCGCTGGCCAAGTGGCCTCTGTCCCTCCTGCCTCTTTGGGGCTCCTGGGGTGTGAGTTGGGACCAGCAAGCCCTCCCCGAGGGGTGAGAGATCTTTTCTGGGAAACGCTTGAAGCGGTCAGGCGAGCGGCTGCCTGCGGGTAGTGACTCACATAAGCAGCTTCTCCGGAACTCAGGCTCCACAGAGGGACCAGGCCCTGCCTCTGTCCGGGTGCTGGGCGGGAGGGGACCGGGCGGGAGGGGACCCGGAGCTCTTGGCATCGGTGGCTCGTTTCCCTCTGCCCAGGGCTTCCAGGCGCCAGTCCTGGCCCATTACAGCCCACACTGGCGTCCTGCTCAGCCCCTGACACAGCAAGCAATGCAGTCCCTCTCCGGGCTCAGCCGGGTGGCCAGCCAGGCCAGTCCCAGGCTCCACTGCCCTCATTGTGGTCCTAAGATGGGCCTGTCTGGTCCCACAGGGGACAAGCCACCAAGGAGCCAGCACCTTCACGCTGCCTCCCTCTCACAGGCTGCTCTTTTCTCCTAAACCTCTGTCATGTCCATGCACTCTGCGTGGTGTGGTGTGGCGTGGCATGGCGTGGCCTGGCCTGGCGTGGCCTGGCGTGGCCTGGGTGGTCAGCATGGTCCTCAGCAGCAGTGCTGCAGGGTTAGTCAGCAGCCTGTTCAGGCCAGAGGGAACCGGTTCTGCCTGGGGGCTGTGACCCGGGGGCCGAGAAGCCCTGAGCTCAGGCGGCCTCTTAGGTGGCCAGCTGAGCCTGGCCTGGGACTCCGTGCGCCTGGGTGGCTGGTGCTGTGGGAGGGAGGGGGAGATGCCGGCTAATCCGTGGCCAGACCTGGGTTGAAAGGAATGGACTGAAGACAGTGACCTTGGGAGCCAAGCTGGGGGAGGGCTCCGAACAGAGAGGCAGAGCCGCAGGCCGCGGTGCGGTGACACCACTGCTCACAGCACGCACCTGGCCTTGGGGCTGAGCCACTGCTCATAGCACATGCCATCGTGGGCCTGGCTGGGGGGGGGCTCCTTGGCAAAGGGCACTGGGGGGGTTTCGTACCCCTGGGGTGGGTCAGAGCAGAGAGCCAGTGAGTCCCAGGATGCTACCCTCTCTGCCCAGTCTCTGCCCTTGTCCTGGGCCCCTCCCCCACGCACCTCCAGCCCGGTCCTTGACCTTCCTCTGGGCGTGGTCTTCCCTCCGCTGCTCCTGCTCCCACTTGCCCTTGGCCTGCAGGCAGACGGGACACCACGCTGGCCTCCCCCACCTTAGCCAGCAGATGCCCCCATGGGCCACCCCACTCTCCTCAGCTCACAGGGTCTTTATACTCCTGGCCGCCTGCATGACCGCAGCTACCCTGGGGAATACTTTCGGTGACCTGTCATCCCCTCGCAGGAAGGAAAACCTAGCGGGGCTGCCCTGAGGGGCAGTATCCAGCTTGGGGGACCCGTGTCTGATGACACAGCCAGTTCTGCTCCATCCGCCGCCAGACTTGAATGAACCAACGTGTAGACAGAGAACCACGGGCCCTCCCAAACTGCCCCAGACACACGTGACTTAGGATCCTGCCAGTATGCCTGGCGAGTGGGCACCCCCACAGGGCTCCTACAGGGCCAGGGACATCCCTGCCCTGTGCCAGGCTCTCCATCACCAGCTGTGGGTGCTGGGGCCCGTGTGGGTGGATGTGGCCAGAAACGTTCTGTTTTCAGTGGGTGAACCGGTATGGCCGGGCCCCAGCCCCAGGGCTGCTCCTCAGGTGGGCCGGCCAGGCTGGAGGGGAGGTCCCGGTGTGCAGGTCCCCTCGCCCTCGGGCGGCACAGTAAACCCAGCCGTTACTTTTGACGAGCCTCCCACCCCATAAACAACTCCTCCGGCTGTGGGCGAGCCGCCTCATGCCCTCCTCCGGCCTGGCCGCCTGCCGGCCAGGCCCGTAGCCCTGCAGACCCCAGGCCTCACTCCCGGGCTAGTGGTGGGGCTTCCCGCACGCCGCAGACCCCCGGCTCCCCAGCGTGTGGAGTGCAGGGCAGAGGGCGAGCCCAGGCCAAGAGGCAGGTGACCCTGGCCCCAGCTCTCTTCTCGGCCTCAAGTCCGGGGCCTCAGTTGCTTACCTGTATAACGGGACGAACATTAGTACTCAGTATAGAACTGTCTACGAGGATTGAAATGAGATGAGATAGCCACACGGGCTGCCTGTGTTTCTATCGCTGGATCTGGCAGCCCTTGCAGAGGGAAGGATTGAAAACTCAGAGGCCTCTGGTGGCCTCTGTCCCAGCCCCCTGGGCCCCGAGGCCTGGACGTGCTCCTGGTGCCACCTAGTGACCAGCCGGGGAAGTTCAGGGCGGAGGGAGGGAAGGTGAGCCCTGGGAGGGGAGGAGGGGTGGAGAGTGTGGGCCCAGGGTGAGTGAGGCTCTGTGGGGACCAGCACACAAAGTACCCAGTGCAGGGCGAGGGGACTGGGCGCCAGCTGTGTCACCAGGTGGCTGTCGGAGGGCCCTGAGCTGGAGCCATTGCCTCTTTACAACCCTTTACTGACCTTCCTCCTCGTCTCCTCCTCCTCCTCCTCTGGGAGGAGACTGAGCAGGTCCCAAGGCCACACACGTTACACGCAGGAGGGGGACGTGAGGCCGCGCTGGGGGCACCTCCCACGCTATCCCCACGCTCGCCTGCAGACTGTGCGGGCCTCCGTCGTCGGGCTCCCGGGGCCAGGGTTAGGCGAGGCACCAGGTGGGAGCCATGTGTCCATCCTGTTTCCCAAGAAGGCAGGCCAGGCACCCTCTCTGCTATCACCTGGGACACCAGGAGCCAGCCACCCCCAGCTCTCCCAGCGTCCGCTGTCACGTGCACCGGGCACGTCCACCCGGGGGTGCGCTTCTGGACTTGGAGAAGGAGGAGCAGAGGCCCCTTGAGGGCCACGAGGCAGCCGAGTGGGCATTTGGCCAAGGGGCGGGGACCCCTTTGGGCCTGCTGTTGAAGTGGCTGGGGTTTGGGGGAGACCTCTCTGAGCCTCAGCATCATCACCTGCCAGGGACCGGCTGATGCCACCCGGCACTCAGTCATGGAGATGTTTGCAAAGAGCCTGGCACAGGTCCTGGCGCTGAAGAGCCCCGGGTAAGAGGAAGCCCCATTTCCCAGGTGGGGCTGCCACTGGGGATGCGCTGGGGGACAGGGCTCCTGGTCGGCTGGGGGTGTTGTCTGGGGCAGCCAGCTGCTGGCACCCAGCCAGGCCTGGAATTTCCCGGAGGATAATTTGGGGCACAGGGTCTGATTTGGCTCAGGGGACGGGCCCATCACTGAGGCGCTCTGGCTGCTCTGTGCAGAGGGGAAAGCCGCCTCTTGCAGGTCTGGGAGGCCTGTTCTCTGGGCCAGGCCTGGGCTGGTCTGGGCGCTCGGGAAGGAACTGGCATGTTCCAGCCTCCGCAAGCGTGGGTGGGGGTTCTGGGAGCACAGACAGGGCACCCTCTGACTCAGAGTGGGCCGGGCGAGGAACGAGGTGCTCCAGAGAAGCTGGCGTTGGAGATGGGCTTGGGGAGCTGAATGCGGAAGTGTGGACAGAGCCAGGAAGGCCAGGGCTCCCATCACCGCCGGAAGTGCACGCAGAGAGGGGCAGCGGGGCTTCCCTGCCCCTCCCCCGCACCAATGCCCATCCCTTCTTGGGAGCACAGGTCCCCCCGCTGCCCCACTCCGAGTCCCTGGGGAAGGTGCCAGCCTTTCCTCACCCGACTCTCCTCTCCGCACCTGCAGAGCGGGGCGGGTGCTCCTGGGGCTGGAGGAGATGCACAGTGCTCAGCCTGAAGCCCAGAGCCACCCCATCTGCCTTCCTCAGTGCCCGCAGCTCTGCCCCTCACCGCCCCTCCCCTCACTCCGCGGCACCTCAGTTTTGACCTCTCTCTGGCTCAGCCTTTTTCATTAAAGCACGCGGCACGGCGTGCATGCGGGCGGCTCTGGGGGAAGGTGTTGTCACCGTCATCTCCCCCCAGTCCGTCCCCTGTGCCATCTCCCCGCAGTGCTGTCCCTGTGCCTTTCCCGAGGCAGGCCTTCCGGGCGCTCTTCCTCTCCTCCACAGCGAGGGAGTGTTTGTCTTCCCTGTGGCCTGGGCAGCCTGCTGGCTGGCCACTTCTGCCACCCCCACGGCCACTCCCGCCACCCCACGGCCACTCCCGCAACCCCCACGGCCATTTCCGCCACCCCACAGCCACTCCCGCCACCCCACAGCCACTCCCGCCACCCCCACGGCCACTCCCACCACCCCACGGCCACTCCCGCCACCCCACGGCCACTCCCGCCACCCCCACGGCCATTCCCGCCACCCCACGGCCATTCCCGCCACCCCACGGCCACTCCCGCCACCCACACGGCCACTCCCGCCACCCCCACGGCCACTCCCGCCACCCCCACGGCCACTCCCGCCACCCCACGGCCATTCCCGCCACCCCACGGCCACTCCCGCCACCCCACGGCCATTCCCGCCACCCCACGGCCACTCCCGCCACCCACACGGCCACTCCCGCCACCCCCACGGCCACTCCCGCCACCCCACGGCCACTCCCGCCACCCCACGGCCACTCCCGCCACCCCCACGGCCACTCCCGCCACCCCCACGGCCACTCCCGCCACCCCCACGGCCACTCCCGCCACCCCCACGGCCACTCCCGCCACCCCCACGGCCACTCCCGCCACCCCCACGGCCATTCCCGCCACCCCCACGGCCATTCCCGCCACCCCCCCGGCCATTCCGGCCCCCCCACGGCCACTCCCCCCACCCCCACGGCCATTCCCGCCACCCCCACGGCCATTCCTGCCACCCCACAGCCACTCCCGCCACCCCCACGGCCATTCCCGCCACCCCCATGGCCACAGCCTCTTCTGGGCTGCAGAGTCTGTTGATGGGTGGGAGCTGGGGAGGCACGGGCAGAGCAAGTAATTGTTCTTTCCTCCCTGATCTCTGTTCCCCTTGCCTTCCCTTCCTGGGTGTAAAGGACTCGGACACAGAAAGTGATGTTATTGATGAAGTCGCCATAGCAACGACCCTTGGGAGGCACGCACTCCGGCTTTGTCACCCTGGGGCGGGGAGAGACTGGCTCCTCCGCGCGGCCCTGCTCAGACGCAGCTGTGAACTTTGCTTTGCGGAACGCCGCGTTCGCACCGTCAGGGGCAGGCAGATCCCGCCGCCATTGAACTCTGTGCGCCTTCCGGGGGAGTGTCATGCTGGGAGGCCTTTGGGACAGATGGCCGATGGGGAAGGGCAGCCAGGCCTGTCACGGGGCCCACAGGAGGAAGCACTGGGCACTCGGTGCCAAGGCTGTGGCTCTGCCTCTCACACATGTGGCCCGGGCACATCTCTCTCCCCCCTCAGCCATCCTCCCTGTGCTTGTTTGTGACATGGCCTGGCAGTGCCCACCCCACAGGCTCATGATGAGGGTGGTTACACTGAAGTATAGGCAGAGCCCACGTCCCGTGTCACATCTGGACTCACAGAAAGGGGCTCGGAGACGTGTCCTAAATCCAGCCTCCTCGGTCCCCATCCCCTCAGGCTCCTTCCTCTCTCTCACCGTGATACCCCCGCCTCCGCCTGCCTCTGGCCTGCAGCTGTGCCTGCTTCTCCGCAGCGTCCAGCAATCTGGCCTGGTTTACCATTTTCCCGCCCCAGTCCCACCCCCACCCCCGCCCTCCCCCCCCACCCCCACCAAGGAGGAGACCCTCCAGTCCTCGCCCCGCCCTGAGCCGCCGCCCTGCGTGAGCGCTGGCAGGTCCTGTGAGCCCGCGTTACAGGTGGGAGTTAGAGCTCAGAGGGTGACGTGATGGCCTGGGTCCCGCAGCAGCTGGCAGAGTCTGAATCGGAAGCTGCCAGGGTCGCGGCTAAGCATCTGTCTCCTGGCTCCCCGCCCATCCTGGGCACCAGCGAGACACTCAGCCCAAGTTTGCAGGACATAATTGGGTTTGGATGGGCTGGATCCAATTAGGTTTGACCTGGCAGGCAGCCCCGCCAGGCTGGCCCCGGGCCCCGGAAGGCCGGATTGCTGGGGAGGACTCTGGCCCAGGGCGGCTCACATAATATCTCCTCGGGAAGCAGGTGCCTCTGGAAGCACTCAGGCCCGTGGCGAGTCCCCCAAGTGGGCGAAAGCTGAGCGATTCTAAAGCTGAACCCTCAATAGTGTCCCACGTCTGGGCCAGTGAGCTCCCCAGGGCCAGGTTTATGTTGTGAAGATGGGGGGTTATGCGGGGGCTTGTAAGCTGTGGCCCTCCACTGGGACTGGAAGTCCCGGCTCAGGGAGGAGCACAGCCCGGTTTGGTGGCATCAGTCTCCTGTGCCGCCCTGGGGTGCCCTGAGGGTTAACCGCCCACAGTGGGAAGGTCTGCGGCAGGACCGGGCTTGTGTCCGGAGAAGGCGGGGAGCAGTGGGCACTTGGGGGATGGTTACAGGCCGTGGAGTACATGTAGGAAGTGGCAGGCGTCACTCTGGGGAGAAGCTAACACTCCAGCTTCCTGTGCATGTGTGGCTCCCCCTGACCCACTGATGATGGTCAGGAATGCTGCCCCCACCACCACCCACTGACCAGACCTCACAGGGCCGAGTCTCGGACTCGCGAGGTACCGGTGTCTGAGCGGCCCAGGGAGCCCGTCCTGAAAGCCTCTTGGAGGCGGGGAGCCTGCCTGACGGAGCCCCCTGCCTGCGGGCTGCCCTCTCCCTGGCTCCCAGGAGCAGGCACGGCTCAGGGCCCTGGGGTGCCTGGTGCCTGCCCATCGGGGTCCTTGGTTTGTCCCCAGAGGCCCTCTCTCTGGCGCTCAGGACACTCCATGTGATCATGTTTCATGGGCGGTCTCTTCTCAGCCTGACATTTTCTCTCTCTCTCCTCTGTTCCCCAACCCTCTCTCTGTCTCTTCCCAGAGGGGATGAACTGCATGAACAAAGACCATGGCTGTGCCCACATCTGCCGGGAGACACCCAAAGGTGGGGTGGCCTGCGACTGCAGGCCCGGCTTTGACCTTGCCCCAAACCAGAAGGACTGCACACGTAGGTAGATGGAGGGAAATGGGTCCGACATCCCCACACGTCTCCCCTCGTTGCTTTGTGGGGGGGCAGTCCAGTCCCCTGGGGATTGCCCGGGGAGGGCTCTCAGCCCCGGGGGGAGGAGGAGGCAGGGCCCCTGAAGTGGTCTGGGGGGCACGAGGGACGGGGCCATGTGTTCCCACCTGGCATCTCACCACCCGCACAGCCCGAGCTGGGCTGGGTCTTACCTAGGGCCCTGCATGGTGGCCCTGCCAGTGTCTCCTACCCCCGTCCTCTCCCCCGGACCCAGAGGCCACCGCCCTGAGCCTTCACTCTCCGGCGGGAATGGAGGACAAGACACAGGGGTGTACAGCCCGGGTTCTGGCGGGCAGCCTCAGTGGCAGGATGTCAGAGCAGGAGAGGAGCTTGGTTCTGGAGGGTCCCAGAACCTTATTCCAGGATCTAAGGTCAGAACCCGCAGTGCCCCCTGCAAGGCCCAGGTACATGGTGCCACCCTGGGGACCCGGATGAGTGAGGCCTCTGGCCAGGGGGCGGTTTCAGGACAGCTCGGAGGTCAGCCTGCGGTGCTCAAGTGAAACGCAGCCTTTCATGGGTCCCCCAGCTCCCCAAGAGGAGTAGCACAGTGGCCTGCCACTCTCAGCGAGTCCTCAGAGCCTGGCCCTCAGCTGCGGGGTGGGGTGGGGGGGCCTCTGCTCACGGGGCAGCTGGCCCCCAGCCCACTGTAATGTCCGCCCCGGGCCTGCAGAGAGGGGCGGCTGGTGGAGCGTGCCCAGTTCTGGCGCAGGCAGGTGCTCCACACCAGACCCCTCTCTGATGCAGCACGTGGTGTGGAGGAGCCCAGATCCGGCTCCCCAGTGGGAGGTGGGGGCCTGAGGCTGACAGCCCATAAGGAAATGGCCTCACTCTCCGCCTTCATTCTGCGGAGAGGACCGGCCCTTGTGGGCACCATCCTGTCACTGTGGTTCTCCCAGATCCTCCACTCTCCCGTGGGTGCCAGCACACCCTCCCACCTCGCGCTCTCCTCCGGGGGTGGCTCAGGTCCGGGCCCGCGTGCACTGGGCACAGCCCCGTCTCCCGGGAGCTCGCCTTCCAGCCCCCCTCAGGGCTGTCATTGCTCAGCGTGAAGACCTGCCTTCTTCCACCGGGCGGCCCGAGAAGTGGGCGAGCCCTCCTCTTCCCGGTCTCCTGGGCGTCCGAGATGGGCACTGCTGTCCCCAAGGGTAGGCACTCGGGGGCGTGCCCCCTCCAGCCCAGGCCTGGCCAGGCCCCCGGTCTCTGCACCAGGGACATGCCTTTAGCCGCGGAGAAAGCTACTGCCGCCTCGCAGCCCCAGAGCCAAAGCTGAGTAAGCCCAGCCGTCCGGCCCTCCGCCGGCGACCAGCTTCGGAGGACCAAGGCCCGGGCAGCACACGTGCAGCCGCAGCTTGCGGGCAGGCGGGGCCGGAGGAGAGCACCTTCCTGCAGAGAGAGGCGCTGCTCTGGCCGAGCCCTGAGCCAGCCGCCGGGGAGGGGCTGCGAGCCGCGGAAGAAGGCCGGGCTGCCCGGCGCTGCCTCGCTCTGCAATTCCATCGGACAAGAGCAGCGAGGGCACACCTTCCTCAGGGAGCAGCTCCCGTGGCCGGCGGGGCCGTGTCAGGGAAAGCAGGAGCCTGGCTGAGGCTAGGACTCCCGGCCCCGCCCCGCAGAGAAGAGCCGAGCCCTTGCCCGGAGCGGTTGCAGGTGGAAGAAACAGCAGTTTGTGGCCACGATGGCAGGTCAGCGTCAAGTTTGCGATGACCTTGAGGTCACTGGAGTCCAGGAAATTCCAGCTCTGGCATTGGGTCGGGAGGTGAGGCCTGGCCCAGTCTCCACTGACCAGAGGACCACGGGGGCCCTGCACCCCTCCAGAGCCCAGGACCCCTCCAAGGCCAAGGGCGGCATTCCCCGTTCTCCTCGGTCTTCCCAGGGCTCCGGCTCCGGGACTTACTTCCGTGTGAGCTGCAGGCTCTCCGGTGTCACAGCTCGGCCTGGGCCCCGGGTGGAAGGAGCGAGGAGCCCTGAGTGTGGCCCTCCCCTGAGCGGCCTCAGGCCGTGTCCTCACGTCCAGGGCATGGCTCACGTCCTGCACCCAGAGCTGGGGAAGAGCGAACCGCAGAGCTGACCGCCCGCGCTGCAGCCAGCCTTTTTCAGCTGAAAAAGCATGAGTGTCTCACCCAAATCCAGGCTCCACGGGCTCTCCCTCCCCTGGAACCCACGCTTAGCCACCACGGCTGGAACCCTGGGCTTCCAGCCACTCTTCCGGGCCGGAGAGGAGCTGTCTCCGGGATGGGAGAGGCTGACCCCGCACCGCCTGGCTCCTGCGGAGGAGGGGCCTGCGGACTGTGCCCAAAGCCCAGCCGAGCCCAGGCAGGCCTGCGGGCCCGTGAAGGGTCACCCGGAAGTGGCTCCCCGCGGAAGAGTGGCCTGGCCTGCCGGGCCCTCTGGGAGACTGGAACCCACCTCTGCGTCTCCCCGGCGCCCTCACTGGGGACAGGCCTGGATCGGGGCTGCAGAACTCGGCTCCTTCACCGGGGCGTCACCATCGCACGACCCCCCCGGACCAGCGCTGCGCATGGGTCACCCTGACAGAGGTCACAGGTTCAGACTGCCAATTCGGAATGTTGGGCCCCTCTGACCGTGGCTGGTCAATATTAATTTTGGCATATCTGATCTTCATTAGGGTTTTGCCAAGCGAATTAAAAGTTTAGGTAAAACTCTGGACAAGTGGCTAAGGATCCAAGAAGATGCCCTGTCCTCGGGGCCTGGCGTGGCAGGCGATAGGCACCTGTGGTCTGGCTGCAGAGCTAAGCAGGGGAGGCAGCCCTGCCCGCCCTCAAAGGGACAGCAGCATGTTCCTTTCAATAAACTTGACTTTGTCGTCTTTCCTACACAGACTGGCTCCTTTTTGTTCGGCCCTTTTTCAGCTGCCCAGGTCGCTGGGACATTCTAAGATTCTGGCTGGAGAACACCAGCCCCTCCGGGCCCTGGGCAGTGCGGACTGTGTCACATGTCCAAGTCCAAGGTCATTTCCAAGTGCACCTGAGTGACACTAACTGGCATGCATTCTGTCCATTTGGACATGGCCTTGGGGGGCTAGGACTTTGAGAGGTGGGGTTTGAAATGGCTGCTGGGACTTGGAGAGAACAGCCACCCAGGGGGACGCCCTCCCACACACCCAGAGCATAAGCCGAGGAAAGGAGGCTCTCAGGGGTCATGGGAATGAGTGTCCCCTCTCCCCATGTGCACCCCCCACCTCAGAATAGGCCTGGATGACAGACATTTGCCCCGTGGAGTCAGGCTCCAGTGTCTGGCGGCCCAGGATCCAATTGTCCCGCTCCTCCCTTTACTCACACTGCCTGAGTGATCAGCGGTGTGCCCCTCTCTGCTCAGAGCCCGGGGCACCCCGCCCCGCCCGGGACCTCCGGGGAACGAGCAGTTCCAGCCAAGACCGCGAGGGCTGAGGGCAGGGGAGGTGGTCCTGTGCGCTGAGTGTCTCATGCCCTCCGCTCCCCACCCTTCACCCCTTCACAGAAACCACCAACAGAGACTCTAACCGTTCTTGTCGTTCTGTTTACACATACGTCTCCGCACTCTGGGCCTAACTAGTGACCTGTAACTATGGGAACGGAGGCTGCCAGCACAGCTGTGAGGACACAGACACAGGCCCCCTGTGCGGCTGCCACCAGAAGTACGCCCTCCACTCGGACGGTCGGACGTGCATCGGTAAGTAGGCGCCTTTGCTGCACTGGCACCCCAGCACCCCTGCCCCCTGGAAGGCGCCGTGTGGCCCTGACGTCAGCCAGCACCCCCTTGTCCCATTTCCAAGGAAGGAAGCTTAAGGGAAGCCAGGAAAAGTGTGCCCCACGCAGTGAGGGGCAGCCGCCCGGGCTCACGCTGGGCGCTCTGCAGGTCCTCCTCCTGGGGGAGTGGCCCTGGGGGGTGGTCTGCGGGAAGGGAAGGTGTGTGCCCAGGGGGGCAGCTCCAGTCTGAGCACAGGGCTCCCGCCCGCCCCTCCTGTGGAGACATGCAGGCTCAGCAGCCTCCTCACAGCCGGTCAGAGCTGCGAAGTCCTCATCCCAAGCTCCCCTGGGCCAGGATGCCCGGGGTCTCTACTGCTCGCCCTCCCCCTGCTCCGGGAGCTGTGGCCAGACTCCCTCGCCCACCTCGAGAGGCCCTTCTCAGCGACGCCCCTCCCGGCACCTCCCGGCCACCGGGGTCTCCATGGCGTCTGGGTCCCCTCCTTCCTCCCGGCCCTCAGCTCCCCGGGAAGCTTGAGTGTTGGGAGCACCCAGCCCTAATCCCCAGGAGGTTCCTGCCCGCTCCGCAATAGGAGAATCTTCTCACTGAGAAAAAGAATGTCAAGGTTGATGTCCATCCGCCTTCATTCTTTCTTTCTCTTCAGTGCTGGCGAGCTTTAGAAGCCCCCAAGTCCGTTACCGTGGTTATGTTTTTGTTGGTTTTTTAAAAACGCCCCATTTCGTATGATCTGACTGGGTAGATATTTCTTAAGGGACTTTTAAGTAACAAAAATAGGGGGTGGCAAGCAGGCAAAGCCATGCCGCCCAGAGGTCCCCTGTGACTCTGGTCCCTGGTCCCTGAGAGTGAGGCCAGGGCGGGAGGCAGGAGGCGGGGGGAGGGGGGGGGGCGCCAGGGTCCCATCCTAGTCCCTGGCTGTGTCCCAGGTGCTGCTACCATGCGGTTCTCCCTTCCTCCGTGTGGTCCCTCCTCTCCAACAGCCGTTTTTGGTTCCATTTTATCTCATTCCTCCTGCTTTTCTGGTGATGGTCCCTGATTGCCTGTCTTGTCTGACAACTGACGTTCATTAATTACTTTCAGAGCCAAAGGCCAAACCAAACCAAATTCAAAGCAAAATCCAGCCTCAGACCAGTGTCTCCATTGCAGCCTGATCCCATCTGGACCCTCCTCTCGCCCTGTCTCTGCCGCCCCCCACACACACCCCACCCTTCCCTGTCTCGTCTTCTGGGATCTCCCTCGGTGTTAGCCTCTGCGGGGAGCCGCCTCTGCCGGCTGCTGGGCCAGCGCAAACAGCTGCCGGCCAGACCCCCACGCGGGCTCGGCTAACACATCTCGTCTTTGTCCACCCGACTCCTCCTTCCTTACTTTTATCTTGTAGTGTCTGCTGCATGCAGCCCCCACTGGGAGCTCTTTCTAACTTCCCTGGCCCTCTTTCCCGCCCCTCCCCTTAGAGTCCTTGCCCAGACCCTGCTCCTGGCCATGCTCCCTGCTGGCCAGGAAGCCCTCCTGCCGCTGCTCCCCGCTGCTCCCCACTCCTGAGGTCCCCCCAGGAGCAAGCCACGGGTTCTGCCCACTCCCACTGAGCGGAGGACCCAGCCAACCTTCTGCCGTTGGCGGGGCTCCTGCCCAGCCTCACGGGCTCTGCACGCTCCTATCCTGACTGCCCGCCCTCACAGCCCCCCTGAGCCCTGAGCTGTCACTCCGTCCTCTAGAGACAAGCAGGCAACCAGTGCTGCCCCGACCGATTGATCCCTGGTTTCTGTGTGTTCGATTGGGTCATTGCTGTGAGTGTGTGTGTGTGTGTGTGTGTACATGCCTGTGCGTGCGAGCGTGCGTGCATGTGTGCGCATGCGCGCGCGCTTCTGTGTGTATTCTTAGTTTTGCATGAGCGTTTGCACTCTCTCCCGCCCTGGAGATAGAGTAATTGCTGTTCAGACGCAGCCATCACCGGACCTTGCGGCCCTGTCCCCTTGTCCTGTGCTCGCCCTGGGCCTGCCTCCAGCCCATGCCAGCTGTCTAACTGCTGTCTGCGTGGGCTCTGCGGGTGCCATCTGCTTCTGTGGCCCCCGCAGACGCATCCTGTCTGCTCTGACCTCAGCTGCCTCCTGTATGTGCGTGTGGGCCCTGCGCCCCACTGTGTCCCTTTGTGTCACCCCCATTCTGCACACCCCTGCCCTGCTGCCTCTCCACTCTGCCCTGAACACCCACCCGAGGGCCTGGGTTGGCCTGGTGGCGAGAACGCCGCGCTGGCCCGCATGTGTTGGCTGTGTGCGCCACGCGGAAGGCTGTTGGGCGCGGGAAGCGGGCTGTCACTAACCGGTGGCTCCATGTTTGTCCCTTACTTGTGTTTTAGAGAAGGATGAGGCTGCAATTGAGCGCTCTCAGTTCAATGCCACGTCAGTAGCTGATGTGGACAAGCGGGTGAAACGGCGGCTCCTCATGGGTAACACTTTTCTCCACTTCCTTTTGTCCTCGCACCTTGGCACGTGTGCTCGTGTGTGGTATGTGCTGGCGTGCGGGGGTCTGCGTGGTGCTGGCGTGTCGGGCTATGTGTGTGCAGGCCTACGGGGTGTGTATGTGTGTGTGTGTGTGTGGGCTGCCCACACATGTGGGGTCACGCGTGCCATGTGTGAGTGTGGGGGGCTCCACTCCAGATATGAACCCACCTTTTCCTCTTTAAAGTTTTGTCCTTCACCAAACCCGTGTACCCCTTTGTGTGTTTGTGGCAGAGACCCCAGAGCCACGCCAGGTGGCCTCTGCGTGTGCGGAGCAGTCCATGCCGGTCGGCAGTCAGGGTCCCGGGACCAGCACAGAGCAGGCGCAGGGAGGGCATGTGTGTAGGACAGGCTTGCGGGCGGCCTGGTGGTCCTCACAGGCCCTTCCCTCCGGAGAGAAGCCACGTCTGGGTTCAGGCGGGGCCGTGGGGCATCCCGCCCGCCCGCGCTGCTCACTGCATACTTGGGAGATTTGCCCCTGGGGAGGGGGGACTGGTGAGGTCACCTGCAGGCCTCACTCAGCACCGCCTGGCCCCAACCCCCGCCCCTCCCCCACTTCGTGAGTAGCCCCACCTGCTGGGCTACCAGCCTTGGCCACTCCTCCATGGAACCCCCGGCACCTCTTGTTGGGGAGTCCGCACAATGTCCCCTTCCCTCTGAGCACTGCTCCTGGGCCGGGCCCAGACTCCAGGAGGTGCCCTGGACACTGCGCCCCTCAGGGCAGTGGTGGGGGGGTTGCCCCCCACTAAACCCAGCCCCCACAGCGGGGAAGTTGCCTCCTTCCTCATCCTGCTGCGCGGGCGGTGCTGCAGCTCTGGCCGGCGGCGCCCTCTGCTGGGCCCCCGGAGCGCGGCTGCAGGTCGCTGGGCGGCCACTGCCTTCCCAGGGCACTGACAGGTCACACCACCAGCTGGGGCCTGGGCCAGGGCGGCCAGGCAGTGCATTTCCGTGTCTCAGGTGAGGAAACAGGCTCGCTGGGGTCTACAGGCTCCGCCAGCCCCCTCCAGCCCCTGCCCCACCCTCTGCTGCAGGCCCTACTGGGTGAGCTGTGCTGTCCAAGCACCGGTGTGAGTCCCTCCCCCCAGGCAGGCCCACCAGAGGTCACGGCCCCTGACATCGTAACCCATTGGGGCTCCCACTGCTCCCCCCAGAAACCGACCCACAGCACACAGCCCGAGAGTGATGGGCCCCGTGCAGGGCCACAGGCTGCTGCCCGCACTGCTGGCCAAGTTAGCTGAGGGCTGGACAGAGGGCACACGGCTCCCCTGGGCACCAGGCTGAGGACGGCACCAGCGCCGCATGCTCACCAGGATGCACCTGCCCAGGAGCCTGTGTGTGGAGCTGGGTCCGGGGGCCATGCTGGTGGCTGTTGTGAGAGTGACGTGGGGGTGGGGGACTGTGGGAGAAGACAGGGCGGTGGTGGAGGCCAGGACTGCAGCCCTGAGAGGGGGATGGGTCTGCGTGGGGGATGGGTCCAGGGGTAGGAGGTGAGCAGACTCCGTGAGGAAGGCAAGGTTCCAGTGCTGTCTCCCTGCAGAGCCTTGACCTCTGAGGCCTGGGGCAGGTTCGTCTCTAGCTCCCCTCTGCCCAGCACCAGCGCGTCGCTGCCAGTCTGTTGGTTGGACAGAGGAGTGAACCCACTGGCTGCCCATGGGGCTGGGGCCTCTGAGCCCGGGTGTTAGGCCCGGCTCCCGGCCCCGAGCAGGGCCTGGGAACTGGCTAAGACTCCGCAGGCACGGGTTCTGGGAAATGGCACCCAGCGGCACAGGCACAGCTGTGGCAGTTCACGCAGCACTGCCAGGCCACGTTCTGCCTGGGCCTTGCACGAAGCCTGCGGTAAATCCAGGGGGCAAAGGTCAGCTGACAGTTGTTCATGTGGAAAACAGCACAGTAATTAGTAATAACACGAGTAAACCTTCACACGCTCACCTGTGGGCTGCCTTGCCCGCCCTGGCTCTCCATCTCCACGTCCTCAGGCACGCAGACGCCGGGAGGCAGGGCCTGGCCACACTCACGGGGCTGGAGGAGGAGGGACCGCTGGGAGGCCGGGAAGGCCAGAGGAGGCACTGGAGGCGGGCCCAGGGGCAGCAGTAAGAGCAGATGAGGAGGAAGGTGCAGGGGCCTCTCGGTGGGACCTGGGACAGAGGTAGCATTGATGGCAATGGCGGCCCTGCAGCAGGATGGAGGCCCGTGCATACTTGGGCGATGGGGGTTCTGGGGCTGCGGCCAGTGGAGACTGAGGCCGTCAGGTGGGCTGGTGTTAGTCCAGCAGGTCCCACCTGCTCCGCCACTTCCTGGCCGCACAGCCCTGCTGCCCCATTCCTACCAGGAAGGTAGAGGGCGCTCTGCACCGCCCCTGCCAGGAAGGTAGAGGGCGCTCTGCACCGCCCCTGCCAGGAAAGAGAGGGTGAGCAGCCTCTCACAGAGCTGCTGTGAGCGTGGGGGATGGAGGCCTGGAAGGCTGAGACGGGCCTGGTGTAAGTGACCCACCATAATGAGCTGTGGGAAGGGGTGGTCAACCCCGAGCCCCTGGCTTAAAACCTGAAGTTTAGGCACCAACCATTGGGCAACTCAGGAGACTGAAGGTGTGCACAGGGCAGGGGAGAGGCCTGCTTGGGGGTCCAGAGAGTGGGTGGCCACTCAGACTTGACCTCACGCCCTCTGGGCCTCTATCCATCCCGTGGGCAGGAGGCCAGCAGGTTCTGGAAGCCCCTTCTGCTCTGGAGGGCCAAGATTCCGGTCCTGCTGGGACCTCCAGAGCCAGGGCGGGCCTATGAGACCCTGGGAGTCTGTCTGGCCAGTCCCTGTCTCAGGATCACAAACCTGGGCCAGCGCACAGGACAGCGAACTCCCGAGCTGCCACACCTGCAGGGGCTCGGGGTGTGGAGACACTGACGGGCAGGCCAGGCCAGGACACTCGCCTTTCTGCGGGAGGGACAGCTCGTCCCGTCATGTGGACTTCGGCCTTAAGAAGACGGCTTGGCGGCCTCTGCTCAGGCAGCCCCCATGGTTACCCCGCAGATGCCCACCCCACACACACCGGAGGCCAAGGCCACCCCGCAGAGCCCAGATGCCCAGATGCCCAGCCCCACACACACAGGAGGCCAAGGCCACCCCGCAGAGCCCAGATGCCCAGATGCCCAGCCCCACACACACAGGAGGCCAAGGCCACCCCGCAGAGCCCAGATGCCCACCCCACGCACACAGGAGGCCAAGGCCACCCCGCAGAGCCCAGATGCCCAGATGCCCACCCCACACACACAGGAGGCCAAGGCCACCCCGCAGAGCCCAGATGCCCAGATGCCCAGCCCCACGCACACAGGAGGCCAAGGCCACCCCGCAGAGCCCAGATGCCCAGATGCCCAGCCCCACACACAGGAGGCCAAGGCCACCCCACAGAGCCCAGATGCCCAGCCCTACACACACAGGAGGCCAAGGCCACCCCGCAGAGCCCAGATGCCCCCCCCACGCACACAGGAGGCCAAGGCCACCCCGCAGAGCCCAGATGCCCCCCCCACGCACACAGGAGGCCAAGGCCACCCCGCAGAGCCCAGATGCCCACCCCACGCACACAGGAGGCCAAGGCCACCCCGCAGAGCCCAGATGTCCACCCCACGCACACAGGAGGCCAAGGCCACCCCGCAGAGCCCAGATGCCCACCCCACGCACACAGGAGGCCAAGGCCACCCCGCAGAGCCCAGATGCCCACCCCACGCACACAGGAGGCCAAGGCCACCCCGCAGAGCCCAGATGCCCAGATGCCCAGCCCCACACACACAGGAGGCCAAGGCCACCCCGCAGAGCCCAGATGCTCACCCCACGCACACAGGAGGCCAAGGCCACCCCGCAGAGCCCAGATGCCCACCCCACGCACACAGGAGGCCAAGGCCACCCCGCAGAGCCCAGATGCACAGCCCACGCACACAGGAGGCCAAGGCCACCCCGCAGAGCCCAGATGCCCACCCCACGCACACCAGAGGCCAAGGCCACCCCGCAGAGCCCAGATGCCCACCCCGCTCACCAGAGGCCAAGTCGATTTCCTCCTCTCCTGCACAGCCCCCATCACAAGTTGAAGTTCAAAGGGAATGCACCGTGAACTTGGTCTAGGTAGTGCCAGGGACTTCCGGCAGCTGGGGCACACATTCACTCAGTCACCACTCCCACTCTCATCCCAGCTCCCACAGAGGCCCAGAAGCAGCTGGCAGGAGTCAGGTACCATGGACTGACTGGCAGACAGAACTGGGGGCCTCGGGAAAGGCCCAGGCCAGGCCCCCAGGGGAAGCTGAGGCCGGCAGGCAGGGCATCTCGGCCATAAAAGAATGAGGAGCCCGTTGGCTCCTTGCTTCCCAGCAGCCAAGAAAAGAGGGAAGCCTGGGCGGGCACAGCTCCCATCAGATCAAAGCGGCCGGATGCTCGGAAGAAACCCAGATGGGGAGGCTCCAGGCCCGGGAGCCAGGCCCCTCGTGTGCGGGCCACCTGCGCCCGGCGACCTGGCTCTGTGGCCCCTCCCGCAGGCCTGGGCAGGATCACTCTCACCACGAGACAGGTCTGTGACCTCAGCTATGCCACAGCCACTCCAGCTCCTTTGAATTTGCAAAAGAGGGAAAAAAGCCCTAGACAAGCTTCAAGTGGACAGAAACCAGACGCCGCGGCCTCTCGCTCAGTGAGAACAGATGTTGGGCCGGCCTCATTGCGGTGATGGTAGTGTGCGCTCTGCAAGCCTCTCGGCTCCGGGGCCACAGGCCGGGGTGCTGGGTGCATGTGGGAGCCCTAGCCAGCGCTGGCCTGGGCTCGGCACCTGGGCCAGGCCGGGCCGGGCCATGCTTGCAGAATCTGACCGGGTGTTAGAGACCAGCCAGGCCCATAGGCACTGGCCCCCAGGAGTAGGGGGCGGGGCCTGTTGGCAGTACCTTTACCAAGCCCAGCCCTCTGCAGTTTGCAAACATAGTCCCATCCACTGCCATCATGCAGCCCACAGAAACGGTGCCGTTCTCCCATTTTACAGATGGGGAACGTGAGGCTCGGCGAGGCCCACAGCTGGAGGGTCTCGGAGTTGGACTGGAACTCGGGTCTCCTGTCTCAGGAGACTGCACCTGGGTGGGGAGAGGAGGTGGCGTCTGTCCGAGGAGACTGAGCAGCTCTCTCTTTCCCTCCCCAGAGACATGTGCCGTCAACAATGGAGGCTGCGACCGGACGTGCAAGGACACAGCCACGGGCGTGCGGTGCAGCTGCCCCGTGGGGTTCGCCCTGCAGCCCGACGGGAAGACGTGCAAAGGTCAGCCCGGGGCCGGGCAGTGCCCGCTCCACTCCTTAGCCACGGCGGGGCAGGACCTGCGATGTCACCTGGAGGGGTGGGCACGGGACCAGGAAGCTAAGCTGTGGCCTGCATGTCTGGGGGAGGGGCTGAGCAGAGGGAGGCTCAGCTCCCTCGCCCCCATAGCGTCCCAGGGAATGCTGGCTCCACCACACACACCTCCAGGTCCTGGGCACAAAACGGGTTCTCCTATCAAAGAACTGGGTGCCCGTTGGGTGGCAGGTGCCTTCCTGCCCCCTGATCCGTGTGGTCCCCAAGGGGCCGGGTGTCGCATGTCCTCACCCCCAGAGCTGTGACAGCGTGGCACAGGGCCGCTCCTCCCGGTGGGATTGGCTGTGGGTCCTCCGTCCTGGTCCCTGGAGGAGTGAGGTTGGGGCGTGCACCTCAGCTGTAGGACCTGTCCGCGCTGGCACAGAGGAGCCGGGTCTGCTCAGCCCCACCGCCCCGGGGGCAGGAAGTGCCAGCTCCCTGGGTCCCAGATGGGTTTCCTGGCCCCTCCTGGTGCAGGAGCTGGGAGACGGGGAATGACACAGTTCGTTCCTGAGGTCTCTGTTGAGAGAGAAGGCAGATGTTCGTGTTTTACAGTCACGGGGATCAATGAACAGAGAAGTCCATCGGGAACTGGAGGCCGGGCGGAGGGGCCGGACCTGGGCGTGAGCAGGCAGAGGGCCAGGGAGAGGTGTGCTCGGGCGGCGCCTCCAAGGGCATGGGGCCGCCCGGGGCTGGGCTTCCAGGGTCCCAGAGGCAGGGAGCGCCCAGGTCTGGGGGGAGGGGGGGAGGCCAGATGGTGCGGGGCCTGCGGCCGGGGAAGGGGTCCACCCTTTATCCTTTGAACCTTGGTGAGGCCCCAAGGCTCCTGGGCAGGGGCAGCCGCAGGGTGTCCCTGGGCGTGTCCTGGCCACTGCTGGTCTCTGGGCAGGTCCCGAAGGGCAGTGAGGCAGCTGCCGCCGCCACCCAGGCTCCGGGACTGCCTTGGGCTCGGGGACCGTGAGGGGAAGGCTGGTCTGGATGCTGTCTGGTGCATTTGGACTTAGGGGTCGTGGGATAAGAACATCCTAACATCTTCATGGCAGGAACCTGGAAACCAAACGGGGACCCACACCCAGGGCTTGGTGCTCTGGAGCCTCTGCGCACAGCCGAGTGCCGGGCGCACAGCCGGGCTTGGCCAGGCCCGGAGGGCACGTCAGGGGACCGGCCTCAGAGGGCCGTGTCTTCCGGAACCAGAAAGGTCGTCACGCAAATGGCTGGAGGTCAGGTCGCAAGGGCAGGCGGAGGCTGGCGTGGGAAAGGGGGTTCTAGTGAGTGCAGTGTTTCCCAAAGTGCGGTAGGCGCACCCCCAGGGGCACGGGAAGAGTTTGGTGGGGGTACGCGTTGCACCGGAGTTTGGTGGGGATATGCACTGCACCGCGCTTAGCTGCGCCTAATTCTACGTTCTCATGAGCACGAGGGGTACTCAGCGTTACGAAAATTATAGAAGGGTACACGTATGTCAGAAGCGTGGGAAACACTGTCCTAGAGGATTCGCCCAAGCCCTCACTTTGTTTCAAGCGTCCGGTCTCAAGGCTGCACCCACTTGACCTCGAGAAGGGTGTCCTGCTGGCTGGTCCTTCCGAGAGGAGTGGGTCTGGGGCCTCAACTGCTTGAGCTTGAGCCCAGGTTTCCTGAGGCACCAGCCACTCCCCCAGCAGCTTCCAGAACAGAAAACCCACCCACCGTGTCCCTCTCCTCCCTCTCCTGCCTCTGCCCCTCCAGCCCAGCCACTCCCCCAGCAGCTTCCAGAACAGAAAACCCACCCCCTGTGTCCCTCTCCTCCCTCCCCTGCCTCTGCCCCTCCAGCCCAGCCACTCCCCCAGCAGCTTCCAGAACAGAAAACCCACCCCCTGTGTCCCTCTCCTCCCTCCCCTGCCTCTGCCCCTCCAGCCCAGCCACTCCCCCAGCAGCTTCCAGAACAGAAAACCCACCCACCGTGTCCCTCTCCTCCCTCCCCTGCCTCTGCCCCTCCAGCCCAGCCACTCCCCCAGCAGCTTCCAGAACAGACAGAGCAGAAAACCCACCCACCGTGTCCCTCTCCTCCCTCTGCTCCTCCAGCCCAGCCACTCCCCCAGCAACTTCCAGAACAGAAAACCCACCCACCGTGTCCCTCTCCTCCCTCCCCTGCCTCTGCCCCTCCAGCCCAGCTCCTCCCTCTGCTCCCGTCTGAGAGCCTCCCCCCGCACGCCTCTGGGTGCCGAGCTGCGTCCTCCCCACACACAGTGCTGGCCCTCGAGCATGGATGCATTTGAATGTTCCAGCAGATGGCCCAAGACCCCGTCCTCCTCTCAGCCCCCCTAACTCCCTCGTTTCCTCACTCATTCACCCATCCAGTGTGCACCCCTGGGCGGTCACTGTGCCAGCTGTGCCAGGGCCTGGGCTCCCGACAGGGGCCTCACACATCCTCCTGCCCCCGTGCTGGAGGCCCTCCCGTAGCCCCGAGGGCAGACCGGTGACAGGGCAGCTAACTGAGGTCAGAGAGGCTTCCAGGGCAGTGCTCCAGGCAGGCTGGGCCGGGGCAGAGAGAGCAGGCAGGAGGCCGGCCCTCTGGGACAGCGGAGGCCCCCGGAGACCGGGGACAAGAAGGGGACTCTGGCCGCCTGGCGAGGCTGGGTGGCACAGTGGAGAAGGAGGGGGGCCTAGAGGTGCAGGAAATGGGAAGAGGAGCTGCCCCTCCACCCACCCACCTACCCCACTCCCACCAGATGCCCCGCATCAGAATGGAGGAGGAGGAGCCATCTGTGCCCAGGCTCCCTCGCCGTGTCCCTGGCTGCAGCCGGGGTGCTTCCCGGGCGGTGACCCCGGCAGGCTGCTGCACCGGCCTGGCCGGAGCAAACATGCTCCCGCCGCCCGTCGGGTTGCTGTGACAGCCTGTAGCCAACAGGTCCGGATGGGGAGGCTTGGCACGGGCTCCAGAGGCCTGAGGCGTCCTGAGAGGCAGGCCCACGTGCAGGGCCGGTCTCACCCGAGACATGGCACCTGAGGCTCAGGATCACACAGCGGGCGGGGCAGGGCCGGGGCAGGGCTGAGGTGGGCCTTCTCTTTGCTAGAACCTTCTAGCTAGCGATCCCCGTCTTCCCATAATCCCCAGGGGAGGGGCAGTGGTGAGGCTGCGGGAAAAGAGAGGGCAGCATGGCGAGGGGCGGGACGGGGACAGTGTCCTGAGCGGGACCCAGGCACCTGGGCAGTGACCTTGATCCCAGGGAGGAGCCTGTGGCACGGGACAGGGGCGCGTGGCCTCGGCTCAGGTCAGGCCCAGTGTGCGCTGCTCAGAGGCCAGAGGCCCACGTGGAGCGTCCTTCCGTCCTGCTTCCTGTGCCTGTGCTGGGAGCCAGCTCTTCTGGCACTCACTGTGGGGCCTTCTGGAGCGCGACCGACATGGGGACTGAGGGCCCCAAAGGGAACCTCAGAGGCAGGGTCCCTGACAACCCCTGCCAGCTGCCAGAGCTGGAGCAAAGCTCGCACGGCCAGAGCTCAGGCCGAGTGGGAGGGAGAGGCTGCCATCCCCGCAGGTGCCCCTGGAGGTCTCCGCAGGACACTCGGGGCTGGGGCTGGGCTGGGCTGGGGCTGGGGCTGGGCTGGGGCTGGGGCTGGGGCTGAGCTGGGGCTGGGACTGGGGCTGGGGCAGGGCTGGGGCTGGGCTGGGGCTGGGGCTGGGGCTGAGCTGGGGCTGGGACTGGGGCTGGGGCAGGGCTGGGGCTGGGCTGGGGCTGGGCTGGGAGGCGTGGGGGCAGGCAGGGACCTTGGGGGTTCAGCCACACTCATCGGATACTGAGTGAAGAAGAGCTCAGGTCAGCAGGCAGGCACGGGGTGGGGCCGCAGGAAGAGGCAGAAGGACCGTCAGTCCCAGGACCACAGGCTGCGCTGCGCCCGCAGCGCCTCCACCAGCGGGCGCTGCGAGTCCCCTGAGCGGTGACCAATGTCGCTCTCTTACCCCTGAGGTGCCTCTGACCCTGGCCCCACAGAGCGAGCAACAGGGTCACAGCCGTCGGAAGGCAGCCGCCTGCCCCGGGCCTCCCTGCCCTGCGCTGCCCCCTCGGGCGGTGAGAGGACACAGGGCCCTTGTCCTCCGTGGTCTTGCCCCACGGCACACAATGGCCACGTCCAGGGGGAGTGGTGCCCCCGTCCTCCAGACCCCACTGCTGAGCTGGGACCCCGTCCCTGTGCTCAGTGGGGAAACTGAGGCCAGCCTGGGCCGGGCACAGGCAGGGCAGGGCAGGGCGGTGCTGGCGTCATCCCCGCTCGCAGCCCGTTCTCCTCGCCCGCACTCGGCCCCACAGACATCAACGAGTGCCAGGCCAACAATGGGGGCTGTGACCACTCCTGCCGCAACACCGTGGGCAGCTTCGAGTGCGGCTGCCGCAAGGGCCACCGGCTGCTGAGCGACGAGCGGACGTGCCAAGGTGAGCTTCCCCTCCGGCTGTCCGCTCCGGGAGAAGCAGGTGGTGTTGGGTCCTTAGCATGTGCTCCTGCCCTCCCCGCCCTGTCCTTTATGACTCCGGGGCCCAGGGAGAGAGCAGCCAGTGCCCCAGGAGCACAGTGTCCCCGGGCACAGCCAGCGGGTGGCGGAGAACCGCAGCGGAGGAGTGCTGCCACCTGGTGGAAGAAGCTCGCATTGCAGGTGCTCTCCGAGGTCTTTCTAGAGGGTCCCGGCACCTGCTAGGAGCAAGGTCATGGGAGGAGAAACTGGGCAGAAGCCAAGAGTCAGAGCCCAGGATAAGCCCAGCCGACGTCCCGGTCCAGCAGGAGCCCAGGGCGCGAGCAGGGGAGAGAGTGGGCCGAGGGCTTCCGGGATGGGACGTGGGTGAAATGCTTGAAAAAAAGGCATTTTCCCGGGAGCCAGGGCATTGCTGGCCGAGGGAGCTCAGGGACCACAGGGGGAGTTCTGTGGGCGGGGGCAGCTTTGAGGGGAGTGCCGAGGGCCGGACCAGGGAAGCCTGAGTGGTGTGGGCGTGGCAGGTCCCGTCAGGTGACTGTTACAGTCTAGTCATTCCACGTCCACGCGTGGCCGAATCTGGCTGTGGGGCTTGCAGCTTCTCTGTTGTTGCTGCTCAGAGCCTGGCCCCGTGGCCACAGGGAGAGTGAGGAGGCGTCAGGGTGGGCAGAGGTCCCACTCGAGGCCCTGAGGGGTGAGGGAGGACCCGGGGCCAGCCCACCCGGGGCTCAGCACACCCCAGGCCAGGGCTTCTCCTCAGGGCACAGGGCGTCTGGAGCTCAGCTTCTGGGCAGGCCCCGGTCACCCTGCCCTGTGGGGCAGAAGGGGGCCCTTGGCTTTGCATCCCCAGCTGCCCTGTGAGGGAGGCGGGCAGCTGCCAAGGCGGAGGAAGAGGAGGTGACCACATGGCTGCTCTGGTCTCTCCAGCCTCCTCCAGACCCATCTGCAGGCCTGGGCCCCGCCTGCCCCTGGGCTCCCCAGCCCCAGCAGGCAGAGGTCTGAGTGCTTTTGCTTGGCACTCAAGGCTCTGGGGATGGGGACCCGACTCCTCCCCAGCCCCTTTGAGCTCCTCCCAATCCCCTGGGCGCTCTGTGCCGCCTCCTCCCACCTGTGCCTGCAGCACCCTTCCCCACCGAACTCCTTCACTGCAAACTGGCCCGGAGGCCACAGCATCGGTCCTCCGACCCCCACCCAGAGATCACAAGCACCAGTGTTATCACACACACACACACACACACACGTGTTACGAACATGCGTGCAGTCACATGAGCAAACATATTCAGAGAACCAGCTCCATCTGCAGTGCCCGGGAGCAGCAGGCGCCCTCACCTGTCCCCCAGGAGCCGTTCTCAGTTCTCGGGAGCTCAGCCCTGTCCTGTGAGCATGAGGTTTATTTCATCTCCAGCAGCAGCACTTTCCCTTTTCACCCCGGCTGCCAGGAACCTCGGACTCAGACTCCGCTGCTGTCCAGGCCACCTTACTGCCCCTCGTGGCTAGCATATTGCTCCCCTGCTCCTGTCTGTCTGTGCTGCTGTCCTTACCTCCTCAAGGGGCCTTTGGGGCGATGGGAAAACATACTTTAGTCAGCAACCAGGAGGCCTGGCTTCCTGCCCCAGTTCAGCTGCCTCCTCAGCCCCATCAGGTTCCTGCAGGGGTGGATTACAGACCAGTGCAGCCGGCAGGGCTCATGATTGAGCATTGAGCTATGAACCAGGTCACAGTTCGATTCCCGGTCAGGCACATGCCCGGGTTGTGGGCTCGATCCCCACTGGGGGCGTGCAGGAGGCAGCCGATCCATGATCCTCTCTCATTAAGATATCTCTCTCTCTCCCGTCCTCTCTGAAACCAATAAAAATAAACAGCAATCCCAATCACAGTTAGCCGGGGTGTTAAAGGGCAGAAACCACAGCCCTTCCATCCAGAGTGTTCCTGCCCTGCCCGCCTCCAGAGGAGACGCAGCACGGGCGGTGGAGACGGGGAAAGGGGCGGCGACAGGAGCCCGGGGGCTGTGCGCTGTGCGGGCCGGGGGCAGCGGGCCCCTCCGCCCACCCTGACACGCTCCCCACGCCCCCCGTGCTCCCCATGCCCCACGCAGACATCGACGAGTGCTCCTTCGCGCGGACCTGCGATCACATCTGCATCAACTCGCCCGGCAGCTTCCAGTGCCTGTGCCATCGCGGCCACACGCTCTACGGGACGGCCCACTGCGGAGGTCTGCAGCCCGCCCGCCCTCCACGGCACCTCCCCCGAGGCACGCGCCGCCGCCCCCCCCCTCCCGGCCCGCCCCGCCCCCTCCCCGCCCCCGCCCCGCCCCTCACCCTCACCCTCACCCTCACCCTCCCCTCCCCCGCCCCCCCCCCCCCGCCCCTCACCCTCACCCTCCCCCTCCCCTCCCCCGCCCCACACCTCACCCTCACCCTCACCATCACCCTCACCCTCACCCTCACCTCCCCCGCCCCTCACCCTCACCCTCACCCTCACCCTCACCCTCACCCTCACCCTCCCCCCCCCCCCCACCCTCACCCCCCCCCTCACCCTCCCCCTCCCCCCCCCCCCCCCCCCCCCCCTCCCCCCCTCCCTCACCCCCCCCCCCCCCCCCCTCACCCTCACCCTCCCTCACCCTCACCCTCACCCTCACCCTCACCCCCCCCCCCCCCCCCCCCCCGCCCCTCACCCTCACCCTCACCCTCACCCTCACCCTCACCCCCCCCTCACCCTCACCCTCACCCTCACCCTCACCCTCCCCCTCCCCCCCCCCTCACCCCCCCCTCACCCTCACCCCCCCTCACCCTCACCCCACCCCCCTCACCCTCACCCACACCCTCACCCTCACCCTCACCCTCCACCCTCACCCTCCCCCTCACCCTCCCCCCCCCCCCCCCCTCACCCTCACCCTCACCCTCACCCCCCCCAACCCTCACCCTCACCTCACCCTCACCCTCACCTTTCCACCCTCCCTCCCCCTCCCCCTCCCCCCCCCCTCCCCCGCCCCCTCACCCTCACCCTCACCCTCACCCTCACCCTCCCCCCCCTCACCCTCACCCTCACCCTTCCCCGCCCCCTCACCTTCACCCTCACCCTTCCCCGCCCCCTCACCCTCCCCCTCACCCTCCCCCCCCCCCCCTCACCCTCACCCTCACCCTCCCCCACACCCTCACCCTCACCCTCACCCTTCCACCCTCCCCCTCACCCTCCCCCGCCCCCTCACCCTCACCCTCACCCTCCCCCACACCCTCACCCTTACCCTCACCCTCACCCTCACCCTTCCCCGCCCCCTCACCCTCACCCTCCCCCTCACCCTCACCCTTCCCCTCCCCCTCACCTTCACCCTCACCCTTCCCCGCCCCCTCACCTTCACCCTCCTCCTCCCCCGCCCCCTCACCCTCACCCTCACCCTCACCCTTCCATCCTCACCCTCACCTGCCCCCTCACCTTCCCCTCCCCCGCCCCCTCCCCTCCCCCCTCACCCTCCCCTGCCCCCTCCCCCGCCCCCTCATCCTCCCCTCCCCCTGACAAGCCTGGGGGCCGGGCGAGGCTGGGGGCCGGTGGGCAGAGGGGCTCAGCCAGAGGAGAGGCGGGAGGATAGGGAGGAGCAGCAAGTACCCACCGGGGCTAGGCCTGGGCCAGGTGTGGGCATAGACCTGGATACAGCCGCAGTCTGGAGGGGGTGGTGGCCACACAGAAGCCTTTGGCTCAGGATGCGGGGAGCCTGGCAGAGGGGTCGGCATGTGCGCAGGCCTGAGGCAGAGACCGGAGGCAGTCGTGAGGCCAGGAGGTGCAGACGGGGTGCAGGGCTGCCTGAGCCCGGAGGGGACTGGGCTTTATCCCTGTGGGATCTTTAATCAGCCTGGGACATGGCCACGTTCATGCACCGGGACTGCTGTGGCTGCCGCGTGTTTAAAAGAGTGAGCCCGAGCACCGGACACGGGGGCCAGAGCTGCCGGAGCTCAGGCAGGCGGGGCTCAGAGGAGGAGGAGGGTCAGTGACGGGAGGTAGAGACTTGGGAGATGGAGACGTCTGACACGTGTCCCTGTGGCCTGGTGTCTCCCCTCCCTGTGCTTGGGCAGCCGTGAGGGCACAGCTGGTGCTGGGGCGGCACCTGGGGTAGGCTGCAGGGACTCCCCAAAACCTGGCCACCAGCTTCCCTGGGCCGGCCGCTCCCAAATGCTGGCAGCCGGGGTGCTCACAGTCGTGCACCCCAGTGTGAATATAGCCCAGCCCTCCCGCTCAGCGTGCTTTTGGCCTTGGGCGGTCTGAGGAGCAGGGGCTCAGATCTTCTTCCGGCGGCCCCGTGGTACAGGAGCAGCTGGGAAGGGCCCGTCCCCAGTCCCACAGCGAGAAGAGGCCGCCTGGTCCCCGGGCCAGTGCTCCTGCCCCACAGACCTGACGGAACCTGAATTTGGTGCCACTGCTCTGCCTGCCCCGTCTGGGCAGGAGGGAGGAGTCGGTGTGTGTGCTCACGTGTGTGTGCGTGCTTGTGTGTGTGATGTGTGCAGCCCGGGTCCGTGCACAGTGACGGTGTCAGGCTGGGGTCAGGGGATTCCCGGCCCTCCTGCTCCGAGGGGGTGGCCAGGGCTGGCGGTCCTGCCCTTACCCTCCTGCCCTCCCCCCTCCTGTGCTGCAGACGTGGATGAGTGCAGCGTGAGCAACGGGGGCTGCGACCAGGGCTGCGTCAACACCAAGGGCAGCTTCCAGTGTGTCTGCCCCCCGGGGAGGCGGCTCCACTGGAACCGGAAGGACTGCGTGGGTGAGTCCCCTGGGGTGAGTGCCCTGGGCAGGAGCCCCGGGGTGGGCATCACGGGGACCACCCCTCTGTTCCGTGCCTGGTGGGCAGGGAGAGGCAGTGATGGAGGCAGGTGCTGGGCAGGTGCCTCTGCTGCCGGCCTCTGGCTGGTGGGAACGAGGCCTCCAGAGTGAGGCGGCAGAGCGAGGGGCCAGCGGAGCACAGACAGACCTGGGGACCTGGCTCGGCTGTGCAGCCGTGGGCTCGGGAGGAGCAGGAGGCTCAGAGGGAGGGAGTGGAGGCCGCAGTTCCCCCTTGTCCTGCCAGGAAAGCTGGTCGGGTGGGGCTCCGGGTGCAGCAGCAGCAGAGCCTGGTGGGGAGCAAGGGAGTGCCGGGTCTCTTCAGACCCACCCCTGCCCGGACTGCCAGCCCCGCAGGGTGAGGCAGGGCCTCCCGGAGCGAGCGCAGAGACCCCCGCCCTTGCTGTGCTGGATCCTCCTCCAGAGAGTCCCCACACTCACCGGCTCCACCAGCACATGCTGGCCACCGCCTGTGCCGGCCGCTCCGGGTGTGGGACCCCCCAGGGCGGCCGGCCAGCCTTGCAGCCCTGAGTCCTGTCTGCTCGGAGCCAACCGGGACTCCTCTGCATGGCAGAGGCCGCTGCCCGCCTGGCGGCCTTCCCCTCCCCTGAGCTCCCGTGTCCTTCCCTGAGCACAGCGGGGTGCACGCCCCTGTGATGGGGGCTCCTTACTCAGCACCATCCGGACTCTCCGCCCCCCGCACCCCACCCTCCCGCGTGCCTCCCCTCTCCTTTCCGCCGCTGCACTGCGCCCTCCAGACACGAAGGCTGGGCCACACCGCGGTCTGTGTGGCTGTCCGCACTGGAGTGTGTGCTGCATGCCGAGCAGGACGGGGGCCTGGCCTGCCCAGAGAGAGCTGGCAGCTGGGCGCTCGCAGTGTCGCTGACACTGGATCAGTCAGTCAGACCTGCCCCGCGGCCGGGCCTGCCACACTGAGCGGAGCACGCAGGCCTGCCGCCGTGGCGAAGGCGTGTGGGGCCGTGGGGCCAGGTCTCGGGAGCGTGGCTGGTGCTGGTGTGAGGACACCAGCCGGAGAAGCCGGGCCGCAGGCGCTGCCTTCCCGCCTGGGCTGGGGTGGGCAGGCGGGCTTGCAGAGGTGTGCCCGCCATTCCTGGGATCCTGCGGGGCTGGTGTTTGCCGGAGCTGCGGACCGACAGGCTTCCTTCCTCTTGGGTTTTGTTTTGTTTTTACTAACAGCTTTATTGAGAGACATGCAGTTCATCCATTAAAGTGCATGATGCGGCCGAAACCAGTTTGGCTCAGTGGATAGAGCGTCGGCCTGTGGACTTAGGGGTCCCGGGTTCGATTCCAGTCAAGGGCACGTACCTTGGTGGTGGGCACATCCCCAGTAGGGGGTGTGCAAGAGGCAGCTGATTGATGATTCTCTCTCATCGATGTTTCTAACTCTCTATCCCTCTTTTCCTCTCTGTGAAAAATCAATAAAAATATTTTTTTTAAAGTGTGTGATGCGAACCCTAGCCTGTTTGGCTCAGTGGATTGAGCGTCACCCCGCAGACTGAAGGGTCCCAGGTTCAGTTCCGGTCAAGGGCACAGGCCCGGGTTGCAGGCTCAGTCCCCAGTAGGGGTCGTGCAGGAGGCAGCTGATCAATGATTCTCTCTCATTGTTGCTGTTTCTCTCTATCTCCCTTTCTGAAATCAATAAACATGTACTTAAATATAAATAAATAAAAATAAAGAGTGTGCCCTAGGTTTGGCTCAGTGGATAAAGTGCCAGCCTGCGGGTCCCGGATTCAATTCCAGTCAAGGGCACGTACCTCGGTTGCGGGCTCCTCCCCAGCCTGGGCATCCCTGGCCGGGACTTGTGCAAGAGGCAACCAATTGATGTGTTTCTCTCGCCTTGATGTCTCTCTTTGTCTTTCCCCTTCTCTCCCATTCTCCCTTAAAAAAAAAAAAAATCAATGGGAAAATATCCTCGGGTGAGGATTAGCAAAATAAGTAAACAAATAAGTAAAGTGCTTTAAAAAATAACGAAGTGTGGCTTTCGGTGCAGCCCTGTCAGTTCTGAGCATCTTCATTCCCGAAGAAGCCCGCCCCTGGCGGCCACTCCCCTCTCCTCCAGCCCAGGCCTCGGCGACCACGTCCGTGTTTGCCGGACTCCCACGCCAGAGCCTCCTTCCTTTTTTTTAATCCTCCCTCAAGGAGTGAGGACATTCTTTCCATCTATAGTTTTCAGAGTGAAAGGGAGCAGGGAGGGGAGAGACAGAAAAACATCGATGTGAGAGACCCACCAATTGGCTGTCATCCACATGGGCCCCGACCAGGGAGGGGATCGAACCTGAAACCCAATGCACGCCCTTGACAGGGGATGGAGCCTGAGACCCCCGCCCTCAGGCTGGCGCTCTAACCCCTGAGCCCTGCGGCCTCGGCCTCGTCCGGCGCTGCCGGAGGCTGTCCGTCGTACGGCTGGCCACGCCGTTATCCTCACCGGCCGGTGCTCGGGCGCAGTTCCCCGTCCGAGCGTTCTGAGCGGCGCAGCCCTGCGTTCGTGGCAGGGGTCCGTGTGACACGCTTTCCGCTTCCCTGGTGGGTGCCAGGGCTGGGACTGCTGGCCACAGGGTAGCTGTGTTTAACTTTGAGGACCTGCCAGTCTGTTTTTAAAATATATTTTTATGGATTTCAGAGAGGAAGGGGGAGAGGGAGAGAGAAACATCCATGATGAGAGAGAATCATTCATCGGCTGCCGCCTGCACGCCCCCACTAGGGATCGAGCCCGAATCCTGGGCCCGTGGGCTCTGCCGCCTCCCAGCCCCTTCCCACTGAGGCGGGACGGGGTGGCGGAGCCCCTCAGAAAGCCCCCGCAGTGGCCCCTCCAGCCCCTCTTTCTTCCTCCTCAGACACAGGCGGGTGCCCTGCTGCCGCCCAGGCCGCCCCGCGGGCCCAGCTGTGGTGCGGCAAGGCGGGCGGCGTGGAGAGCTGCTCTCTCACCTGCCCGGCGCACACGCTCTTCCTGCCAGGTAACCCAGGCTTCCGGGGTGGGCGGGGGAGGGCTCCTTCCCGGGCCCAGCCCCCGCTCCTGCTGTTCCCCAGGAAGGAGCCTGAGCGGGGAGGCCCAGCCCTGCTCCTGGAGGGGCCCTGGGCAGCCGCCTGGGTCTCCACGGGCTGCAGTGGCCCTGCTCCGTGTGCCCTGCGGTCTCGCAGCAGAAAGGAGTTGACGCAGGCTGGGCCCTGACCTTCCTCTCCTTCCCTCTGAGGCTGTGGGACCGGTGGGGGGAGGGGGGGAGGCGCTGGAGGAGGGGTACCGGCTGCGCCTCACCACCTGCTTCTCCACAGACTCGGAAAACAGCTACAGCCTGAGCTGCGGGGTGCCCAGCCTCCAGGGCAGGACGCCGCCGACGCGCAACGGCACCAGCCCCAGCGCCGGGCCCAGCTGCGCAGGTAGCCCTGGCCCGGCCGCGCCCACGGGTGCTCTGCGTGGGGGTGAGGGGGCCGGCAGGGCCAGGGGGAGTCTCCTGGGCCATTGGCAGCAAGCAGGCTGCGGGGCTGTCTGACACGAGGCTCCCGGACCCCAGCACAGAGCGGCTCGGCGACCCTGAGGCGCTGAATTCAGGGTGTGGGTTTCAGGGGCCGTTAAGTTCTAAAAGCTCCTGAGTGGGCGGCGCTGCTGGGGAAGACCCCACCCCAAAGTGCCAGCGAGGCCCCACCAGCTGCCCCGGCAGGAGCGGGCCCCTGTCAGACCGCGGGGTCAGTGACACGGCCTCTGCGAGTGTCTAACACCCACGACACAACTCAGCATCTGTGATCGCTGCTGCCTTAGTCCCAGCTCCTCCGAGGAGGCAGGGGTCTGGGCGTCTGTGGCTCCCGCCCTCCCTCCCCGCTTCCCTCTCTCCTCTGCCCCCTGCCCTGCACCCCCAGGCCCGGGAGCTGCTCTGGGGTGGGGATTAGGGTGCAGGCGCTCCTTTCTTCCACAGAAGATCTGGCTGGAAGGCCCCTGGCTCCAGCCTGCCCCCACCACCCCCGCCCGCCCGGGGAGAGGAGTGAGGAGGGAGGGCCCCGGCCCCGGGCAGCCCCTCACACCCAGGCACTCCCTCTGCAGCCCTGGCCCCAGCACCTCCTGCTCCCAGGAGAGGCCACCACCTGGGGGACTTTGGTTTCCCCAGGTGCCCCCGCCGCCCCCATCAGGCAGAAGGCGCGCTTCAAGATCCGCGATGCCAAGTGCCACCTCTGGCCCCGCAGCGGGGAGCCAGCCAAGGAGGCCCCCAGACAGCCACTGCTGGGTGAGTGGCCCCCGGGACCAGCCCCCACGGGGCGGGGCTCCCATGCCTGGGAGCTGGAGCCAGGGCCCAGCAGGGCGGGTCAGCTGAAGCACCGCGGCCACACCTGTGCACCGGAGGCCGCGATGGGGTCCCTTGGGAAGGCGGCCAGCGGGAAGAGGACGGCTTAGGACCCAGCATCCCTGGGGCCGCCGTGCTGCCTCCCGGGTCAGTGAGCTCCCGGAGCAGGGCTTTCTGCCGCTGTCGGGCTGTCCAGCTGTCCGGCTGTCCGGCTGTCCGGCTGTCCGGCGTCCTGTCTGGCGGCAGGAGGCACGAGCTCTCTCAGCAGCGTGTCTCTCAGTGAGGGGGTCGGGCCAGGGACCAGCGGGGGAGCCGGGGAGGGGCGGGCGGGAGGCAGCTCTGCTCTGCCTCCGGAAAGATGGCCGAGCTCCTGGGCTCGCTCCTCAGCCCACAGGGCGGTGCAGGAGGCTCGGCCCACCCCCTGGCACTCAGAGCCAGCCTGGCCTTCCGCGGCCCCGGCTTCCTGCGTGCACCGGGGCGATGCGGCCGTGTGTGCACGGCTGGGGGGGGGCTGCTGCTGCCGCACCGCTCAGTCACGTGGTCCCTTCTCCTCCAGAAAACAGCCACGTGACCTTTGTGACCCTCAAGTGTGACTCCTCCAAGAAGAGGCGCCGCGGCCGGAAGTCCCCGTCCAAGGAGGTTGCGCACATCACGGCGGAGCTGGAGGTGGAGACGGAGGGGGAAGAGGCCTCAGGTGGGTGAGGGGTCCCGTGGGCTGTGGAGGGCGTGGGGAGGCCTGCACACGGGAGCTGGCAAGATCTGTGGGTGTGGCCCTGCTCCCGGCCCAGACAGGGCTGTGGAGGTGGAGGCCGGGCAGGAGAGGACGGGCAGAACTGCCTGGAGCCAAGATGGCAGGGGGGGGCCCTGGGCCATGAGAGGAGCAGGGCTCAGGGCTAGGGATGCCACACGCCCCTCCACCCTCCCCGCCCTCACGGGGGCCAGAGGACTAACCCGCAGCCTCCCCAGAACAGCCAGTCAAAGCTTGTCCTCCTGGGCTCCCGGGGCTGGTGGTTGTGGCTCGTGTCTGGTGCCAACACCCTCCTCTTGGCTGTGAGTGGGTGGGGAGCCGTGAGAGGAGCTGTCAGCCATGTGGCTGTGTGTGCCCAGCCCCCTGGGCACTGGAGTGCGGGGACCAGACCAGGGGCCCCTCACTGGTGGCACTTCCAGCCCAGTGCCAGGGAGCCTCTAGGGGGAGGGGCGTGAGAACAAAGGGGCACCCCGGAAGTCCACCCCCAGGAAGGCCATTGGATTCAGGGCTGGAAATCAAAGTTCACGCCATGGAGGGGGTGGGACTGGCACCTAGGCAGAGCGACTGGAGAGGCCAAGGCACAGAGGGCGCAGAGGGCGAGGCGCGACCTGTGTCAGGCAGGGAGGCTGAAGGCGGCGTTCGCAGCGAGGGCCACGCCAGGAGGGCCAGGGTGCCAGGCCGGGAGCTGGGCCCGTCCTGGGGCCGGGGCAGGTGTCTGAGCGGCAGCAGGAGCACCACCAGGGGGTGTGCCTGGGGAGAGGCGTGTGGCGGTGGCAGCAGCCTGATTTCCATTAGATCTACCTCGTGGCTCTGGGCAGGCGCTAGCTCTGGGAGCCTCAGTCTGCCCATCTGTCGGTGGACGCAGCCATGGTGCCCCGCCAGGGCTGCTGCGAGTGTGCTTCCAGAGTGGCCTGGCCCAGTGCGGTGCCGGCGCCGGCGGAGGGCAGAGGGCAGAGGGCAGCCTGGGGGAGAGGCAGCTGGGGGACAGGGCATAAGGGGGTGTGTGACGGTCTCTTCGCTGCAGACACCTGCGAGGCGGACTGTGTGCGCCGGCGGGCCGAGCAGAGCGTGCAGGCGGCCATCAGGACGCTGCGGAAGGCCGTCAGCCGGCAGCTCTTCTCCGTCCAGGTGGCGGGCACCGAGTACGAGGTGGCCCAGCAGCCGGCCAAGGCCCCGGAGGGCCCGGGCACGTGCGGCACAGGCCAGACGCTGCAGGACGGCACATGCAGTGAGTCGCCAGGCACAGCCACTTTCTCCTTCCTTCTGCGCAGCCGGGAAAGGGCACACGAGGGCGGGGATGTGGGTCGAGGGAGGACAAAGGTCCCGCTGGAGCCACGGAAGGCGGAGGGGAGGGTCTGAGAGGACCCTCAGCGGGAGCGGCCAGGAGGGGCCCGAGACCAGGTCTGGCCCGGGGCCCTCGCAGGAGGCCCTGAGGCGCCAGGAGACTGGCTACCGGCAGCCCGCTCTGCCCGCAGTGGCCTGCGAGCCCGGCACCTACTTCCGCGGGGACTCCGGCCGGTGTGTGCCGTGCGCGCCGGGCACCTACCAGGACGGGGAAGGCCAGCTCAGCTGCACTCCGTGCCCCAGCAGCGACGGGCTCGGCCTGGCCGGTGCCCGCAACGTGTCTGAATGTGGAGGCAAGTGAGGGCCCAGCCAGGAGGGGGAGAGTGGGGTGGGGCGGGGCGGGACGGGACGGGCCCCCGTGGCCTCCACTGAGGCTGCCGGAGCACAGCCGGAGCCCTGTGGCTTGGAAAAGCTCCGTGCGCCGCGCAGAGCTGTCCTGGCCGCTCGCAGGGTGCACTGCGGGCCAGAGGCGTCCACGCCCAGAGGGTCAGCGAGGGCGACTGCACTGGGCCCCGCAGCCCCGAAAGGACTTCACAGCCACGAGCACCGGCCACTGCAGCCCCTGTGGCTGTGGCGGAGGCACCGGGGCCTCGTGGCTGTCCAGTCCTGGCACATCATGGAGCTCGAATCGCCATGGCCACGCTCTGGCACCTGCCTGGGCAGGAACGGAGCGTTGGCCCTGCAGGCGGTTTGGAAAGCCGTGGGCCCATTGCCTGGCACATTGGTTTGCAAGGAGCTTCTCCATGTGGTGCCCGCTCAGGCTCCTCTGTGGAACGGGCCTCTCCCATCAGCCTCCGCCCCCGGCCACCCAAGGGCCCGGGTGGGGAAAGGGTGCCTGAGATCCGGGCTGGTGCTGGGGACAGAGCCTGAGTCTGCAGGCTGCCCGAGGGCGGTCCCTGCCCCCAGCGGGGATGGGACTGGCACGGAGCTCGGAGCGGCCACCGCTGGGACAGAGAACCAGAGTCCGGCTGCCCCTCAGGCCACGCCAGGCAGCACTCCGCTCTCCTTTCTGCTCGGGGTGCCCCCTCCTCCGCTCTGGCCCGGCCTCGCACACGGCCACGCAGGGTGAGCCCTGAGCTGAGAGCCCCGGTGCGGCCTGCCCTCGGGGACAGGCCCTCTGAGAGAAGTGACCGCCCACGCCCCATCTCCACTGCGGGCCCCGCACACCCACCTTCTCTTCCTGCTGGCGGGAGAAGAGCCAGGCCTGGCCGAGCCACACGGCCGGGAGCCCCTGACGGCCCCAGATGGGTGGTGGCAGGCTCCGGCACCCCAGGCTTCCTCCCCCAGGTCCCTCCCCAGCCACCCCAACCTTGGTGCTCGGTGCCCTCCCAGGGGCAGAAGAGGGCTGAGGGCAGGGCCTGAGGGAGCCGTGGCCTCTGTCTTCCAGGCCAGTGCTCTCCCGGCTCCTTCTCCGCTGACGGCTTCCGGCCCTGCCAGGCCTGCCCCGTGGGCACGTACCAGCCGGAGCCTGGGCGCACCGGCTGCTTCCCCTGCGGAGGGGGGCTGCTCACCAAGCACGAGGGCTCGGCCTCCTTCCAAGACTGCGAGGCCAAAGGTGAGGCCCCCCCAGGCTGGCCGAGCGGCCCGGGGACCGTTTCCCGCCCACACCCCGGCTCAGAGGAGTCTGCAGCCATCCGGGCTGGACACTGGGGACCGGCTCTGTGCACACACACTGGGCCCCCCACTCAGCTGTGGTCAGGGCTCTGAGCCCCGGGGTGAGGGGGCCGCCAGCTCCTCTGGGCGCTCCGTGCAGCAGGGCGGCGGGTGAGGTGCAGGAGGCAGCAGGGACGTGGGGTCAGGTCAGTCACCCACTGGACAGCCCGTCCCTCCAGGGCCACCAGCCTGCAGCCCCACCACTCCTCCCCACCCCAGGGCACAGGCACGCCTCTGGGAGCCCCTCTGGCCCCCCATGTGTGAGAACACAGGGGTTCCCTGAGCCCTCGCTCTGAGGGCGGCAGCCCCAGCTCTGTGCCCCCACTCCACTCCTGCCTCGTTTCCCCCTGTGACTCAGCCCCATAGAACGAGGGTTTGACTCCACTTCCTCTCCCCCATTCTCTCCTGAACCCCCACCAGCCAGCCAGACTCACCCCACTGCTCCCCGAGAATTGCTCCCGGCAGGGCGGCCTCCAGGATCCCTGTGTGCCAGAGCCCAAGTCCCTTCCCAGCGGCCTTGGGGAACCCCACCCTGACCCCCACTTCCTCCCCGCATGCTCGTGAGCGGGATGTGGGCCTCGAGGCGGACTCGGTCTGCACCCCACTCTCCTCCTCTCCCCCCCCCCACTCAGACTCAGACCCCGGGGGCCAGAGCACTCTGCCTGGCTGTGCACAGGGGGGAGGGCACCGGGCAGTGGGGGAGGGCCTTGCTCTGCTGAGACCCTGGAGGCAGGGAGGCCTCAGGGAGAAGGTCCCCCTAATGCCCCCCTACCCCCCAGTGCACTGCTCCCCGGGCCACCACTACAACACCACCTCCCACCGCTGCGTCCGCTGCCCCGTCGGCACCTACCAGCCCGAGTTCGGCCAGAACCACTGCATCGCCTGCCCCGGCAGCACCAGCACCGACTTCGACGGCTCCACCAACATCACCCACTGCAAAAGTGGGCGCTGGTCTCTGGCCTGGGCGCGGGGGAGGGGGGGGCGGAGGGGGTGCTGGGGGGGGCTGGGAGGGGCTGGGAGGGGCTGGGAGGGGCTGGGGTGCTGGGAGGAGCTGGGAGGGTCTGGGAGGGGCTGGAGCAGGGGGCCTCCGGTGTGCAGGCAGGTCCCACACCAGTCGGGGAGGCTGTGAGAGGGTCCCCAGGAGAAGGCGGCTCAGGGCCTGGCTGGCTTGGGGGAGGGGGGGCAGGCGGAGGTGGGCAAGATGGGGACGGAGCATCGCCAGCCTCAGGCTGCTGACCGACCCCCGCGCCCACAGACCAGCACTGCGGCGGGGAGCTCGGCGACTACATGGGCTACATCGAGTCCCCCAACTACCCCGGCGACTACCCGGCCAACGCCGAGTGCGTGTGGCACATATCCCCGCCCCCCAAGCGCAGGATCCTCATCGTGGTCCCCGAGATCTTCCTGCCCAGCGAGGACGAGTGCGGCGACGTGCTGGTCATGCGCAAGAGCGGTAGGTGCCGGGGCGGGCTCGGCACACGCCGCCCTTCACCCGTCTATTTTGTTCACTTTCCTCTAAATGTATTTTCTTCACTGATTTCAGAGAGGAAACAGGAGAGAGAGAGAGAGACAGACAGACAGACATCAGTGATGAGAGAGAATCACTGATCGGCTGTCTCCTGCACGCTCCCCTGAGGGTGGAGCCCACAGGCCGGGCATGTGCCCTCAGCCAGAATTGAACCTGGGGCCCTTAGTCTGCAGGCCGATGCTCTATCCACTGAGCCAAGCTGGGTGTGAATCCACTTGTCTGACTCTATTGAGTTTTGTGGAAAGGTCTGGAAAGCTTCGGGGCGCCCTGAGCATGGAGTCAGGACCTGGTCCAGCTGGTCTCTACCCTGAGCACACACGGTCCTGCCACACGGGCCAGGGTAAGACCCGGAGCGGCCCCTCCTCCACAGACGCCTTCCTCTGAAGTTGGGGATGGCCTGAGGCAAAGGGCCAGTGTGTGCCCACACACAGGATGCCCAGGGTCAGCAGCCCGCCCCCTCCCTTCCCCAAACCCAGCCTCCTGGCTCGTCACCCCCGTCAGTGGCCGTGGGGAGTCTTCAGGTGGCCCCTCCCCGCAGAACAGGGTGAGCCCAGATGGCCACGCAGCCAGCAAGGCAGAGCTGCCCTCCAGTGCCCCCAGGACCAGCTCTGTTCCTGCCAGTGGGCACTGCCACGGGGCAGCGGTGCCCACTGGGGCAAGCTCCCAGTTGGGGGGGAGGACACAGGCAGCCGCACAGACGCATCTGCTCCCGGGGCCTCGGCTGCCCCGGCGCGGAGACCGGCGGAGCGAGGCGGCTGAGCCCTGGCGCTGGGTCGCCCCTCAGTGCAGCTGATAAGCCGGGAAACCCCACGTTCCCATAGGACCGAGGCCGCAAAGGGCCGGAGCCGCCCGGCTCCCACGGGAATTCAGAGCCTGGGACCCTGTGCCCTGCCCCTGCTTGTCACCAGCCCCCGGCCCCAGCTGCCCCTCTGCCCTCTGCTGTTCACACACAGGCTGAGCTCCAGGGAGCCAGCTCTCCCCCCACAAGGGCAGGGCAGGCAGGCTCCCAGGGAGCGGTGAGAAGGGGCACCCAGGCCCTCAGGGAGGGTCTCCCCACATCTGAGCCTTCGCCTCAGCCCGGGCTCTGCGCTGGGTGCAGGCCTGAGCCCTGGCCTTGAGGCCCGGGGGCAGGGCAGTGACACCCCGGAGAGGCTGCAGTGAAGGTTTGCCAGAGCAGAGGGGAGGCTCCCTGGAGGAGGGGGTATGGCAACGGGCTCAGAGGGACCACTGGGCATGGGGTTGGGGGTGGGGAAGGGCATCTAAGGCAGAGGGAACAGTGCGGAGGCTACAGAGAGGGGTCGTGGACATGGTGAGGAGGGAGGAGCAGCGAAGGGAGGGAGGAAGGGAGGAAGGAAAGAAGGAAGGAAGGAGGGAGGGAAAGAAAGAAGGAAGGAAAGAAGGAAGGAGGGAGGGAGGGGAGAAAAGGAATGAGAACTTAGATGTTTGACTGCATGGTCAGTGTTTTTATTCCCTATGCTCTGCGATATTTAATATGTACTTAGTTAAGAGTTTCAAGGATGCAAAAGGATTCTAAGAGTCTGATAGAAAACTCCACTTGGTCCCTGGCGTGTCCTCACCCCCAGCCTCGCCCACGTCCATCACCACCTACGAGACCTGCCAGACCTACGAGCGGCCCATCGCCTTCACCTCCCGCTCCCGGAAGCTCTGGATCCAGTTCAAGTCCAACGAGGGCAACAGCGGCAGAGGCTTCCAGGTGCCCTACGTCACCTACGACGGTACGCGGGCACCCGCGCCCAGCCGCATCCCATCGCCGCAGCTCCACCGGGGACGGGCAGGCCCCCGTGGGTCCGAGGCGCTGAGGGGGAGCAGTTGGTGCAGGGTTTGAGGGTTAAACTGGAGTTTCCTAGCTCGCCAAACCTCAGGGAGAACAGGGCGGGTGCCGGGCACACAGGCGCGGAGGCGGAGGCCTGAGGCTGGCGCGGAGGGCAGAGGCTGCGGGAGAGGGCCTGTGGCTGGCGCAGGGGGGGCAGAGGCTGCGGGAGAGGGCCTGTGGCTGGCGCAGGGGGGGCAGAGGCTGCGGGAGAGGGCCTGTGGCTGACACAGTGGCGGGCAGAGGCTGCGGGGAGAGGGCCGGGAGAGGGCCGGGGCACACAGGCCGGAGGCGGAGGCCTGAGGCTGGCACAGGGGGGCAGAGGCTGCGGGGTTAGGGCCGGGAGAGGGCCGGGGCACACAGGCCGGAGGCAGAAGGCCTGTGGGTGGCACAGGGGGCAGAGGCTGCGGGAGAGGGCCTGAGGCTGGCGCAGGGGGGGGGCAGAGGCTATGGGAGAGGGCCTGTGGCTGGCGCAGGGGGGGGGGGGGCAGAGGCTGCGGGAGAGGGCCTGTGGCTGGCGCAGGGGGCAGAGGCTGCAGGAGAGGGCCGGGGCCCGGAGCCCTCACCGCCTCCTTCCCCCGGGCCCAGAGGACTACCAGCAGCTGATCGAGGACATCGTCCGGGACGGGCGGCTCTACGCCTCGGAGAACCACCAGGAGATTTTGAAGGTGCGCGGGCTGCCCTATGGGAAGGGGTTCATGCAGGCCCGGGACAGGCTGTGAGGTCCAGGGACCTCCCTGCCCCACCCCCCCTAGTGAGGAAGGTGGGGGTCAGAGGGCCCGGGGGTGGGGCTGAGGCTGGCACGTCTGTCTTCCGGACCAGAAGCTCCAGCACCGGCTCCCTGTGGGGTCAGGCCCCCGGCCGGGGCTGTCCGGGCAGGGCCCTCACCTGCCCGAGCCCCTCTCCTCCGAGAAGTGAGGGGTGACAGAGGTACCTTTAGATCCACGGAGCCCGGAGCTGCCTTTGAGACGGACTCCCTCCTCATCCCATCCACTGCCCGGAGACACAGAGCCACCTTGTCCCGAAGGGGCTGTGGCGTCAGACAGCTGACACTCCAGGTCAAGACCCTGGGTCTTCACAGGAGAGGCGAGCCCAGGGGTCTACTGCCTCAGCCCCTGCAGACAGCGCCCCGGGCCCCGGGCTCCAGGCTCAGCCCCTGCAGACAGCGCCCCGGGCCCCGGGCTCCAGGCTCAGCCCCTGCAGACAGCGCCCCGGGCCCCGGGCTCCAGGCTCAGCCCCTGCAGACAGCGCCCCGGGCCCCGGGCTCAGCCCCTGCAGACAGAGCCCCGGGCTCCAGGCTCAGCCCCTGCGGACAGAGCCCCGGGCCCCGGGCCCCGGGCTCCAGGCTCAGCCCCTGCAGACAGCGCCCCGGGCCCCGGGCTCAGCCCCTGCAGACAGCGCCCCGGGCCCCGGGCTCAGCCCCTGCAGACAGCGGCCTGGGCCCCGGGCTCAGCCCCTGCAGACAGCGCCCCGGGCTCCAGGCTCAGCCCCTGCAGACAGCGCCCCGGGCTCCAGGCTCAGCCCCTGCAGACAGCGCCCCGGGCCCCGGGCTCTAGGCTCAGCCCCTGCAGACAGCGCCCCGGGCCCCAGGCTCCAGGCTCAGCCCCTGCAGACAGAGCCCCGGGCTCCAGGCTCAGCCCCTGCAGACAGCGCCCCGGGCCCCGGGCTCAGCCCCTGCAGACAGAGCCCCGGGCTCCAGGCTCAGCCCCTGCGGACAGAGCCCCGGGCCCCGGGCCCCGGGCTCCAGGCTCAGCCCCTGCAGACAGCGCCCCGGGCCACGGGCTCAGCCCCTGCAGACAGCGCCCTGGGCTCCAGGCTCAGCCCCTGCAGACAGCGCCCCGGGATCCAGGCTCAGCCCCTGCAGACAGCGCCCCGGGCTCAGCCCCTGCAGACAGCGCCCCGGGCCCCGGGCTCCAGGCTCAGCCCCTGCAGACAGCGCCCCGGGCCCCGGGCTCCAGGCTCAGCCCCTGCAGACAGCGCCCCGGGCCCCGGGCTCCAGGCTCAGCCCCTGCAGACAGCGCCCCGGGCCCCGGGCTCCAGGCTCAGCCCCTGCAGACAGCGCCCCGGGCCCCGGGCTCCAGGCCCCGGGCTCAGCCCCTGCAGACAGCGCCTGGGGCCCCGGGCTCCAGGCCCCGGGCTCAGCCCCTGCAGACAGCGCCCCGGGCCCCGGGCTCCAGGCTCAGCCCCTGCGGACAGCGCCCCGGGCCCCGGGCTCCAGGCTCAGCCCCTGCGGACAGCGGCCTGTCTCCAGGGCTGAGGAATAGCTTACAGCCCTGGGCCCCCGGCCTGTACTCGGCCCCAGCGGGCAGGCAGTGTGAGCGGAGAGGCTACAAACCTGGGGGGCTCGGGGCTTGGAGCGCCGCCTCTCCTCCGTGGGCCCATCTGGTGAGTGGGAACCGGAGGGTCGTCCTGGTCTCTGTCAGTCTGTCCTGGTGACAGTGCCACCTCTTTCCTCTCACCTGTCCTCTGCCGCCTGGCCCCCTGCCCAGCATGGCTGCCGCCCGCTCGCAGGACCTGGCCTCCGCACCCTGACCTCCACTCACCAAGCCTCTTTCCTCAGTGATGCCCACCAGCCTCTGCTCCCAGCCCAGCCGCTGGCCCTCCCTGGCCAGGTCGCACTCAGAGTCCCAGGCCTTCCCGTCAGCCCTGCAGTCCCGGTGTCTGGGTGACAGTATTGGGCGCCCACCTCCTTGTGGCGGCTGCAGGGCCACCTCAGCACTCTGTCCCCGGCCTCTGTCAGCGCACCTGGCACACAGGGGGCCCACAGTGTTTCTCAGGGGCAGGAAGCTGCACACACGTGTGTGCTGGGTCCTGTCAGTGTGACGATGAGCCCGGGCACAGAGTTGCCTTCGCTGAGCCCCTTCCATGGGCCCGTGTGGGGTCTCTGCAGGGCCCTCGGGACACCCCAGCCAGGCTCACTGCTCCTGAGGGCCTCCTCCAGTCCCATCGCCCCCTTAGACATGACCCCCTAGGCTCCAAGAGGGATCCGGCTACTAAGCGTGCAGAGGCCGCGGGGAGGCAGCCCGAGGCGGAGTGCTGCTGAGCGGGATGGCCCTTCGCTCACTGCTGTCTCCGCCCTCTCCTCTCCCCCCCTACCCCTCCTCCTCACTCCCTCCACCCTGTGCAGCCCTGAGAGGAGGGGCCCCTCACAGAGGAGTTACCTTCAGGGGGGGGGGCCGTTCCCTGGCGAGGGAGCAGGTTCTGGAACTGGTTCAAACCCAGGTCTTTGGCCCCAAAGCCCGCGCTCTCCGGCAGTCTTTGCTTGCCTTGACTTCTGCAGGAGAACGCTTGTTACATGAAGGAGTACTGCAACTCCACAAGTTAAAGCCAGTGGACCGTTTTATTTTAAGAGTTTATTTGAGCCAAACTGACATATGCCGGGAGCAGGATCTAAACGCTCCCCCTATGGACTATTAACCAATTCGAGCCGGCCAGCATGGCTCAGGGGTTGAGCATCCACCCATGAACCAGGAGGTCACGGCTCAGTACCAGGACAGGGCACAAGCCTGGGTTCCAGGCTCGATCCCCAGTGCGGGATTCTCTCTCTTTTTTTTTTCTTTTTTTTTTTTTAAATATATTCTTTATTGATTTTTTACAGAGAGGAAGGAAGAGAGATAGAGAGCTAGAAACGTCGATAAGAGAGAGACATTGACCAGCTGCCTCCTGCACATCCCCTACTGGGGATGTGCCCGCAACCAACGTACATGCCCTTGACTGGAATCGAACCTGGGACCTTTCAGTCCGCAGACCGACGCTCTACCTCTGAGCCAAACCAGTTTCGGCAGGGGATTCTCTCTTATGATTAATGTTTCTATGTCCCTCTTCATCTTTTTTCCTCTCTGAAATCAATAAAAATAGGTTTTTTAATTCAATAATTAAAAGTAAAAATCAGCCAAAACCGGTTTGGCTCAGTGGATAGAACATCGGCCTGCGGACTGAAAGGTCCCAGGTTCGATTCCGGTCAAGGGCATGTACCTTGGTTGCAGGCACATCCCCAATGGGGGAGCATGCAGGAGGCAGCTGATCGATGACACTCTCTCATCGATGTTTCTAACTCTCTCTCTCTCTTCCTCTCTGTAAAAAAAATCAATAAAATATATTTTAAAAAATAAAAGTAAAAATCATTTATGACATAGTGGGGGCTCCTGAAACTCACCAGCTAGCCAACATCTCCCCACTGCCCCGCACACCCCACAGCCCCCTCAGGCGCCCGGGCACTGAAGAGGGAGGCGGCCAGGGCATTCCAGAGGGGGGCGCCCCGGGCACTGCAGAGGGGGGCGGCCAGGGCCCTGCAGCCCAGCCCGCCCTCACGCAGCCGGCCGTGTCTTACACTTACAGGACAAGAAGCTGATCAAGGCGCTCTTCGACGTGCTGGCGCACCCCCAGAACTACTTCAAGGTCACGGCCCAGGAGTCCAAGGAGATGTTCCCGCGCTCCTTCATCAAGCTGCTGCGCTCCAAAGTGTCCCGCTTCCTGCGGCCCTACAAGTAGAGCCGTGCCCGCCGCTCCTGCCGCAGCGCCCCTGCGGGTGAGGGGGCCTGCCCCAGCGGAAGCCAAGCTCCACGGCCTCCACGGGCCTCCACGTGGCCGTGGCTGCCCTCAGGGAGCGCTGGCCAGCCTGCAGAGGGGAGACCGCCCAGGCAGAGGCCCCAGCCCAGCGCCCCTGGGAAACTGCATTCGGCAGCTTGCTCCCCCCTCCCTCCCCGCCTGCTGCTCCCGGGCCAGGCCCCCTGCACCTGCCCGGCCACACAGGCGGCCCTGGCAGAGCACAGCGGGGAGACTGCAGGTGCCCCTCAAGTGACAGACACTCCGAGGCCGGGGGGATGATGGGAGAACGGAGCCAGGCCTCGGAGAGAAGGGGTGAGGGCACCGCAGGGCGTTGATAAGTGGGGAAGGTGCCGAGGGGCATCCGCACTGCAGGCCCCCGGCCTCAGGCCCCCCCGCCGCAGGCCCAGGACACGCTGCCCTGTGGTCAGCTCCACGGATTCTGGGGGACAGAGAGGAGCCGGGAGGGGCCTGTAGATGTTATTCCTCACTAGAGCATCTGAGTATTCTATGTGTACAAATATAAATACAAATACAGACTCTACTTGTGGGTGCTTCAGGGAAGGCTTCTGAATTCCATGACCCCTCGTCTCCACCAACAGTGCGCACCCAGCGGTCCGCTTTCCCAGCTCATCAATGCGCCCCAGGGCCTGCGCCCCGTTTATGGGAGGCGGGGTGCCGGCGGGGGCGCGCTTTGGAGCAGTTCTTTGGGGCTGGGCTCTGACACTTTCTGGAGTGCTGCCCTCAGATGGAGGCGGTTCCCCTCCTGCCCCCCCACTCCCCCCCCCCCGGGGTGCAGGGCCTGAACTCGCCCTCAGGAGGGGCTGTGTCTGACCCTGAGGCATGACCGCCGGAAGCAAGCCTTTCCCAACGGGCCCCGGCCTGTGGTCATGGGGCCTCAGGGAGCAGCACCCACTCCTTTTTCTGGCGAAGGAGACAGGCCCAGGGAGGCAGGTGCCCGCCCCCGGGGTCGGGGTCGGGGTTGGGGTTGGGGTTGGGGCCAGAGGACCAGTCCCAGCGAAGCCCTCTTTCTTCTCTGCTGGCTGCCTCCCTCCCCCTCCCCCCCTCCCTCTTGGAGTCTCTGTTTAAAAAGGAGAGTCTGGGACCTGACTTAGTCAGGAAGCAGGCGCCCGGGATGGCACATGCTGAGGCCGCCTGCTGGAGCCCACGGGCACCAGGCACAGGGCGTGCGCAGGAGGTGGCTGCATTTTTAAGGTTAACAGGCATTCAAGTCCCAAGGAACTCAGGAGAATCTTACAGTGACACACACACACACACCCCAGGCTGTTTCCTCCCTCCACAATGCCCTGCCTGCGATAAGCTCTGAGCTCCATAAGCTCTGAGCTCCATAAACTCTGAGCTCCATAAGCTCTGAGCTCCATAAGCTCTGAGCTCCATAAACTCTCAGCTCCATAAACTCTCAGCTCGGGGTGAGAATCTTACAGTGACACACACACACACACACACACACCCCAGGCTGTTTCCTCCCTCCACAATGCCCTGCCTGCGAAAAGCTCTGAGCTCCATAAGCTCTGAGCTCGGGGTGAGAAGGTCACGGCACCCTGTTGGGTGTCAGAATGGAGGCAGGCCAGCAAGGTCCCGGAGGTGGGGAGCTTGGTGACTGGCGGATCAGGGTGGATTTACAGTCCAGACGAGGGCTCGGGACCCAGGAATGCCATTGCTATGACCCATCTCAGTATGGCAAGTCCCCTGAGTGCCACCAGCGCCTTCTCTGCCAACCCAACTCCCGCTGGGGTCAGCACTCGGGTAGGTCATGGTCAGCGGAGGAGCCTCAGGGCCACACAGCCCTTCTCTGGTCCCCGTCCCGGAAGCCAGCCCTGGATTCCAGAAAAAGGCCTGTCTCTCTGTCAAGCCCCTGGTTGTCCCTGGAAACTAGACAGGTGTCCCAGAATGGCCCCAGCTCCTCCCTGGAGCATGGCGGCAGGCTGGGGGAGGCGGCAGGCCGGGGGAGGCAGCGGGCTGGGGGAGGCGGCAGTTCCGAGGTGTTGCCGGCAGCTTCCCGTCCCGCTGGCCGCTGGCCTGGGACACGCAGACGCAGAAGAGCCGAGGCCCAGGCCTGACCGTCCAGGCTGCAATGGCTCCGAGAGGCCGGCTTCCGAAGCCTGGCCACAGCATCTGCCACGTCTCACAGCCCTGCTCCGTGCCCAGACACGGCCCAGGCCCCCGTCCCAGGACGAGGCTCAGCCTGCCGAGCTGTGGGGGTACGGGGTGAAATTTGGATGGTGAATAATTCTCCCAGCACCTCCACCACCCAGCAGCAAAGAAGACACTGAGCTAAGCTGGGTCCTTTAGTGTTTGCTGAGCGCCTACTACGTGCTGGGCTCCTAGAGAGGGGAGAGCCCACAGCCAGGGCTGACGGATCCCCTGGAACGCCCTGGATGGAGAGACAAGGCCGGGGTGGGCAGGACAGCGTCTGCCCCAGGCAGTGCCCGCTGCCTGTGCCTCCACAGTCTGCGCTCTGGGTGGGCGCTTCCTCACTTGCACCAGGAACCCCAGCTTTTCCTACCTCCCTGCTCCAGCCTGGAAGCCAGTCACCCTGGAAAACTGCAGCTTACACCCCTTCCTCATCGAGGTGCACGTGGTGGCAGCACGCCCTCCCTCTGACAGGGCGGCAGCACGGAGCCAGCGAGCGTCAGGCCAAAAGCAAGAGGACTTGACATTGAGAGACTGCAAAGGGCTCGGTGCTCCCACAGCCACATCTGCAGCACCCCGGACCGCCAGCCCCTCCGGGAGGAAGTCCTAAGAAGCCCCAAATCTAAGCACCTACTGTGGGCCAGCCGCCAGCAGGGCAAGTCAGCCCCAGCCCAGGACCGGACGACATGGCCATGGCCACACCCTGCCGATGGCCCCCCAGGAACAGGGACCGTGCCTCCTGAGGCCCCAGAGCCTGCATGGACTCTGACATCCTCCAGGCGCGGGTCTCAGCGGGAAGGCCGAGGGCCCCGCACCTTGCCCGGCTGGCTCTGGGCTCAGTGCTCTATCCCAGGGGGGCTGGGAGGGGGGGGGTGCAGCCAAACGTCTGGAGCTGGAGCCGGGAGGCCAGGTGATCTGCCTAAGGCGGGCAGTAATGGAGCAGAATCCCAACCACGCCCATCTGAGCCCAAAGCTCATCTGAGTCTTTCAGGCTGGGCAGCCCTGGCAGTAGGGGCAGAGCAAGGGGGGGGGGGGGGGCGGGGGGGCATTAGTGACAACGCTCCCTCCAGAACCAGCCTGCGATGCCTCAGAGGAGGTTGGTCTCTGCCACCTCCCTGGTGGGAAAGGGCGAGCGAGGCCGCAGCAGGTCCCCAGCCTTTGGGGAGCAGCCCAGTGCCCCACCCCACCCCCACCCCCGATTCCCCTCATCATTAGAGAGCCGCCCTCGTCCCAGAGGCCACTCAGGCCCCGGGACTGCTCATTCAGAACCTTCAACAGCCAGAGCCCCTCAGCCAGGCGGCCCCAGGTGGCTGCACGCGTGGGGGCCTCCCGGGAGCTGGGCCTGTGCCCACAGCCTCCCCGATGTGTCGGTTGAGCCCCAGCACACTGCATTGCCTTAAATGCTGTTTTCTCCATTAAGGTCACACATATGCATGTAACCGAACACGTGTGAAAACCGCGCTCATAGTAAACAGATGAACTGGAATACTCCCTTTCGCACGCTCATCAGAGGTCACGTGGGGTGGGGGAGGACCACGGTCACTGAAATCAGAGAGAAAATGATGGTCTCAGAAACGCCTGGCTGCGTCCAGGCTGGAAGCAAAGGGGCCACAGTGGGTTCTGGGTGGCAGCGCGGCTAACGTGAGACCTGCAGGTGGAGGGCACCCCACGTGAGGGAACAGAGGCACTCCCAAAGGAGCTGCCGAAAAGTGAACGTCGGGGTTCGAGTCCCATTTCTCCTCATAACTGGCCACGGACTGGAGATGTTCCTCTGCCGGACTCTCACCTGGGAGTCACGGCCAGCAAGCCTCCGGGGACGTGGGACCCTCCAAACCAGATGCGCACGCACGGCCATGGCTTCCTCAGGTTCTCAACCCTAAAATAACCACTACTCTCCTCAATGCTCTACTCCCCTCAATAACGTGGAGAACAGGAGAAACAATTTTATAAACTATATTAATAGTCCACATGAGCTATGGGAACACAGTGATTTAAACCTGAGGAACGCCCTGGCCAGTATGACTCATATCATTGGGCGTCAGTCCATTCACTGAAAGGTCACCAGTTCGATTCCCTGTCAGGGCATGTGCCCAGGTTGCAAGGCTCCATCCTGGGTGGGGTGAGTACGGAAGGATCAATGTTTCTTTTCTTTTTTTCTTTTTTTAATATTTTTATTGATTTTTTACAGAGAGGAAAAGAGAGGGATAGTTAGAAACATCAATGAGAGAGAATCATTGATCAGCTGCCTCTTTCACACCCCCCACTGGGGATGTGCCTGCAACCAAGGTACATGCCCTTGACCGGAACTGAACCCGGGACCTTTCAGTCCGCAGGTGACGCTCTATCCACTGAGCCAAACCGGTTTCGGCAATGTTTCTTACATCAATGTTTTTCTCTCCTTCTCCCTTTCCCCCACTTCTTTCTCTCTCTCTCTCTCTCTCTCTCTCTCTCTCTCTCTCTCTCTCCCCTTTCTCTCTCTCTCAAAAGCAATAAAAACATATCTCAAAAAATAAAAATAGCCCCAGCTGGCTTGGCTGCCGACTGAAGGGTTCCAGGTTTGATTCCAGTCAAGGGCACAGGCCTCGGTTGTAAGCTCAGTCCCCGGTGGCCGGCATGCAGGAGGCAGCCGATAAATGATTCTCTCTCATCGTTGATGTTTCTCTCTCCCTCTCCCTCTTCCTTCCTCTCTGAAATCATTAAAATATATTTTCAAATAAAAGCCTATGGGAACTTCAGGGAATATGAACTGAAAGCAATCTCCAAGGTATTGTTCTTGTGTTCATCTGAAAAGCCAAACCATCCCCATTAATGTGCTGGCCCCACTGGCTGAGGAATTGTCCCAGAGTTGAAGCCAATTTGCATCAGTCATTAGATAGTTCCAACATTTCATCCAATTTGTGGGACTAAAATTAAGCTATCTGAAGTATGTTCTGCTCAAAGTGAAAAACTAGCATTATTGTGAATGCCTCCATTACATGCCCCAACCCAGGATCAAATCTGAAACCTGAGTATGTGCCTTGATGAGGAATCAAACCCTCCACCCTTTGGTGCACTGGACAACTCTCCAACTGAGCCATACAGACCTGGGCTTCAAGTATGCTTTTCATGGAGTAACTGAACCACAAACTGTGTGTGCCAAAGCTGATAAGTTAAAAAAAAAAAAAAACCTCCGCAGGGCAGTAATGTTTTTCTCTGTGCCCCTTATCAGCTAGAGTTCATAAGTTTAAGCCTTTACAGACCAAGGTAAGGGTCCTAGCCACATTGAACAGGTCCTATGAAATGGCACATTTTGCTTCAGTTCAGTTTAAAACAAAGTACTGGTATTCACCAACCAAATCACAAAAATAAAATAATAAAACCTCACAAACGCCAGCCTTGGAGCGTTTTAGCAAAATGCAATTATTACAAAGTTGCAGCGGGAAGCATCTCTCTGGAAGTGAGGGGGAGGAAGCAACTCTCCCTGGCCCAGAGGCTCTCACTGGTCTAACACTCACAGAGACAGACAGACTAACAAGAGAAAATAACCAAATGCATTACATTCACATGGGAACCCGGAGTGCATGAGTCAGAGACACCCCCCCACACACACACACACACACACCAGAGGTTCAGCGACAGCCAGGGGCAATGGGTGCCTGCGGCATCTGAGCTGGGGTGAGGGAAGCCGCCAGGGGCAATGGGTGCCTGTGGCATCTGAGCTGGGGTGAGGGAAGCCGCCTGGGGCTTCCGGTCCTGCAGGTCCCTAAAGGCAGTCAGCAGTGTCCCCGCCTACAGACAGGTTTCCGGAGGCGATCTGCCACCATTTCTTATGGGGCAAGGCCTGGTTCGGATTCCTGTACATAATAAGGGGGGGGGGGGGGGGTGTAAGACACAGAAGTTTCTCTTCAGGGCGCAGGACTCAGTCGCCTTGAACTAATAACCCGCGTGGCCCTGGGCTCACCTTGGGGTGGCTCCATCTGAGCCCCCACAGAAGCAACAGAACTTGGGAAGTTGAAATGTCCAAAGAATGATTTTCAAGTTCAAAAATTACACCTTGAAATGTTTGGGCTACACCTCAACACCTCAACTTGGAAGGACCCCCGCCCCCTCTAGCTGCACACATCCGCACCCCGGCCTAAATGTGAGGACTGAACGTGGTGAGACACTGGGGACCTCCGAGGGCCGGCGGCGGCTCTGCAGGCACCAGCCCGACCACACGCGGATCCGGCCTCAGTTTCTCCTTCGGCACTCAAGAGTATCTTCCGGTTCCCACCGCTCCCGGCATCCCGCGGGGCAGCCACGTGGGAGAGAGAAAGCTCCGCCCCCCCGGCACGCGTGCGCACAGCCCGCGCACGCGCAGGTTCTCCCCCTCCCCCCGCCACGCGCACGCGCACTCGCGCACGCGCCCTCGGGCGGCTGGGCTCTCGGGTCCCTGGTCCCGCCCCTCGCGCCGGGCGCCCCGGCTGCCCGCAGCGTGCGCTCCGGAGGGTGGGGTGTGCTCCCGCGGGGGGCGGGGCCGCGGGCGGCTGAGGGGGGGGCCCCGAGGGGGCGGGGCCGCGGGCGGCTGAGGGGGTGCCCGGAGGGGCGGGGCCGCGGGCGGCTGAGGGGGTGTCGGAGGGGCGGGGCCGCGGGCGGCTGAAGGGGTGTCGGAGGGGGCGGGGCCGCGGGCAGCTGAGGGGGGCTCCGGGGGGCGTGGCCGCGGGCGGCTGAGGGGGGGCCCGGGGGCGTGGCCGCGGGCGGCTGAGGGGGGGCCCGGGGGCGGGGCCGCGGGCGGCTGAGGGGGGGCCCGGGGGCGGGGCCGCGGGCGGCTGGGGGGGGCCGGGGGCGGGGCCGCGGGCGGGGCGGCGCTGACTGGCGGGCGGGCCGCGGTGGGCGGACCGGGCCGCGGGCTGCGGCGGCTCCGGGCTCGGCGCGGCGGAGGCGCCATGGAGGCGGACGCGGGGCCGCTGCCCATGCCGGAGTCGGCGCCGAGCTCGGAGCAGGGCCCGGACCCCGAGGAGGACGCGCTGGCCGAGTTCGCGGCGCTGCACGGCCCGGCGCTGCGCGCGTCGGGGGTCCCGGAGCGATACTGGGGCCGCCTCCTGCACAAGCTGGAGCACGAGGTGCGGGGGGGGGGGGTGCGGGGGGGGGGGTGCGGGCCTGGGCACGCGGGGCGCACCGCCGGGGCCCTGGCAGCGGGAAGGGCGTGGCCTGCGGGCGGGGAACCGCGGGGGTGGCGGCCGGGTCCGCGGGGAAAGGCTGGGCGCGCGCGGAGAGGGGGGGGCTCGTGGTGCGCCCCGCGGGCAGGTCGCAGGGAGCTGGGCGGTGTGGGCGGACGAGGCCGGAGATGCGGGCGGAGAAGAGCCAGCAGCCCCGCGGTGACCCGCTTAGACTGCGTCCCTGGCAGATTAGGGGCCGCCTACCGCGGGGCCTGAGAGCCGGTCCTGCCAGCACCGGGGCCGACCGAGGCCGCGCGGAACCTTGAAGTGCAGCCAGGCTCCGGTGTGTGCCAGGCCCGGAGGAGTGAGGGCCATCACCCCATTACACAGATGAGAACACTGAGGCTCGGGAAAGAGGAAGTGGCCTCCTAAAGTTTGTCAGCCACTGCCTCCCTCTGGGAGAACAGGAGCCCGTGAATTTGTGCGGCTCTAATTCTGGGCCATGAAACGTTTTCATGTTCCTCTTTCGGCTGGAGCCTGACTCTCCCTCGTTTTGCAGGTTAAAGAAAACAGTCTGGGGAATGGAGGACAAATCTAGAGGGAAATGAAAAGGGCCTAGATCTGTGCAGGTTCTCCCTTCTGTAAGGACGGTTCTGTCCTGCCCACCAGCTGCTCTGGCCGGGCCTCCCCGGGGAGGAGGATGGTGCTGGAAGGTCTTAGCTAAGTGGTGGCCCCGGTTTGGGGGTCTGGGGTAGCTGGCCCCATGCTGAAGACGGGGCACTTTACTGGCCAGCTAGTGGGTCCTTCTTAGCTGGAATCAGGCCCCTTCTCAGGGGACTGCCTCCCGGGGCTGAGGCAGACTAAGGGGTGGAAGGTTTCTGTGTCTGCAGAGTTGGGGTTGGACCAAGTACCTTCCTGCTCCAAACACAGTAATTGCTGTAAAAAAGATACAATGTCAACTGCAGATACTGCATACCTATCTTCTGTAACAGTGACCGTCCTCCCCCTCCCCCTCCCCCTCCCCCTCCCCAGTGACGTGCCTGCGTTTCCTGAGCACTCCCCTGGTGGGAGGGGACCCCAGCAGCTTGTTGGGATAAAGGTCCTCACTCCTCCAGCCCAGCCGGCCTCCCGGGCAGTGAGCTCTGACTTGGGCAAGTCGCTCACCCAATGGGTGCTCACCCAGTGGGTCCTCCACCGGGGTCTCGTCCTGGCCGGGTGGTTCAGTTGGTCTGAGCGTCATCCCCACAAAAGGTGTGGGTTTGATTCCCAGTCGGCGCACGTACCTAAGTGATGGATCTGATCCCCAGTCTGGGCAAGTACGGGAGGCAACCAGTCAATGTTTCTCACATCCATGTCTGCCTCTCTCCCCCTTCCTCTCTCGAATCAATAAAACATCCTTTAAACACACACACACACACACCCCTTAGAAACCGGCAGTCTTGGCAGAGGGCCAGGAAGGGGAAGCTAGTTGCCACCGGCGCCCCCTCTGCCCTGCCCGCCCTGCTGGCCCAGTGTTTTTCCGTGGCCTCGTGCCGCTCTGAGCGATGGGCAGGGGTGAGTCACGGCCGTGCCTGACCCGCCCTGCCCTCATTGTTTCAGGGGAGCCCAGGCACCTGCCGCAGGGCTGGGTCCCCCAGTTCATCCACAAGGCGGTGACCCCTAGGCCTCGGAGAGGCTGGGGAAGTGTTTGAACTGAGAACAAATTTCAGCACTTCCACCGGAGAGGGACTGGTCACTCCACCCCACAGCCCGGGGGAAGCCAGCCCTGGGCCTCAGGCTGCCCACCCTGTGCACGCGCGCACGCACACACACACACACACACCAGTAAAAGCTCCAGGCCCAGCCCCACTCACCGGTCCTCTCAAACGGCCCGGACCACTTCTCCGCCGCTGGCCCAGCTCCCTGGGCAGGATCCCAGTGCTCACCTCATGCCTGAGGTGCCAGTGCACGGAGCTGTCAGTGTCCCCATGGCTGCTGGGGGAATTTTTCATCTTCTTTAAATAACTGTGAGAAGTAAGTTTTCGGGAGAGCTGGCCTTTGCTGAGTCCCTGCCGTGTGCCAAGGACCGCTGTGCACCGCTGTGTTGGCCTGGCCGGCAGAGCTGCCCTGGAAGGTGATGGACCCCCCCCCCCGGCCCCCACCCTGTGCCAGGCCTCAGAGTGGCATGCTGGGGGCAGGGGCCTTCGCACTCCATGTGCGTTCATCATGAACCCTCCCAACCACCCTCTGAGGTGGGAACAAACATGCCAACGTACGGATGGGGAAACTGAGGCGCGGCCTGGCTCACTGTCTCGTTCGAGGTCACGTAGTCCGGCCCCAGAGCACAGGGGCTGCCGCCTCTTCCCTGCTGCACGCGGCTGGCCGTTGCCCTTTGCTGGGGGAACCCGGCCCGGACCTCAGGAGACCAGCCCCGACCCCAGGCCACGCTTCCTGCGCGCCTGGCTGTTTTGGGGGGCTGGGAGGCTGGCGCTCGGCGGCCATAGGAGGCTGGACACCTGCTTTCCTCTGGGTTCTCTCCGCTGCCCTGGTGCTTGAGTTAGTTCCTCTGCTGAGAGCACAATTGGGGGGAGATCCCAAGATCTTGACCTTCATTTGCTTCCAGTGTGACCAGAGCCCCCTCCCACTCACACACACACACACACACACACACTCTGCCTTGTGACTTGTTTTCCCCGTGCAGCTGGGCCGGAGTAGACAAGACCCGGACACGTTCCTGCAGGCCCGCTTCTCAGAGTAGGCGGGGTCCCAGCTCTGACTGTGCTCTCTTTGGGAGCCTCAGTTTCCCCACCTGTGAAATGGGTGGATGGTGGTGCTTCTCCTGAGGGCGTAGCGTGACCCGGAGGCCGGGAGCGGCAGGCCGGCTGCGGGGAGGGCTCCGGGCTGGGCGTCCCCTGACCCTTGCGCTGTGCTCCCCAGGTGTTCGACGCCGGGGACATGTTCGGGATCATGCAGGTGGAGGAGGTGGAGGAGGACGGTGAGGACGAGGCCGCGCGGGGAGCGCACAGGAAGAAGCCCAACCCAGGCAGCGAGCTCTGCTACAAGGTCATCGTGACCAACGAGAACGGGCTGCGGGCGGCCGACCCCAACAGGTAGGCCTGGGCGGGACCGTCCCCCCCGCGGGTGGCTGTCGGGGCCGCTTCCTCTCAGAGGACCCGCTCAGGGGCCAAACCCCGGCTGCTCGCGTGTCTGGGTCAACATCGTAGCACAGGGCGGGGCGGGAGTGGGTCTGCAGCTGCAAGAACGTGAAGCAGCTTATTCTTGTTATTGATCAGTTATCGTATAGCCAATAACTATTAGTTACTGTGTAACCCCTGTGGGCCCTGGGGAGCAGCAGCCATGCGGGAACTCGCGTGCTCCTGTGGCCGAGGCTGCGGCCGGCGGCCCGGTCCCGGTGGCGCCCCCTGTGGGGGGTGGCGCACGGCAGGTGGTGAGTCTGATTTTGCTGGTGAGGAGGGGGAAGGATTCTCCAAGGGCCTGCGGCTGTGGAGTGTGGGTGTCGAACCCGCTGCCGTCTCAGTGGGGACCCCGCGTTAGCAAGGACGCCTGGCCGCTCCCGTCTCCGGATCTGCATCTCCGGTGGCGCTGGGACCCAGCATTCCGCCGGGGCTTTGCTCCCGGGCTGAGGAGTGCGGTCTGGTGGAGGCCCCGAGCGAGGACACCGGGCCGGAGCAGGCGGGCCTTGTCCGGAGCCACAGGGCGGACAGGGCAGAGCTCAGACCTCCTCCTCCTCCTCCTCCTCCTCCTCCTCCTCCTCCTCCTCCTCCTCCTCCTGAGACTGCCAGAGGCCGCCAGGACAGGCTGCACCCTCTGCCGGACTCCGCTGGCACCGGCGGGGGCCCCTGGTGGCCTCTGGGAGTCTCAGGCCCCGTGGCCGCCCAGGTCATTGCAGCCCCAGCACCTCCACCTGCGCCGGCTCCGTTCCCGCCTGTGGGCGCCCAGGCCCAGGACCAGAGCATCGGGCACGGGGCACCTCAGGGAGCTGGGCACTGCGCCACATGGTCATGAACTCCAAGCAGGAGGGCAGGCGCACCTTCATGTGCTGTAGGGGATCCACAGTGACATCTTCATGTCTGAGGGGAAGGTTCCCGGACCCACTCAGATGCCAAACCCCGGCTGCCCACGTCCCCGGGATCAATGGCGTAGCACAGGGCGGGCAGGAGCGGGTCTGCAGTTGTGAGTACGTGGAACAGCTTATCCTTGTTACTGATCAGTTATGTTATTCCCCTGCAGACAGCTGTAGCCATACTTTTATCCCACCCGTGTTTGCCTGTAACCTACCACCCTGCACGAGCCGAACTGTCTAGGTTACTACAATACTGACTGCAGCCTAACGTGTGCAAGCTGTGTGCTCTGTGGTTTAGGGAACGGTGGTCGCAGTGTCTGCGCGTGTTCCGATGCCACCCTCGTGGGCCTGACCACACAGCACGCCGGCCCCTGTCGGGCTGCACACGTTTCAGCCTGGGGTAGCTGACGCCGAGGCTGCGGAGGGCCGGCTGTGCAAGCTCAGAGTCAAGACCACCCAGCCTGCCAGCCAGCCTGAGGCCGGCACATCGGCCGTCTTGGTCATTTTAGCCAGGGCACATGCCAGGCCCGTTCACCTGTTTGTGTGGCAGCCCCGGGCGTGGGACCTGGGCCTTGCCCGAAAGAAGGCCGTGGTGCCTCCCAGGCGGTGCCCGAGGGCCCGGCACGCGTGGTGAGCTCCGCCCGCTGCCGGCCGCCAGCCTGTGAGCCTGTGCGTTGGCTGCACGGCGTGGCCGGGCTGTGGGCACAGGTGCGGGCGGGGGGCAGTCACTCGGTTACGGTGGTCGCTGTAACAGTCACGGCGCTCAGTCAGCGCTGTGCGCTCCGTCTCCTGCTGCTCCTCGGCCGGGATGGGACGTGGCCCTGCTGTCCTGTTTGAGAAACGGGTGGAGGCACGTGCCTGGCCACACCCGAGCGGTCGGGGGAGTGCAGGTCCAGGCCGCGGCCCCGCCCCTCCTCCTCTCGTCCCCGCTGCTTCCCCTCTCGCGGTGCCCGCGTGGCAGCCTCACCCGTGGCCTGTGCCCGCAGCATCTTCCTCGTCGACCACGCCTGGACGTGCCACGTGGAGCACGCCCGCCAGCAGCTGCAGCAGATCCCGGGGCTGCTGCACCGCATGGCCAACCTCATGGGCATCGAGTTCCACGGGGAGCTGCCCAGCGCCGCGGCCGTGGACCAGGTGCTGGAGGAGATGTGGAAGTTCAACCAGACCTACCAGCTGTCCCACGGGGTGAGTGCCGGAGGGCGGACACGGACACGGGCAGCCGGGAGCCCGGGCCCGGCCGCCTCCGCCCCCGTGAGCAAGCGCCTCTTCCCCGAGGCTTCCTCCTCGGCCTGGCACCGCCTCGCACCAGCCCACGCCAGGACCCCGCGTCTGCGTGGACATAGCCCCCGGGGCGCGCCAAGCTCAGACCCCTACCCGTGGGCGCCTTCGGGGGACGAGCGGAGTCCTGCCGGCACCGCCCCGGCCCCGCCCCCCGCGGGCTCCCGCCCTACCCACGTGCGGGCTGGGAAGGACAGGTTGTTTCTCAGGACCTCAGCTTTGGTGTCCGCTCCCCTGAACAAGTCTCCCGTCCGCCCCCTCCCCAGCCCTGGCCAAACACAGGACCCCCCACATCCACGCCTTGTCTCCTGCACCTTCACCCTGACTGCGGCTTGGGTCCTGGTCTGCCAGGCGGGCCGAGGCCCGGAGGCCTGGGTCCAGGGGCTGGAGTCTGCGCTCAGAGCGCTGGTGGTGGGTGCCGGGGTGTGGACGGGGGAGGGGGCGGAGGAGGCCATGGACGGGGGAGGGGGCGGAGGGGGCCGTGGACAGGGGAGGGGGTGGAGGGGGCCGTGGACGGGGGAGGGGGCAGAGGGGGCGGAGGGGGCCATGGACGGGGGAGGGGGGCGGAGGAGGCCATGGACGGGGGAGGGGGCGGAGGGGGCCATGGACGGGGGAGGGGGCGGAGGGGGCCGTGGACGGGGGAGGGGGCGGAGGAGGCCGTGGACGGGGGAGAGGGGGGGAGGGGGCGGAGGGGGCCGTGGACGGGGGAGAGGGCGGAGGGGGCCGTGGACGGGGGAGGGGACAGAGGGGGCCATGGACAGGGGAGGGGGCGGAGGGGGCTGGGGACGGGGCAGAGGGGGCGGAGGGGGCCGTGGACGGGGGAGGGGGCAGAGGGGGCGGTGGCGGGCCGTGGACGGGGCAGAGGGGGCGGTGGAGGGCCGTGGACGGCGGAGGAGGCGGTGGCGGGCCGTGGACGAGGCCGTTCTCCCCCGCAGACGGCGGAGGAGAAGGTGCCGGTGTGGTACATCATGGACGAGTTCGGCTCGCGCATCCAGCACGCGGACGAGCCCAGCTTCGGCGCGGTGCCCTTCTTCTACATGCCCCAGCAGGTGGCCTACACGCTGCTGTGGCCGCTCCGGGACCTGGACACGGGCGGTAAGTCAGCCAGCGCCCGCGGCCATGGCCAGCCGCCTCCTGCCCCCACTGACGGCCCGATGTCTCCCCCCCTGACGGCCGATGTCTCCCCGCCCTGACGGCCGATGTCTCCCCGCCCCGACGGCCCGATGTCTCCCCCCGCTGACGGCCCGATGTCTCCTCCCCCCTCCCCCCTGACAGCCGATGTCTCTTCCCCCCTGACGGCCCGATGTCTCCCCCTGCCCACGGCCCGATGTCTCCGCCCCCCCCACAGCCAGATGTCTCCCCGCCCTGACGGCCGATGTCTCCTCCCCCTGACGGCCCGATGTCTCCCCCTGACGGATGTCTCCCCCCTGACGGCCCGATGTCTCCTCCCCCTGACGGCCCGATGTCTCCCCCCTGACGGCCCGATGTCTCCCCGCCCTGACGGCCGATGTCTCCTCCCCCTGACGGCCCGATGTCTCCCCCCTGACGGCCCGATGTCTCCCCCCTGACGGCCCGATGTCTCCCCCCCTGACGGCCCGATGTCTCCCCCCTGACGGCCCGATGTCTCCCCCCTGACGGCCGATGTCTCCCCCCCCCCCCCCCCCCCCCGACGGCCATGTCTCCTGCAGAGGAGGTGACCCGGGACTTCGCCTACGGAGAGACGGACCGCCTGGTCCGGAGGTGCATGCTGCTGCCCTGGGTGCCCTCCGACCTGCAGGACGTGAGCTCCCACACGCCCGAGCCGCCCGCCGAGTACTACCAGGTACGCCTCCCCGGTCCCCCTGCCCCGGGCCTGGGGGGCGTCCAGGAGCACCCTCCACCAGCTCCGGGGTGTGGGGAGGAGGGGAGTGTCTGAGAGACCAGGGCTCGGAGCTCAGGCCTGTGGCTGCACCGCTTGGGCAGAGGAGCGGGGGCTGGGCCCGGCGATCGGGGCTACTCTCCCGTCTTCGATCCCGCATCTCCTGGCCCCGCCCTCCGGGCACAGGGCGGCGCTGTGTTCGCACTCCGGCAGCGCACACAGATGCGGGCCGGAGCCCGGTGAGGAGCGGTCCCTGCCGGGCACAAGATGCTTCAGTCTGAGCACAGCCCGGCCTCACATGTGCCAGCTAGCGGTGGTCAGTGCAGGCCCAGCGCGGGGGGCCAGCTCCGGGAGCCGGGGTGGAGAGGCCTGGGGGAGCGGGGACAGGGCCTGTAGGAGCACAGCCACTGCCAGGGCCGGGCAGGGCTCAGCGCCGCCCCCTCCCCTCCTCTGCCCTCTGCGCCTGCCCTGCTGCCTGCTGTTGGCCGGTCCCCGTTGGAAACCGGCAGCGAGGGAGCCGGTGCTGAGCCGTTCAGGGGCTCCCTCTGCTGTGGTCCTTACAACCACGGGGTCAGCAGTCCTGCTTTTGCCTTCGTTGTACTGAGGATGAGGAAACAGAGGCACAGAGAGGCTAAGTAACTTGCCAAAGGTCACACAGCCGGTGGGAGAACCGAGTCCAAAACCAAGGGCACCTGACTGCTTCCGAGCAGAGGCCCTACGCCTCTGCCTCACTTCCCCGTCTCACAGCCGCCTCATCCCCGCATGCAGCCGCTCACGAACGCCCCGGGCTGCGGGTGGGAGGGAGCACGTCACCTCGGTGACTGTGGGAAGGGCCGTGTGGTGCTGGCCCGTAAGGCTCTGGGTGCTGCTGACTGGCAGGCGTGGGCAGCGGGGTCCTGCTGGCACTTAGCCCGCGGATTCTGGGACCATCCATGCTCAGGACGCCGCGGCCACCCTTCTCGGTTCAGAGGTGTTTGGAGGCTCGTACAGTGCATGCGCCTAGTAGGCGCTTAGTAAGCGTTTGGAAAGTGAAGGCAGAGGAGTGAGGCTTACGAAGGGCTGAGGGACAAAGGCTGCCTCATCTTTTTTAAAATACGTTTATTGATGTCAGAGAGGGAGAGAGAGAAACATCAGTGATGAGAGGGAATCATGGATCAGCTGCCTCCTGCACGCCCCCCACTGGGGCCCAAGCCCACAACCCAGGCCTGTGCCCTGACCGGGAATTGAGCCGTGACTTCCTGGTTCGCAGGTCCACCCTCAATCACTGAGCCTCGCCGCCAGGCAAGACTTCAGACCTCAGTGTTGTTTGTTAGAGGGACATGAATTAAATGCCTTTTCTCCTTGGGCCGCCCCCTGCTGGCCGGGAAGAGGGTGAGAGGCCCAGCTCTGAGTGGCGCTGGCAGTTTGACCACATGGCCCCGTCTGGCTGAGGCTGTGCTCCGGGCCTTAGTTTGTTATCGCTGGGAGCAGCCACTCCAGCTTCAAACAGAGACGTGTACCATCCCGCGTCTGTGCCGGAGGCAGCCCGGCACCAGCCAGCGCCGCCTCCGGAGGCCGGGGCGGAGGCTGCTCCACGCCGGCGTGGTGTGGCTGCGGGCGGGCCGCCCAGGAGGCTGGCGTGGCCCCACGGGGTGGCGGCTCCCTGCTCAGAGCAGGTGACCAGGAGAAGGGAGGAAGCCCAGGCCGTGATGAACTTGAACTTGCACAATGTTGTTCCACTTCCTGTTGGTTAAAAGCAGCCCATCAGCCCGCACACACGGGCAAGCGAATGAAGCCCTTCTCAGGGGTCAGAGTCGGGGGAGGGGGGCTTGCCCACCACGCTGCCAGGCTGGGCGCCCCTCCGGGCAGGCTGGGCATCCACCGCTGGGCGTGGAGGTGGGTTGAGAAACGGCTGCCCAGCAGCTGCGGGCCTCGAGCCCAGGCCCCGGGCAAGGGCAGGGGTGGGGTGGGAACTCTGGGGAGAGGCCGCTGAGCGCTGGGTGTGCCCCGGGTCCTGAGCCCTGGGGTGCGGGGATGGGAGGCGGGGAGCGAGGCTGTGGCTTCCTTCCTCGAAGGCCGTCTCCACCTCCCATGTCTCCCTCAGGCCATTCTGAAGGAGAACAGGGAGAAGCTGCCGCTGGCCATCGATGCAGCCGTGTATCCCAGCGACCACATCTTCAGGTGCGTCCGCCCCGCTTCCAGCCGGCCTTCCACAGCCCCCTCCCCCGCCGTGACCGCCCCCCTCCCCCACCCTGACTACCCGCTCCCCGACCCTCCACAGCCCCCCTGACCGCTCCCCCACCCTCCACAGCCCCCTCCCCGCCCTGACCGCCCGCCCCCGCGCCCTGACCGCCGCCCTCCCCCGCCCTGACCACCCCCTCCCTCGCCCTGACCGCCCCCCTCCCCCGCCCTAACCGCCCCCCTCCTCCGCCCTGACCGCCCGCTCCCCCGCCCTGACCGCCCCCTCCCCGCCCTGACCGCCCCCCTCCCCCGCCCTGACCGCCCCCCTCCCCCGCCCTGACCGCCCCCTCCCCCGCCCTGACCGCCCGCTCCCCCGCCCTGGCCGCCCCCCTCCCCGCCCTGACTGCCCGCTCCCCGCAGGGTCCACACGGACGTGCAGCAGGTGCTCGACCACCTCTCGCACCCCCGCTTCACCTTCACGCCGAGCGAGGCGGACGCCGACATCCTCTTCCACTTCTCCCACTTCAAGGACTACCGGTGAGGCCCCCCCAGGCCCCGGCGCCCCTGCACCTCCCCCACACACACACACATGCAGCCCCCCTACACACACACACACAGCTCACAGCCACACACACACACACAGCCACACACACACACAGCCCCTGAGCTGGTCCCGCCTCCTGCAGGCGGCTCAGCCAGGAGAGGCCGCGCGTGCTGCTGAACCAGTTCCCCTGCGAGAGCCTGCTGACCGTGAAGGACTGCCTGGCCTCCGTCGCGCGCCGGGCGGGGGGCCCCGAGGGCCCGGCCTGGCTGCCCCGCACCTTCAACCTGCGCACCGAGCTGCCCCAGTTCGTCAGCTGCTTCCAGCAGCGGGAGCGGCGGTGAGCCCCCAGCCAAGGCCCTCCGCTGTGCGGGGTCCAGGCCTCACCTCCTTATCCCCAAGGCCCCGCCTCCCTCAGCCTGGGCGGGGGGGTCCCTCTCTCCCCCGGTCCCGGGCCGGTGCCTGGGAGGGCCCTCGAGCACACTCCAGCCTCCCCTCTGCCCCCAGGGGCGAGGACAACCACTGGATCTGCAAGCCCTGGAACCTGGCGCGCAGCCTGGACACGCACGTCACCAGGAGCCTCCACAGCGTCATCCGGCACCGGGAGAGCAGCCCCAAGGTGGGCCCGCGGGGAGGGCCTCGTGGCCGCTGGGCGGGGACCCGTCTGGCCCACACCCCACTCCTTACCCGGCCCCGCCAGCAGGGAGGTGCCATGGCAGCCCGGTGAGAGGAGGGGTCCAGGTCAGAGCCGTCCTGGGTGTGTCTGAGCTCAGGTCCCCACAGGCTGCACCACGCGTGACCGCACGGTTGGGGGGCAGCGGCCGGGCCCTGGCAGAGGGGTGCTGTGCACGGCACCAGGCGGCAGTGGCGGGCGCTGGAGGGCAGAGGCCTAGGCCGAGGCGAGGGGAGCGGGCCCGGCACCGTCACTGCGGGTCCCCCTGGAACGGGGGCCGGGTTTCGGGCTGGGAACATGTGTTCAGTTCCCAAAACCTGAGCCGGTGGGACCTTCTCCTTCAGTGAACAGAGGAGAGAGAAGGGGGCTGTCCCAGGAGAACGAGGATCGGGGGGCAGGTCCCCCGGGTGGGGGCGGATTGGGCTGTCCCACAGGCCGAGCCCTCCCTGGGGGTGCGGCGGGACCGCGAGCCCGGTCTGCCCGCAGGTGGTCTGCAAGTACATCGAGAGCCCGGTCCTGTTCCTGCGGGAGGACGTGGGCAAGGTCAAGTTCGACGTCCGCTACATCGTGCTGCTGCGCTCGGTGGAGCCCCTGCAGCTGTTTGTGTACGACGTGTTCTGGCTGCGCTTCTCCAACCGGTAACGGGGGACGGCGGGCGGGCGGGCAGGCGGGCGGGGCCAGCAAGGTGGGGGGGGCCTCCTTGTAAGCAGGCACCACCCTGTGGGCCGGTGACGTTTCCGGGCCTGGGGAGGCCCCGTGGGGCCACGGGGAACGGGGTCGGCCGCCGGGACCCACTCAGGCCTGCCTGCTGGCCCTGCAGGCCCTTCACCCTCACCGACCTGGACGACTACGAGAAACATTTCACCGTCATGAACTACGACCCGGAAGTGGTGCTGAAGCAGGTAAGGGGGTTAGGGGGGTCCTGGGGAGCAGGCAGGCTGTGTGGACAGGAGCTGCCTCTGGCCCCGTGTTATCTCAGCAGCCCCCTCGCCTGCCGAGGTTACCCCACCCCCACACACAGGCCTGTGCGCCTCCCCCTCTGCCAGGGGCCACTCCGGAGTGTGGAGGCATTTTTATTTTTTTTAATATGTCTTTATTGATTTCAGCCAAGGAAGAGGGAGACAGAAACATTCATGAGGAGAGAGAGTCATTGCTCAGCTGCCTCCTGCACACCCCGCCCTGGGCTCAGCCCTGCGACCGGGCTGGGCCCTGACCAGGGATCCAACCGTGACGGCCTGGCTCACAGGTCGGCGTTCAGCCCTGAGCCACGCCGGTCGGGCTGAGAGGCCAGTCTTGAGTCCGTTCAGCATGAGCTCATCCCTAACAAGGCACACGCCTATTGTGCACATGTAGGTTGTGTGTAAGCAGCACCTCATGAACAGACACCGCGCTCTGCTCTGGCTGAGCACGTTTCAGGGTTCGTCGTTGCTGTCCGTGCGGCTGCAGCCATTCCTGCCCCTCATGCTAGCCAGCTGGCGCTCATTCCTGTCTCCCTGCTCCTGAGCCTGCTGCCCGGGGCAGGCCTGAGGCCCCCCAGGGCCGGTGCGCATGCACCCAGCAGGGCGGTCGCCCCTTGTCCCTTTTCCCGTCCGGGCTGCGCCCACGGGTCCCTGGAGCCTGAGCCTCACTGGGTCCCATGACGCTGTCTCCCCCCGGCATCAAGGACGTGTCCTGGGCCTGCCTCCTGGAGCCCGTGTGTAGGGACACGTGTCAGAGGGCGTGAGCACCGGGCTCCCGCGGGCAGCCCACCGGGCGTTTCTGGGAGAAGCCAGAGAAGCTGCTGCCCCAGGCCTGCCCCAGCGCCCTGACCTCACAGTCTGCGGGCCCTCTGCGTGCACGGCCTCCTGTGAGGCCACAGCGGCCCTGCAGAGTGCGCTGTGGGCGGGGAGCATCGTCCCATTTCATAGATGAAGAACGGAGGCTGCAGGTCCAGGGTTCAGACTCGGCTCCTGCCTCCCTTGTGCCCCGAGGGGGGTGAGGGGTAAGCTGCTGGCGCTGACAGGTAGCCTCAGTGAGTGTCCGAGGCCCCCGTGGAGGGGGGCAGCGGTGACGGGCCCTGTGTCTGTCGCAGGTGCACTACGACGAGTTCATCCCTGAATTCGAGAAGCAGTACCCAGAATTCCCCTGGAGGGGCGTCCAGGTGAGTCCTGAGCGAAGCCGTAGGGGCTATGGCCTCTGTGAGCAATGATTCTCTCTCTGTCTGCCTCCTCGGATGTCCTGCTCCTCCCACCGAGGCCAGGGAAGGGACGGGAGGTGTGGCGGGCGACCTGGAGGCCTCAGCCCTGCCTGTCCCAGGAGCCGCAAACCCGCGGGGCAGCAGGGCCTCCCGTCCCCGGGCGAGCGAGGCAGGCGCCCTGCACCCCGGGCGAGAGGGAGCCGGGCAGGTGGTGCGGGGCGGAGGGCAGGTGTGGGCAGAGGCGGCTTGGGTCAGGCCTGGGGAAACGGGATGGAGGAGAGGTGACTCAGGCCTTTGGGGCTTGGGGCTTGGGAAGGGGCAGCGAACCCCGCACGGAGAGCCACTCCGCGGCCCTGACCCCGCCGCCTGCCGCAGGCCGAGATCTTCCGGGCCTTCACGGAGCTGTTCCAGGCGGCGTGCTCGGAGCCACCTCCCCGCGGCCTCGGCCACTACCCCTCGTCCCGCGCCGTGTACGCCATCGACCTCATGCTCAAGTGGGACAGCCGTCCGGACGGTGAGGGTCCCCGTCCCCCAGACCCTGCACCCAAAGCCCGTGTCCACAGGGGCACCGCTGGCCGGGGCTGCTGGGCTGCCCTTTGCCGGAGATCTGGGCCTGGGGGGGCCATCGTTAAGGGTGACAGCCTGCGTGATGCGGAGCAAATGGGGGGTGGGGAGAGGCGCCACCCACTTCCTGGAGGCTCAGGGGAGTCGGGGCCGGGCCCTCGCCCCGTGGCTCCCCGGTGAGGTGCCTGCGTGTGCCCGCAGGGCAGCGCGTGATGCAGCCCCAGATCCTGGAGGTGAACTTCAACCCGGACTGCGAGCGCGCCTGCCGCTACCACCCCAGCTTCTTCAACGACGTCTTCAGCACCTTGTTCCTGGACCAGCCCGGCGGCTGCCCCGTCACCCGCCTGCTCTAGGCGCTGCTCAGAGCCCCCTCCTCCTGGCCAGGCCGCCTGGGGCCGCCCCGCTCCCCCAGGCGCAGGTCCTCCGAGGCCGGGCAGGCCCTCACCTGTCCCTGCCGAGTGCCCGGCGCTGTGTGCCCCCCACCGCCCGTGCGGTGGCTCAGCACAGCCCCGGCTTTGTCACCAAGTTCGGTTCCTGGCGTCCATGTCTCCCGGGGCGTTAGTGAGAGGGGCTCTGGGGAGTGTGATGAGGTGTCCCCAGAAACGAGGTCCCCAGAAACGAGGTCTGGGAGCCCAGACATCAGAGGGCCGGCGGCTCTTCTCCCGTCTGTGAGGTGTCGTGGCTCCCCCAGGCGGGGCCAGGCTCCACCCCTCCCCTCGGCCCGTGTGGCAGGCGTCCCAGGACACCTTGGGGACCCAGCCTTCTCACGTCCCCATCCTCTCCCCTCCCCAGACCGTCACCAGCAGACCTGTGGCCCCGGGCAGCCGTCCCGCTCCCTGTGGCCCTGGCCACCCTGGGCGGCAGTGCCCCTGAGGGTGGGTGGCGCTTGGGAGAGGGACTTGGGGCGAGGGGACCCGCGTGGGCAGCAGCGCAACAGGCAGGAGTGGCCTCGAGGGATGACTCCACCGAGAACTCCCCGTCAGATACGTCCTCCACCAGTGTCAAGGGTCAGACGTCCATTATTGTTACTCTTTCGTTTATGGGAAGAAATACAGAGTTGTCGTTTGTAATGTCATTTCTGAAATGTGGAGTCAGTGGCGGGGGCCTGCTTTGCTGTGTGTGCATGTGTGTGCATGCGTGTGTGTGTATGTTCATTCTGAAGCCAAGAGAAACCCTTGCAGTGAGACGGGACCAGACGTGCCTCCCTCTGCCTGTCCCCCTCTGCTGACGGGGGCTCGGCCCTCCCATGAGCCGGGGGGCGGCCTCGGGGCAGGATGGCGCCTGCGTCCTCCCCGGACAGCGCTGGTGTCTGCCCCTCCGGTGCCTTCGTGCTCCGGCCTCCGTGTCTGGGTCCCGGGGCCACGGGCCTGGCTCTGCCCGCGGCTCTCTGGCTCAACCACTCTCCGGGCGTGAGACCCAGGAGAAGTCGGGGTGCTCAGGGCCAAGTCCCCGTCTCAGCCCGTCCCGCTGCCGTAACAAAACGCCGTAAACTGGCGGCTTCGTCGGCAGCAGCTTTCCTCACGGTCCAGGGTCCCGAGGTCAGGGGGCCAGCAGGCGGGTGTCCGGGAGTCCACTTCCGGTTCATGGGCATCGTGCTGCGTCTCACGCAGAGGGGTGAGGGGTCTGCAGGTCTGTCCACCCCAGAGGGCTCCCCACCCCAGAGGCCTCACCTCCTGGTACAGCACATGAATTGGGGGGGACAGGCACCCTCAGACCACAGCAGCTCCCTGACCCAGTGTCTGCGTTTCAGAGCAGGAAGTGGGGGCTGGTGTGAGCCCAGACCGCAGCTCTGAGCACTGACATCCGGGCCGGGACTTCCTGTTTCCTCATCCTGGGATGAGGGGCACCAGGGCCCTTGCCGCTCAGGGGCTGCCGGCGGGTCCAGGGACCTGGTGCGGAAGCGACTGCCTCCCGCCAAGCCCCTGGGCAGCCGGAGCGGCTGGCCTGTGGCGTGGTCAGTGGGCAGGAGGGGAGCCGAGACCCCACCCACAGAAGCGGCTCCAGGAAGGGTGCACCCCGAGGACCCCATAAACCTGCCCGGTGTGGCTTTGCTGCTGAGCCGGCGTGGAAACCCCGCGGGCCTCGTAGAGGTGACGGCCAGAGGGAGAGCACGCTGCAGGGACAGCCAGAGCCTCGCCGACAGCAGCGGGCGGAGGGCAAATGCCGCCCCTTTGCCCACCCCCTGGCGTCGGGCTGCGCAGGTGGGCGCAGGAGGAGCTGACGCGGTGCAGGGAGTGGACAGCGGTCTGCGGGCGTCATGGAAAGACCGGCAGCCTCGGGGCTGGATGCCGCACGGCGTCTGTCAGACGTGCGAGGCCCTGGTGGAGACTTGGAAGCCAAGCGGTAAAGGGGGAGTGCAGTCGCACCTGACCCGCCGCTCTGGGGGCCCCAGGAACACGGGAGCCGCCCCGGCTCGGCCTCGCCCCCGGCCCTGCCAGGTGGACATCCATCGCAGCGAGCATAGGGGCGGCTGCGGGCGGCTGGCTGCGCGGCCCCCCGAGCTCCTCATGATGTGGGGTCACATCTGACTGTGAAGCTGGGGGAGGGAGGAGACGGAGCGGAGGCAGCGAAGCTCAGGGCTGCTGACCCGCAAGAGCTCTACACAGGCAAGCGTGGCCAATTCTAATGAACATGTTAAACAGCCACCGCACAGGCAGCGAAGCCAGCCGTCCGGCCAAGGCCCAGGGCTCAGCCGTCCTCCCAGCAGGAGCCCCCCCCTCTTCTCCCCACTCCCCGGGTTCCAGGCCTCTGCCAGCCCCTCACTCCAAACAGCTGCCTGGGAGGGCATGGGTCTCCCGTGTGAGGTCAGGGGGGTCACCACACCTGGGCAGGCCTGGCCAGTGAGGGGCTGCTGCCTGCTGGGCTGGGACCGGCCTTTTCTGCCTCTGATGTCCCCTCCCCCACTCAGGTGTTTGAGGGGCTGCCCTGGGCGGGGGGGAACGCTGGCAGGAGTCCTGGCCCCCGGGCGGCCGGGGAAGGCCCTGCCTCAGGCCCAGGCAGGCTGGGCTGCACCCTCCCAGAGGCCGAGCCCGGCTCCTGGAGTCCGGAGGGGGCAGGCAGGCCAATCAGCTGAAGCCAAGGCCCAGGCCTGGTCCCTGCCAGCCAGGCAGCAGCACCGCCAGTGTGGGCTCCGGGTCAAACCCGGACTGCTGGCCTGGGCCCCTCGCCGTTCACAGGGTCTGGGGGGCCCCGGAGCAGGCAGGCGCCCTGAGCCGGTCTTCCGGTGACACAGCTCGGACACAGCAGGGGATGAGCTTCCCACCAAGACAAAAGCCGTGCGTGTGAGACTTTATTTGGTGTGACACTCGGTGCCCGAGCCCGGGCCCCGAGCAGCGAGAAGGTACAGGACGCGGCCCTGGGTGTGGGCCCAGCCGGAGCCCTCAGAGCCAGTGCTGACCTGGGCGGAGCCCCCGGCAGACGCGCAGGTGCGGTGGCCACGGAGGTATGACGCCGCCCCCCCACGGGCCACGGGCAGCAGCCACAGTCCTCGGGGACAGGCCTCATTCCACAAGCCTCCGGCCGCCTCGCCGGCCCGGGTTGTCCCGCCAGACGCAGTAGTTGAGTGCGGCGGCGAAGGCCAGCCAGGCCAGGTACGGGTAGAGCAGCCGAGCGGCCCGCGGGCTCACCCGGTGCCAGGCCACGGTGGTGGCCGCCGCCAGCCCCCCCGTCAGCAGGAGGTCCACCAGGGCCTGTGGAGACACGGGGACGGGGTCTGAGGCTCAGGGTACCCACAGGGATGCCTGTCCCAGCTGCCCACCCACGGAGCAGTCTCTCCATCCCACCCCTGCGTGGCCCGGCCAGGCCCTCCCCAGCTCTCCGCCTCAGTTTCCCCACATGGAGCACGGCAACAGCTGCCTCTGCCTGACCCGTGCCACGTGCAGGGCGCACAGTGCCAGGGGCAATGGGGTTGTCCTCCACGTGGGCCCCTAAACCGGAGCCCCAGCCTGTCCGGCTCCCACGCTGGAGGAAAGCAGCCCCGGAGGCTCCACCAGAGGGCGCTGGCCCCTAAGGCTGCTGACGGGATGCGGCTGTGAGCTGGGCACCGCCTGCCCCTGCCTGTGGTGGTGAGGCCCATGTCCCCCCCAAGGAGGCCCACCCTCTGCGGCTCATTGCCAGGGGCAGGGGGCACTTACCACGCCCATCTGCCGGTAGCCAAAGAAGATGGGAGGCCACGCCCAGTTGAAGGTCAGCTGCCCCGCGTACAGGCCCAGCGGGACCACCGCCTCCTCCGTGAAGCCCCCCAGCTCTCTCCAGACCAGATAGGAGCCGTACCTGAAACAGAGGCCGCCGGTCAGGTCTGACCTCCGGGATGGCACGGCGATGGCTCAGGCCGCCCTGCCGCTGACGGCTGTGTGGCCTCAGGGGAGTTGCCTGACCTCTCTGGGCCTTCATTTCCCGCAGAGTTGCTGTGGGGACTCAAGTTAGCACACTGGCCGTGCCTGGGCAGTGCCGGCACATGGGGCAGTCTAAGTATTTACCGTTATTATCGGTATTAGTGCCGTGAAGGAAGCCCGTGTGGCTCCCAGCCCTGCCGAGGCACTGCGCAGGATACGGGGACATTTGGGCTGGGCCTTGCAGGGTGAGTAGGAGTTTGCGCTTGGCAGTGCCTACAGGAGCCTCACGGGGCAGGGTTCCAGGAACGAGACGTGTGTGCCATGTCAGGGTCTCCATGGTAGAGGGAGGCCAAGGAGGACTGTGGAGGCCTGGAGGCCATAGCAAGCTGAGGCAGAGCGAGGGAGCAGGACGCAGGGAGCGCTGGGAGCCTGACTGGCGGGGGGAGGGGGGGGCAGTGACAGCCAGGTTTCAGGGACTGTCTTCACCAGAACTCTGGGGCACCCAGCCCAGCCTCTGCTACCTGCCCCGAGGGTAGCTAGGGTCTGCAGCCCCACCCCGCCCTGGGCAGGCCCAGAACCCGCATGCAGGGAACATTCCAGAAGATGGGCAGAAAGCCATCTGCACCTTCTGCATGCAGTTCCGGCTGTGGCCACCAGGGGGAGACCACACGCAGCACTTCTTTGCACCACAGCGATTCCCAGATTCCCAAGGTCTAGTCCAGGGCCTCCCGCAGGGCCCCGCACTCTAGCACCAATCGGAATCCCGGCAAATGGCAGCCACTGTGACGGCGGTGCTATTGCTGCCGTGGGCACTGGAAGCCTCCGCGCTGCCCACACATGAACTTTGCCCGCGGGGCCGGCCTCAGCCTGGAGTTGTGAAAACAGCCAGGATGCCAGCGTGGGGTTGAGCCATCCGGCCCGCCCCTCCCGAGAAGCCCGCAGGGAAGGGCTGGGTGGTGCAATCCACGGCCCGCCGCCCTCCCCCCTTCCCCCTCCCCGGCAGAGGGGGCCCCGGAACGGAGCCGGAGCCGCTGCCCAGCAGCACCGCCCGCCCTGCCGGCCGGGGCCCGCCCGCCCCCGGGGGGCCACTCACCCCATGGCCGAGTAGAGCGAGCCCCAGATGGGGGCCAGCGCCCAGCGGGGCGGGTGCCACGAGGGCTTCTGCAGGCTAGCATACCAGCGGAGGCCCTCCCCGCGGGCGTGGTAGGAGCTCAGGAAGCCGCCAAGGCTGGGCGCCAGCGTGAGGCCCACGGCGGGCACCCAGGGCGGGGCCATCGCTGCTCCGGCTGCTGTTCAGAAGCTCTGAAAGAGAAACCGGGGCGGGTGAGAGGACCTACTGTGCGCAGGCCGGGTCAGGCCCGCCGCCCCCTTCGGCGTCACCAAAGGCCCCGGCCCCTCCTCACTCACAGGGCGCCCCATGGAGGGAAGAGGGGAGGAGGAAGGGATGAGCAGGGCGGGGAGGGGCTGGCCCCGGGCGCCAGTGAACACACTGCCGCCCAAACGCCTCCCGCACCCAGAAGCTCCCTCCCTGCAGGGCCTCCCAGGTGCCCGTCCGCCGTGGGCTCCCCCAGCCCCTGCCCAGCACCAGTCCTGTGTTCTCGCCTCGGCCGAGGGTCTCCGGACGGGGAGCCCTCCGCTCTGCACCTGTCAGGCCAGTGTGGCCCGCCACCAAGCAGGCGTCCCAGCCTCACCCCCTCCCCCACCAGGCCGAGTGCCAGCCCACACCCTGTTTAGGTTCTAGAACTCCTCATTCACTCATCCACGGCTCACTCCCGGCTCCCACGGACTCACGGGCAAAGCACTCAGACTCTTGGGGCCGCCCTCAGTTTTTCCCTCTGAAAAATGGAACATCTACCCGGCACACCTAAAATCCCCTTCCCTGCCTGGGAGCCACAGGACACCGGAGGGGGACAGGGGAGGGGGACACCAGAGGGGACGCAGCGGGGGGACACAGGAGGGGGGATGCAAGGGGTCCAGAGGACACGGCCAGCCAGCCGGCAGGTTGGCCGGGAGGGGGCGGGAGGGGGCAGATGCAGGGGAGAGGCCAGATAATTATAAAACTGAATAATCAGACAACCGCCATCTATACAGGAAGCAGACCATGTGAGTATGCACAGTAAAGACGGTAACAAACACACAAAGATGTCGTCATCCTGAAACCAAGACTTTCTTGGCAGCAGCGGTGAGGCCGGCTGGCCTGAGCGTAGGCCCGGCCCGGCCGGGCGGGCGCTCGGCCAGGTCTGCTGCGGTGCCCCCACCGGGCCCAGGAGCCCCCGGGGCGGTAATGGGCGGTTCATTACCTCCCTCCTCTCTGGGAGCGTTATTGGTTTTTAAAAAATGAGAGAAAGTTCATTGAGGAAGTCAGAGGCGGAGGGTGAGCCAGCCGGGCTGCGCAGACTCAGGAAGCGATTAAGAAGCCAAGGAGAGAGAGAGAGAGAGAGAGAGAGAAAAGAAGCCAAGGAGAGAGAGAGAGAGAGAAGCCAAGGAGGCCCTCGGGGCTCAGGAGAGGGACCAGCGTGCGTGTGTGTGTGTGTGTGTGTGTGTGTGAAAGAGGGAGAGAGAGAGAGAGAGAGGGAGAGAGAAGGAGGGAGAGAGAGAGAGGGAGAGAGAAAGGGAGGGAGAGAGAAAGGGAGGGAAAGAGAGAGGGAGAGAGAGAGAAAGGGAGGGAGGGAGAGAGAGGGAGGGAGAGAGAGAGGGAGGGAGAGACAAGGAGAGAGAGAGAGGGAGGGAGAGAGAGAGAACACGCCAGTGAACCTTAATTTTGAAGGAACAGAGTTTTGGGCTCCCAGCGGGCCCAGCTCTGCCCTCGCGGCCGGATCCCTCCCTCCGGGCCTCCGTCTTCTCGCTGTGGAGTGGGGACAGTCCCCGGTCCCTGCCCAGATGCCACTGCCCGGGGCTGGGCTGCCACTCGGCAGGCAGGCACCGTCCTGGGCCCGCAGGAGCTGCGATCGCCCGCTCTGCAGAGCAGTTCCAGTGACTGCCCGGTGCCCCCGCTCCTCAGGGGCTGCAGCCGGGCCTCTGGGGCCCGGCTTCTCATCAGCACCATGTTGTCACGGTTCCACAGTGCAGCCTGTCCACACTTCTCCCCGGGGAGGCGGAGGGGGGCGAGGCACTCACCCTGACATGCACCCAGCGCTTGCCTAAGCAACCCCACACACACCCACACGGTGCCAGCCAGCGGCTGGCCTGGAGCCCACCTCCCAAGCCCCCACCAGCGGTGGCTTTCCTGTGGCCGAAGCGACAGAGCAGGGTGAGAGCCAGAGCGCCTGCGCCCCCCCCGGACCGCCCCCTCAGGGCCAGCTGTGTTTGGTCCCACGGGCTGAGGGGTCGGAGGTCGGGGTCAGGGGTCGCACTCAGGGAGCCCAGATGCCCCGCGGGGAGAGGCCTCTGGGGCTGCCTGGCCCATGAGTCACCAGGGGGACCACTCGCTGAGTCACGCTGGCAGTTGGCAGGCGGCGGGGCTGTGGCCTGAGACCCGCTCTGGACGGGCCCAGGGGCCGCCAGGAAGCGTCTCCACCAGGAGGGGGGGCAGAGGGCAAAGCCACCCCCATTCTGCCTCTGGAGACGGTGACTGAGAACCCGGACCTTGGCTTTGCCTCCAAGTGGCCGGGTGACCCCGGGCTCGGTCTCCCCTGTGCACACCTGGCCCGGCTGCTTCCGGGGCGGGGAGAGGCTCAGCTCAGAGAGGGCCAGACGGGGGGTGGGCTGTGGGTACAGGTGTTGGCCACTCGCCCCATTTCCTCCACGGAGCCCACCCCAGGCCGAGAAAACGCTGGCTGACCTGACACGCCGGGGACGTGCTGCACGGAGGCCCCGCCCCACGGCCTGGGCACTCACGGGGACCCTCCCACCCCGGCTGCCCAGGGCCTGGGCCCCTGGAATGCCAGCAGGTGAGGCTGGCGAGAGGTGGGGCTACTGGAGGGGAGGGGCTACTGAGGGGAGGGGCTACTGAGGGGAGGGGCTACTGGACGGGAGGGTCCACTGGAGGGGAGGGGCTATTGGAGAGTGGGGCTGATGGGGGAGGGGTTACTGAAGGGGAGAGGCTACTGGAGGGGAGGGGCTGCTGGTAGAGGAGGGGCTACTGGAGGGGAGGGGCTGCTGGTAGGGGAGGGGCTGCTGGTAGGGGAGGGGCTACTGGAGGGGAGGGGCTGCTGGTAGGGGTGGGGCTACTGGAGGGGTGGGGCTGCTGGTAGGGGAGGGGCTGCTGGTAGGGGAGGGGCTACTGGAGGGGAGGGGCTGCTGGTAGGGGAGGGGCTACTGGAGGGGTGGGGCTGCTGGTAGGGGAGGGGCTACTGGAGGGGTGGGGCTGCTGGTAGGGGAGAGGCTACTGGAGGGGAGGGGCTGCTGGTAGGGGAGGGGCTACTGGAGGGGTGGGGCTGCTGGTAGGGGAGGGGCTACTGGAGGGGTGAAACTGCTGGAGGGAAGGAGCTACTGGCAGGGGAGGGGCTACTAGAGGGAGGGGCTATTGGTGGGGGATGGGCTCCTGGAGGGGTGGGGCTACTGAGGGGCGGGGCTGCTGGAGGGTGGGGCTGGCGGAGGGGCTGACAGAGGGCCAGGCTGGACTCATTGCTCCCTGGGCCTGAGTCACACGCCCCCGGGGCCTCTGTGTGGATCCTCACTATTCCCGCCGTCCAGAAGAGGAAACTGAGGCACGGGGCATCACAGGACTGTGGGGTCTGTGCAACTCTGAGGCCGATGACTCCACCTCCACCCCGAGCGGGTACTCTGCAGGCCTGAGCTCTGGGCCACAGGCTCACTCACACGCTGTGCCCCCTCCCCTCCCACCCCTTCCCATCAGGACATGGCACTTCGGGGGGTGTCACCCCACCTCCCTCCTGACTGCTCCGCCCACTGACCTGCCAGCGCCAAGGCCTCCCTCCCCACCAAGGCCTGCCCCACCGCCCACGGCCCAGCCCCTCAGAGCCTCCGGGCCGGCCGCAGTTACAGGATCTGAGCCTTCCCTGCCCGGGACGCCCTGGAGGCTCCCTCTGGGGTGGGAGCCGCCATTGGGAGGCCTCTGATGGGGCCTCTTCTCTCCCTCCCTGGCTCACAGGTCCTTTCCCACCAGGGGACAAGCTCCACTCCCTCGGAGAAGCTGAGGGAGGAGCTGACGCCTGTCTCCTCCTGCCCTGCGGGGCCCCACTCTGCCCCACGGGGACACAGCCCTCAGCCCACAGCTGGCGGCACAGCCTTGGTGAGGGCCTGCTGTGCGGGCACCTCTGCCACCCCCTCCCCGCCCCCCGGTGGGCTGGCCTCGGCTCTGCCACCCCCTCCCTGCCCGCGGCCTGGGCTCCTGAACCTGGAGAGGCCCAGCCCGGCTCCTGCAGCACCCTCCCCCCCCCCCAGCACATGGCTGGCGCCAGGCACCTGGCCCCGGGCACCCACATGCCTGGGCAGGCCAGCGGGAGGGGCTTGCCGCCCAGAGCAGCCCACGGCATCTGCCCCCCATACACCCCCCAGCGCTCCACAGGGCTCACCGGCCGCAGTTCCCTCTCTGGCGGGTGTGCCCAGGGGACTGACCGGTCACCACGTCCAGGCTGCTGGCACCTGAGCACTGGGATGGGGGCCGAGGACCAGGCTCTAGGGTTCTGAGGCCGCAGGCGCCTTACCTGGCTTTTGGGCAAAGCCTCCCAGTGTGGCCTGGACTTCCTCCCCTAGAAAGGGCGTCACCCTGCCCCGCCGCTCCCAGGAGAGGGCGGGAGAGGGGGTGTCCGCCCCTCCCCGGGGCTCTGCTTCCCCCGGGACAGGCCCCGGGCTGGGCGAAGGGGCGGAGGTGGGGCGGGACGGGGCGGAGCTGCCCAAGTGAAAGAGAGAGAGAGAGAGAGAGAGAGAGAGAGAGAGAGAGAGAGACACTCATGTCTGGTCTCCCCATCGCCGGCCGCCGCCCCAGTGACTTGCAGCCCAGCTCCCAGTGCAGCCCTCGGCCTCCCCTCGGGTCCTGCCACCTCCGGCCTCAGTTTCCCCCTCGGGATCGCGCCCTCGAGGGCCCCCTGGCTCGGTTCCGGCGCCCCGTCCCCACTCACCAGCGACGAGGACCTGCCGGGGAAGGGCGCGGCGGCGGGAAGTGGAGGCGAAGTCAGCCCGGCCGCCCGGCCCGGGAGGGAGGCTCCGCCCGCCCCGCCCGGCTGGCGGGGAGCCCGGCCGCGCCCACTCCGGCCAAAAAGCTCCCTCCTCTCAGCGCAGCGCCAGCGGGAAGCGCCCTGCTCCCCGCCACCAGCAGGCTCCTCCTCCCTCCCTACCGGTTCCCCAGCCGAGTCCCAAGCAGGTCGCTTCTCTTGAGTCTCACCTTTCCCATCTGTAAAATGGGTCAGCAGAGAGGGCCTCAGAGGGGCATTGCATCCCTTGATGGCAACGCCCGAGCCCCCACCTGCACAGCAGCCCGGCCCACCGCCTGCGGAGGAGGCCCTCTAGCTGTTGCCCAGGGCGGGAGGCGGCCTCACCCTCCTCCTGGCACAGCCGGCTGGCGGGGTCCTGGCCTCCATGTCCTGGTCTGTAGGGTGGGCGCAGGCGTGGGACTAATGACGCCCAGAAGGCAGGCCTTGCAGAGCCGTGGTGCCCGGTGAGTGGAGGCTGCAGGCTCGCAGCCCAGAGGTGGCCCAGTTTGCCAGGGTCGCCCTGATGGGACCCGCAGGTCCAGCCCCGGGCCTGGGCACCCTCCCCACCTGACGCCGCTTTCTCGCTGCAGCCGGGCCTGGCCTGAGGGGAGGGGGGCGAGGGGGGGCTGACCTCAGGTTCACAGCCGCCCCCCCTGTCCTGCGGGGAGGTGAGCCACACCCCTCTCCCCGGGCTCAGGGGCTCAGGGGGGCTCCTGGGCCCAGGTCCGACTTCCCGGGCCTGGCATTTTGTCCCGTGGGCACTCCACCTTTGACTGCTCTGGCATAAGGACAAGTATAATCCAGCTGGACCCCACCCACCGCTTCCTTCGGTTTTAAAGGAAATTAAGGCATTTGCCCAGGCCCTGCGCCTCTGCTCCAGAGCTGCCAGCCTCGCCCTCCCCTGCACCGAGGGTTGGCCCAGGGACACGCTTCCCTCCCCCAGGAGACCCGTGGGGAAAGCGTGTGGCTTCCCTCCAGCCTCGCCCCTGCGCCCGGGAGGCAGAGACTGCTGTCCCTACCACTTGCTGCCCCGGCAGGCCAGAGGGAGGGCTGGGCACAAACCCCAGGCCCTGCCCTCGGGTTAACAGCCCGGCTCAGGGGGAGCCCGCAGCTCCCAGGACCCACCGAGTCTGGGCACGGCTGTGCACGTCCGTCGTCCTGCCTGCATGCCTCCTCTCCCGCCTCCCTCCCCTCCAACCCAGCGGCCCCACTGCACCTGGCAGCGGCCACAGCCCTCGCTGGCCCCAGCTCCCTTCCATGCCCTTCCTCTGCCCAGGACCCTCCGTGGCTCCCACGGCCTCAGGAGCCAGCCCAAGCCTTGTGCCCGGCACTTCCGGCCCTGCCACGCTGGGGTCAAGCCGGCTGCCCACCCTTCCTGCCTCCCTGCTGTGCACACGCTGTTCCCTCCCTGCCTGAGTGCCACCCCCCTCCCCCTCTTTTTTTCCCTCCCCCTCCCCTTCCCCCTCCCACTCCCCTGGGTGTCTCCACCTGTCCAAGGCTGACTGTTCTCCAGTGTCACCCCAGGAAGCCCTTCCAGAACCCCAACTCTGTGCACCCTCCCCTCCAAGTGAGCCGTGACCTCTGAACTCCACAGCACTGAGCATGGGAGCTGTCATGTGCCAGCCTCGAGGGCCATATCCATCAAGCACCTGGCTGACGGACACTCGGCTAAGAATTCAAAGGTGAGCTGAAACTGGTTTGGCTCAGTGGATAGAGCGTTGGTCTGGGGACGGAAAGGTCCCGGGTTCAATTCCCGTCAAGAGCATGTACCTTGGCTGCGGGCACATCCCCAGTAGGGGGTGTGCAAGAGGCAGCTGATCGGTGATTCTCTCTCATCAATGTTTCCAACTCTCTATCCCTTTCTTTTCCTCTCTAAAAAAATCAATAAAATATATTAAATAAAATAAAAAAAGAATTCAAAGGTGGAGGTGTTTGCCCCTGGGCGTCATGACGACGGGGTCTCCCAGCCGCCGCAGAGCTGAGAGGCTGAGGCGATTCTGTGCTTCAAGCCTCTGCGTGCAACCCTTTTTGTTCTTCCTGGGAGGTTTTGTTTTTTAAAAAAACATTTTTATTGACTTCAGAGAGGAAGGGAGAGGGAGAGAGATAGAAACATCAATGATGAGAATCACTGATTGGCTGCCTCCTGCACGGCCCCTATTGAGGATGTTCCTGCAACCCAGACATGTGCCCTTGACCAGAATCGAACCCAGGACCTCTCAGTCCGCAGGCCGACGCTCTATCTACTGAGCAACACCAGCCAGGGCTTCCTGGGAGATTTTAAGATGTTTGCCTCAAAAGTCCTGACATTTCACACTCTGTGCGTCTCCTTCCATCCGTCATGCCAGCACGCAGGGGCCCCTTCGCCCAGGAAACCCGGGCCCTCTGTTCTCCGGGAACGAAATAGAAACCCTGACTTCCTTCCCTCCGTTTCTCACTTCTCTTTCTGGAACCCCATGACGCGGTGCCCTGGCCCCTGCTGTCTTCTCGCTTCTTTTCGCTCCCGCTTCTCTCGTTTGGTTCTTCCGTGGCTTCACCTCCTGAGGTCCCCTCGGCTCTCTCCCAGGCCTTCTCTGGATTCTCCCGTCTGCTCTCCTGTTCTCCGTTCCCAGGGACTCCTGTGTGTTTCCGGAATGCTATTTTCTACTGTCACTTCCTGTTCCTTTTTCCTGGAGGCGGTGTCTTCTCTTACTTCCAAGGTCGTTTTCTTTGGAGGCTGAGCCCTATGTGGTTTTGTTTTCTGTTTGTAAGAGGATTTCCTTGCTGGAAGCCAATCATTGTCTTAATAATAGAGAGCTGTGGACAGGGGATCCGGAGGGTGGTCAACCTGAACTGCTGGGATTCAGGAATCTGGATTTTAACAACTCCACCGGGTGATTCTCATCATGAGAGACGTTTGGGAAACACTGCTGAGTCTAAAGGGTCAGAGCTAGTGACTAGACATTGGTAGTTGAAGCAGCCCCCACCTGTTCGTCCTGCATCCACTGATTGGCTTTTATTGGAGTTTCCTGCCTAGGGCATATGGGTGTATCCTGTCATTTTAATCTTAATAAAAGGGATGGAAAAGCCAGAGCAAGTTAGAGTTGGGCTACCGCCTGGCCCCCATTTCCCAAATTAACCCTTTTCCAGAGTCTCTTCATTTGTGTGCAGCCGCCTCCAGAACCGGAACCCTGAATCATGCAGGACGTAAAAGGGGCTTCCACATTTCCTCAGATGCCACGAGTCTTCGATGGCTGCTCACAGTTAGGAAAGAAAAGGAGGAGAATAAGTCAGTGGATGGTATTTGTTGGTTTAGCTTCACTCTAAGTTGAACTTGGTGGGCCATTTGGGAACTTCCTGGACTGTCAATACCATCAGGATCTTTATCTTGGACTGGCCAGATTCCCCAGGGTCCTCTGGGCCTCCAGGGTTCCAGGAGCTCCGTGGGGAGAACACTGGTGGCCGTCCCTCATTCAGCTTTCGGTGGAGTGCCCACATCCACCCTGTCCCTGGCAGGCCGGCACATCTCTGGGCGTTTGCTAGAATGGGGGAGGGGCGTCACTCAGTGGCTAGTGAGAAGGAGGGATCCAAAGATCTAACTGTCCCCCAAAGACTCCTCCAATGGCTCTCTTTACTGTATCTTGTACCTCAGGTCTAGAAGCAGCCTGCTACCAGCTCCTCCTCTCCGCTGTCGTATGAATAAGGATTGGTCCTCAGCTCCAGGCCGGAGGGATCGGACTGCCTGGGGGCCGCCAAAGCAGGTCACACTGGTCTGCCCGCTTCCTGGCTCAGGCTGCTGCGGGGCTCTGTCCTGCTCTCCCTGTCGCTGTGGACTGATGTCTTCACAGACTCCCTGGGCTGGGGATTTATGGGCTTCCCGAGGCTCCATTCCTGACTCAACCTAAGATGCTTCTCCATGTCTTTCATGATCACAGCAGTGTGTGAGATTCACCATAACTCCCTTAACTAATCTCCTCGTGTGGGGCATGCAGCTTATTCACACCTTTTCCTTGTCAAAAGCAAGGCTGTCATAATGTCCCAGGAGTTAGGGCTTTAATTCTCAGGACAAACTCACTGGAGATTTTCTGACATCATTCCACCTCGGTCTTTCTCATTATGAGGTGTGTAGTGAGTGTGAGTGTGTGTGTGTGTGTGTGTGTGTGTGGGTGGTGTGTGTGTGTGGGTGGTGTGTGTGTGTGTGTTTCCTGAGCTCCTTAGAAGGGGTGGGCAGGAAATGAGAATCGAAGGGGGGGGGTATGTATGTATGTGATTAGGGTGAGATTTAGAGATAGATTCTGTTTGACCCAGCCTCACACCAGCACTCAGAAGCCAGGGAACCCCAGTTTCCATTCCTCTTCTGTCACCCACTCTTAGAGCCTTTGTCTCCGCCCCCATAAACGGAGGCTAATAGTACCTGTTCGTCACAGTGTAGCTGTGAGACATTAAATGAGCGAATGTCACATATTTGTTGGGTGTTTATTGCGGGCTGGGCCCCGGGTCTGGTGTGTGGGACACATTATACAAGAGAGCCGTTACCCTGCTTACCGCCCGGGCAGCTGGGAGAATCCAGTATGGGCGGAGACAAAGAATGTGCAGGCGTTTCGAGCACTTTCTAGGCAGAAAGCGTGACTCTTGCTTTGCTAGTGCTGTTTACTCAATAAATACTTAAAGGGCTCGTGGTGCTGCAGGGTCGCGGTTTCGTCTTTTCCGTGGGGCTGAAGTCAGACACCCGCACGCAGCAGCCAAGAGTCACAAACTGGGCCGGAACCAGGAACTGGCGGAACCTTTCTTCCCGCCCCGGTGCCCGGTCCGCCCGGGCGGAAGTGCGTCACGGACCGCGCCGCGCCGCCGCAGTCGTCCGTCCGTCCGTCGCCGGGGTAACGCGCGTGGGGCCGGTCCCTCAGCATGGGCGTCCGCGTGGCGCGGGCCCTGGGGGCCTGGGGCTGGGGCGCGGGCGGCCGCCGCGGCGCCTCGGGCTTCCGGCCGCCGCCGCCGGGCGCCGTGGACGTGGCCGAGCTGCTGCGAGATGCGACCACGGCGGAGGAGGGGGCGCCCCGGCGGCCCGCGGCGCGGCGGCCGCCCGGCCAGTGCTCCGTGCTGCTCTTCCCGGGCCAGGGCAGCCAGGAGGTGGGCATGGGCGGCGGGCTGCTGCGCTACCCGCGCGTCCGCGAGCTCTACGCCGCCGCGCGCCGCGTGCTGGGCTACGACCTGCTGGAGCTGAGCCTGCGCGGCCCGCAGGCGGCGCTGGACCGCACGGCGCACTGCCAGCCCGCCGTCTTCGTGGCCTCGCTGGCCGCCGTGGAGAAGCTGCAGCACCTGCAGCCCGCGGTGAGGCCCGCGGGGACGCCGGGGCTGGTCTGAGGGCCCCTTCCGCGCCAGGCGCTGTGCCAGGCGCCGGAGACACAGCCATACGCACACACCAAGGACCCCCGCCCCGAGGGAGCGTGCGTGCAGGGGAGGGAGACCGGTGGTGGGATAGTGCGCCGTGCACGTTACAGAGCGTCTTGAAGAGAAGGGTTGCAGGAAGGAACATAGAGCAGGGGCCGGGATGCTGTTTTACATGGTCCTGAGCAGTGTGAGTTTGGGAGGGTGAAACATCATCTGTAAAGATCATTGACAGTACATCTGAGGGTGTCACTTCGCTTGCAGGTGTGAATTGATTGCTGTTATAATTTATCAAGACAGTAAGTGCTGCCTGCCAGCAGGGCTCAGAGGTTGAGCATCGACCTATGAATCAGAAGGTCACAGGTTCAATCCTGCTCAGGGCACATGCCCAGGTTGTGGGCTCCATCCCCTGTGTGGGACTTGCAGGAGGCAGCCAATCAATGATTCTCATCGTCGATGTTTCTATCCCTCTCTCCCTCTCCCTTCCTCTCTGAAATTAAAAAAAAAAGAAAAAAAGTAGGTGTTCCCCTAGCTGGTTTGGCTCCTGGGATAGAGCTTCCGCCTGCAGACTGAAGGTTCGAAGGGAACTCGGTCGGGGTGTGTGCGGGAGGCAACCAATCCATGGGTCTCTCTCACATTGATGTTTCTCACTTTCTCTCTCTCTCACTCCCTCTAAAAACCAATGGAAAAGTATCCTTGGATGAGGATTAACAATAACAAAAAGCCCAAGGAGACAGGAAATGTAAAGCTAGCTACTTTAGACCCTTCACTCCATCTCATCCTCAAAGCACTGTTGGTTTGTGGAGGAGGAAAGGAAGCAGCTGGGTGGTCTGCTGGAGCTGTGATGACGATCGCGGAGTGCTCACCCATTAATCCACGCACTTCTCTCAGCGGCCTGGGGCCGGGTCTGCCCCTTCCTCGCTTCCCGGATGAGATGACAGGTCGGAAAGGTTAGGGAACTATCCCAAGCCAAGAATCAAATCCAATGCCGTGTGACCCCGGAAGTCCTACTTTCCCTTTTGTGCTTAGCTCCCTCCGGCCTGGGAGGCAGAGCTGTGCCTCGGGGTCAGCCTGGGCCTTCGCCGCAGGGAAGCCCCTCACCAGGACAGGCCAGGTCAGCGAGTGTTATCTGGGAGCTGGAGCTCCCGCAGCCACCGCCGGCTCCAGAGCAGAGCCCGCCCCGCCCCGAGCAGGCCTCACGCTCTGCCTCTGTCCTGCAGGTCATTGAGAACTGCGTCGCCGCGGCCGGCTTCAGTGTGGGGGAGTTCGCAGCCCTAGTGTTTGCCGGAGCCATGGAATTCTCGGAAGGTATACAGAGGGCTCTGGTGTGGCGCAGGTGTCGTCTTGCTGGGCTCCCTAGAGATAAGGGTGACAGAGGAGCATACAGATAGGGGTGAGATTGCAACCGAGGGCTGGACTGCTCCTTGATTCTCGTTTAAGCTGGGAGAAAGGGTTTTCCTTTCTTTCTGTAATCTGGGATCTGCCTGCTTGACCGTCTTCCCCGCTGTCCTGTGCATTCTCAGTCCTTCCTTCAGTGCCTGTTACGGGGTAGACACTCAGTACAACTCATTGATTGAAAAGGAGGAAGTGAATGTCTGATCTTGAGTTTCACTACCTAAGAGTTTTGCATCCAGTGAAAAGATAGACATTTTTGTTCGCAGTTGGGCCCCTCTGACCTCGGTGCCTGGCTCGGGCATGCTGCGTGCAAACAGAAATCTGAGTGAGAGCCGTGGCAAAGGACTCGAATAGCCATTCCCCAAGAAGGTACACAGATGGCCAGTACGCACGCGAGGAGATATGCCGCATTGTCATCACTGGGGAAATGCAAATCAGAACCGCACTGAGCCGGCTGGGGGGCTCAGCTGCTGACCCATGAGCCAGGAGTTCACAGATTGATTCTGAGTCAGGGTACGTGCTTGCTTTTCGAGCTCGATCCCCACTAGGGGGCGTGCAGGAAGCAGCCGATCGGCGATTCTCTCTCATCGTTGATATTTCTATCTCTCCCTCTCCTTTCCTTTCTGAAATAAAAAAAAGCGTATTTTAGCAAAGCAACAGACCACAATGAGATACTTCACATCCACTAGGATGGCTTTTTTAAATTTATTTTTGTTTTTCATTTATTTTATTTTAATATATATATATTTTTATTTCAGAAAGGAAGGGAGAGCTTGAAACATCAATGATGAGAAAGAATCACTGAATGGCTACCTCCTGCACGCCCCCTACTGGGGGATCGAGCCTGCAACCTGGGCATGTGCCCTTGACTGAAATCAAACCTGGGAGTCTGCAGTCTGCAGGCTGACGCTCTGTCCACTGAGTCACACCGGCCAGGGCTCCACCAGAACGGCTTTAGTTCACAACAACAAGGAAGAGAATAAGTGTTGTGCCGGGACCGGTTTGGCTCAGTGGATAGAGCGTCGGCTTGGGGACTGAAGGGTCCCAGGTTCAATTCCAGTCAAGAGCATGTACCTTGGTTGCGGGTATATCCCCAGTGGGGGGTGTACAAGAGGCAGCTGATCGATGACTCTCTCTCATCGATGTTTCTGCCTCTATCTCTCTCCCTTCCTCTCTGTACAAAATCAATAAAATATATTTAAAAAAAGAAAAAAAAGAATAAGTGTTGTCAGGGGTGTGGAAATAGGAGCCTTCCATGGTGCGGTAACAGTAAAACAGTGCAGCCATGTGGAGAAGCCAGGAGTCGTTCCGGAGTCTGTACCTAAGATGAAACGTGTGCACCCAGGAAGACGTGTACACAGATGTGTCTAATAGCCAAAAGGTGGGAGCAGTACAAATGTCCATCATCCAATGAGCGGATGAGCTAATCATGTATCTGCTGGAATCTTAGCAGCGAAGCACTGACACAGGCTGCAACATGGATGGACCTCAAACACGTGCTCAGTGAGGAGCCACATGGTCACTGTGTGATCCTTGCGTGTGAAAGGTCCAGAGAACAGATTAGAGCTTACTGGGGGTGGAGGGAAGGTAAGATCACCCCTGGTCAGACCCTACACTAGCCAGCCTCCAGGCGGGAGCTCCGTGGGTCCGTCTGTGCCGGCCGAGGACAGCCCTGCTTCCTGTGACAGTGGAACATCTCAGTGATATGGCTGGTAACAAATGCCAGCATCGGTACCTCAACACGCCATGCGGAGCTGGTGCCAGTGCTGTGTCCCACGCCTGAGCGTCCCTCCCTCTCACGTACGCTGACTCCCACGCACTTCTCTCCGCCAGGTCTGTACGCGGTGAAGATCCGGGCCGAGGCGATGCAGGAAGCCTCGGAAGCCGTCCCCAGCGGGATGCTGTCCGTCCTCGGCCGGCCCCAGACCAAGTTCACGTCCGCCTGCCTGGAAGCCCGGGAGCACTGCAAGACGCTGGGCATAGAGGACCCCGTGTGTGAGGTGGCCAACTACCTCTTCCCGGACTGCAGGGTGATCTCGGGACACCTGGAGGTGGGTGCTGACGGGAGGAAGCTCACAGGCCCTGGGCCCGGGAGGTGGGGATCCTGCGCCCCGTGAGCCCCAGGGGCGCAGCGGGGGCCCTGCCAGCGTGGTCTGGGGAGGTGGGTGAGGGCCGGGGGCGTGGGCCAAAGGCCGGTGCCATCCCCGCTTCACACGTACAGGCAGGGGCCCTGAGCAAACCGCCAGCCCACCTGTGTGGCTGAGGGCTGGCCAGATGGGCGCCAGGGCCTCCCTACAGAACGTTCTGGGCTTCTCAGCCTTGCGGTGCTGCTTCCTTAGAGGGGAGAGCCCCTTCCTGCTGGGCTGCCCCGCCCGCCCTGCTTGCTCTCAGATGTCCGTTCTGCGCGGAGTTAACCTCCTGCACGTCCCTCCATTCGCCGCTTCCCCCGACGGCACTTCCACGCAGCTCCTCTGTAGCAGGCGCCGAGGGGCCGTGGCTGATGAGCCAGATCCTGCCATCGAAGGAGGCCGCTGGGAGCGGGGAGCCAGGCCCCGGGCACAGCCAGGTCAGAGCCAGGGTTCAAGGGCAGGCTGTCCACCAGTGTCCTGCGGAGGTGACGCCGGACGGCAGTGCCTGGAGGAGATGGGTGCTGGGGATTGGGTGCCCACCTCAGGCCGAGTGCAGACAGGAACCGGAGGGAGGGCTGCGGGCGCAGGGCACTGTTACAGCCTGGTCTGGTCCTCCCGGCCAGGCCTTGCTCTGCAGTGGGGAGTCTGGGCTCAGCCTCTCACACAGGAAGTGGAGGCCGAGGACAAGTGCTTGGAGGTCAGGGAGGCGGCACCCCGCTGCAGCCGGTCTCGAGTGCTTCCTGCACTTGACCGCCAGGGCTTCCTCTCAGGCCTTGCCAGCAGCCGGTGTCCCGTGCCTCCTGAGTCAGGGAGAGCCAGCAGGTCCCTGTGACAAGATGGGGAGGGGATGTCATGAAGCTGGCCGCTCATTCCCTTGCACAGCCCTGCAGGTGGGCCAGGCGGACCCCACCCCGGAGGGCCTCTCCCTCGCAGGCTCCCGGCAGGTGGGCATCGCCCGGTGGCCCCGGAGCCCCAGGTCTGACTCCGGTTCTGTTGGAAGTGCCAGGGCCTTCAACCCAGGATGGAAGACCCTGGGCGCCTCTGCCGGACCAGCGCTGACCGGAGCACCGGCCACAGGGGAGCCTGCTGGGACCCACTGAAACGAGGAGGGTCCACACGGGATGGTGTGGGTGACCATGTTCCGGCACGGGGCTGTGACGGGGCCGTGCTGGCCGCCGCGCCTTCTCCGAGCTCTGCGTGGCTCACCCCTCCGCCCGTTCCTTCAGGCGCTGCAGTTCCTCCAGAAGAACTCCGCCAGGTTCCACTTCCGACGCACCAAGATGCTGCCGGTCAGCGGGGCCTTCCACACCCGCCTCATGGAGCCCGCGGTGGAGCCTCTGGCGCAGGTCCTCAAGGCCATCGACGTGAAGATGCCGCTGGTCTCCGTGCACGCCAACGTCAGCGGGAAACGGTACCGGCACCCCAAGCACATCCAGCAGCTGCTGGCGGAGCAGGTGGTCTCCCCGGTGAAGTGGGAGCAGACGATGCACGCCTTGTACGAGCGGAAGAAAGGCTCCGACTTCCCCCGGACCTTCGAGGTGGGGCCCGGGCGGCAGCTGGGCGCCATCCTGCGGAGCTGCAACCTGCAGGCCTGGAAGTCCTACAGCCACGTGGGCGTGCTCGAGGCCGACGAGGCCTCGGAGGCCGCGGACCAGGGCCAGTAGGGTCTCCGGTGACCACAGGGGGGGTGGGGGCACGGGGGCGGAGCCAGCCTGGCGTCCCCGGAGGAGGCTGTGCTGCTGCTTCCTGTCCGGTCTCCGCCTGCCAGTGATGGGGAGGGACTGTGTGACCACTAAAGCACATAAAGTGAGTATTTATACAGCACAGTCCATGTCTCCTCCAAACGTGTTTGGATGCTGTGCCGCTTATGTGAAGGGACTGCTGAGCCTTGTCGTTGAGCCTCGATTGCTGTTGGTGTCACTGGGAGGAACTGACCTCCAGGCCAGTTGGCTGTGAGGACCCGCTGCCCTACAGGGGGAGCCGCTGTGCTGGAGACACCCCTATGGAGCAGGACTTGCTCCCGTGGGGCTTTGGTGCTCATGAGTCTGCTCTCTGGGTGTGTTGCTTGTCGATGTGTAGAGTTGTAATCTGGTGTGATCTGAAGCTGTCCACTGGTTCTAGTCTCTGCCCCGATGCCAGACAGTCCAGTTCCTCCCCATATGTCTGGGTCCCCAGGGCCTTACCTCCCGGCGCTGGAGCTCAGAGGAAGCAGGACCTTTGTAAGTTCATTTCATGCGCTGGCCCTTTAAGAGGAACAGCTGGTTCTCCAGCAGCCTGTGTCACTGAGCCCCAATCCCTGCTGGTTGTCACAGCCTGTGGTTACGGGGACTTCTCTTCCCAGCTCTGGGAGCCTGGGCTGGGTGTAGTGTGGGGTTGGGACCCCTTGCTCCTCACAGGGGCCTCTGCAGAGACAGTCTTTCTCCTGGTCAAAGAGGTGGCACACGTAGGTGCCGGGCCAGCCCGTTCGGTGCCTCCGCCCCTCCTGCCAGTGCTTTCTCTAGGACTTCCTTTCAGCGGGCTTCCGGGACATTCCAAATGCTGGGGTTCTGGTTTGGTGTAATGCTGATGTGGTTGTAGGAGGCGGGGAGCACCGGCGGCGTTTACCTATGCTGCCGTCTCGGTTCTCTCCTGGGGAGGTTTTCACCCATCAGACAGTGGGCAAGCCTCCTGGGAATGAAGCCTGTTTGTCACTGTTGCTGATGTGCTGGCTCTTCAGATCCTGGATGGGGCTGCTGGCGTTTCATTCCAGTGTCTCTCAGCAGGCCCTGCAGGTCTGCGGGTAGAACAGCCCCCCGTGGGAACCCCAGCTTGTGGGCAGCTGTGCCGGCTCCTGGCCAGTGACCCCCAAACACACCACAGCCTGGCCGAGAGCCACTGCGCATGTCCACTGAAGAACTGGTTGGGTTTTTTTTTTGTTGGTTTTTTTTTTAATATCTTTTTACTGATTTCAGAGAGGAGGGGAGAGGGAGAGAAACATCAATGATGAGAGAGAATCATGGATCAGCTGCCTCCTGCACAATCCACACTGAGGATCGAGCCTGCAAACTGGGCATGTACTCTGACCGGGAATCGAACCATGATCTACCTCCTGGTTCATAGGTTGCTCAACCACTGAACCACACCAGCTGGGCAAGAATATGTAGAAATTCTCAAACATTCACAAAGAACTTTTATTATTTTTTTAAAATATTTTATTGATTTTTAAAAATATATATCGTATTGATTTTTTTTACAGAGAGGAAGAGAGAAGGATAGAGAGTTAGAAACATCGATGAGAGAGAAGCATCAAACAGCTGCCTCTTGCACACCCCCACATGCCTTTGATTGGGAACGAACCTGGGACCTTTCAGTCTGCAGGCTGACGCTCTATCCACTGAGCCAAACCGGTCAGGGCCAAAACTTTATTATTTTTAAGTAATCGCCAGTTCTGCTGGAATCCCCTCTGCGGAGTGCTGAGCAGCGCCGTCAGGCGACCAGCTTCTGGGCAGGTTGTGCTGCTGGCAGGGAGGGGTCCGAGGTCCCTTCAGCCCCAGGACGTCCCACAAGCGGGAGTGGGGTGTGTGGAGGAGCAGATTCACCAGCCTGCTGCGCCTCCCGGAGGTGCCCTGGCTCTGCGCATGCTCCAGCCACTGGGGGAGCCGAACGGCCAGCGAGAGGCAGTGGCACAGGAGGGTGTGGCGAGAACCTCCACCCCAGTCCTGGGGGGGGAGGGGGGGGTCCTCGCCCTGCCCCTGCCAGCTGGATCTGGAGGAGACAGGGAGTGGGGGCGCTGGGGGAGCCCACGTACTCTCCTTGGAGGGCCGGGAGCCAGTCCCCCGCCCTGGGGACTCCACACCATCTTTGTACGGTGTCCCTCCATCTTTGGGCCCCCTGGCTCCCCGGTCTGCCTGGATTGGGCGCCGCCCTCCTGCCCTGGCAGGAGCAGGGTGCCCTGGGCACCCCTCTGAGCCTCCATCTCGCCTCATCTCCAGAAATCCTGACCAGACCAGGGCCGTGTTCAAAGGCCCCCAAATGGAAGATGAGGGGACCCCTCCTGGCCCCACAGCCTCCGCCTCAGGTCCCGGGGTGGGGGTCGTGTCCACCCGGGACGCGCCCAGCCTGTGGAGCTGCTGTAGGGGATGGGGGTACTGTGGGGAGTCTTAGGGACCCTGAGCCTGCCTGAGAGGAACGGCCGCTGGGCCTGCTTCTTCCATCACCACAGACTCGGACCAAAGCTGGTTTTAACGAGGAGGGGGCGCCCTTCTGCCCCTGGGGGAATCTGGTGTCCTGTCACCTCCCCCTCCCATGCGCCCGCCCCGAGGCTGCAGGGCGCCCGCAGGCAGGGCTGGAGGAGCACAGCGGGAGGGCGGGCCGCCCCGGGGACAGGATCCCTGATGGTCCATGTCAGGCACCAAGACGTGAAGGGCGGAGTGAGCCAGTGCTGGGGGCCCAAGCAGCACTCTGGAGTGTGGGGGGCCCGAGGCTGTGACGCAGGCAGGTGGCTGGGGCATCCCCCTCCAACCCCCCACCTCATCTCCCTCCACACTGCACACCCAGAGAGGACAGACGAATGGAAACCACATTTTATTGAGCTCCTCGGGATCTCCTCCCGCAGGTTCTGTGCTGCGGGAGCCGCAGACACGGGTGTGGCCAGCACTCCCCAGCGCCCGCTGCGTGGCCCCAGAGGGCGGTGAGCCACGCAGAGCCCAGAGTGTAATTCATCTCTTACAAAAACAAACCCAAACACGGGAAACCTCAGGAGTGTCCAGCACTCAGCATTTAAATATAAAAAAGGATCGTAAGAAAACAGTGAAAAAGACAAAACCAACAAGGCCACCCCCAGGGGGCGGGGCGGGGGCGGGGCCAGCCCGCCCGCACTGGCCAGCAGCGCGTCACTGGTCACTGCAGGACATGCAGGCCCCAGTCCAGCAGCAGCACCAGCAGCAGCAGCCCGGACAGCTGGCGCCCCCGGCCGTGGCCCGGGCGGGGGGACACCTGTGAGAGGAAGCGGGAGTGAGGACCACACGGGGGGCTGGCCCTGGGTGTGAGCAGGGAGTGTGACCACCGGGGGCTGGCGGTCAGCCCTGGGTGTGAGCGGGGAGAGTGACCACCTGGGGCTGGCGGTCAGCCCTGGGTGTGAGCGGGGAGTGTGACCACCGGGGGCTGGCGGTCAGCCCTGGGTGTGAGCGGGGAGAGTGACCGCCGGGGGGCTGGCTGTCAGCCCTGGGTGTGAGCGGGGAGTGTGACCACCGGGGGCTGGCGGTCAGCCCTGGGTGTGAGCGGGGAGAGTGACCGCCGGGGGGCTGGCTGTCAGCCCTGGGTGTGAGCGGGGAGTGTGACCACCTGGGGCTGGCGGTCAGCCCTGGGTGTGAGGTGTGAGCGGGGAGAGTGACCACTGGGGGCTGGCAGTCAGCCTTGGGTGTGAGCGGGGAGTGTGACCACCGGGGGCTGGCGGTCAGCCCTGGGTGTGAGCGGGGAGTGTGACCACCGGGGGCTGGCGGTCAGCCCTGGGTGTGAGCGGGGAGTGTGACCACCGGGGGCTGGCGGTCAGCCCTGGGTGTGAGCGGGGAGAGTGACCGCCGGGGGGCTGGCGGTCAGCCCTGGGTGTGAGGTGTGAGCGGGGAGAGTGACCACTGGGGGCTGGCAGTCAGCCCTGGATGTGAGCGGGGAGATGACCACCGGGGCTGGCGGTCAGCCCTGGGTGTGAGTGGGGAGAGTGACCGCCGGGGCTGGTGGTCAGCCCTGGGTGTGAGCGCAGAGTGCGGAGGAAGTGCGGGGTAATTAAAGGGCATCTCCCGCAGGGATGGGCTCTGGGACCCGGTCCAGGAAGAGGAGGGCAGGGGGTAGGAGAGGCACGTGTCCCTGAGGGCAGGCTGAGGGGCAGGGGACAGTCCCATGTGCTGGCGAGAGGAGCAGGCGGGGTGGGGGAGGAAAGAGTCCCTGACCTGAGAGGTGAGTGAGAACCAGAGGGAGGTGTGGACACGGGTGTGAAGCAGGAAAGCGCCCCCGGTCCGTGCAGTCACCAGCCCCAGGCCCAAGCCCGGAGGCTTCGGGACCAGGCAGGCGCATGGGGCAGGCGAGGCGAGCCTTGGGGAGTGGCGGGGACGGGGCAGCGTACGGAGCAGCTCCGCTGCCCAGGCTCACCCAGTCTCTGAGGATCAGGAAGCTCCAGAACCTTCTGTTCCCCCTGAGGTAAGTGAGGCCGCCCATGGCGCTGGTGAGGACAACCCTCAGGCCGGTCTGGTTGTAGGTGTGAGCGAAGCTGGAAGATGGGATGGGGAGAGGCCATCACTGCGCAGACAGGGCCGATGGGGTGACAGCTGCGGGGAGACCGTCCCCTCCCCCGGCCACCACGCCACCCTCACCCTCACCCTCACCTCCTCCCTGGGAGGTTCCCAATGAGGGCCTCTCCCTGCTCCAGGCCGTTTCTGTCCTCAGTTCACCTGACTTCCTGTCTGTCTGTGGTGTCGTCCCCCCCACCCCCCGCGCCTGTCAGCGCACTGGCCACATGGAAAACACTCTGTCCACAGCCCGAACAGGTGGGTGCCGGGGAGCACGTCCTCCTCCAGAGAAGCTGTTTGGATACAGGCCTGGGCTCCCCAAAAGACTGCCTCCCTGAGGCCAAGGGACCGCACCCCTTGGGGCCTGGTCTCGGTAAGGGTTCTCTGTCCCCACCCAGAGCATCCCATGAGGTCTGACTCCTCAGGGAGGTGGCAGCATAAGCGTCTCCGCCGGGGACTCGGGCACCACCATGGGAACCCCCTCCGCGCATCCCGGCCCTGAGGCCCCACTGGTGGCGGCCGAGGCGGGAGGACAAAGCGGGGGGGTTGGTACCTGTACATGGCCATCCAGGGCAGGTGGGCAAGGCGGGGCAGCGTCCATCTCACTTCCAGCTCGTCCCCGATGAGGGCCAGCCGCATGGCCACCTCGTGAGGGAGGGCTCTGAGGGGTGCAGGAGAGCGGGGTGGGCTGTGTCAGCGCCTCACCGAGACCCAGCCAGCCCCGGGGCCACAGGCTCCCCGGGGCGCAGAGCGGGGCGTGGGGAGGGGGCCTTCAGGCCTCCGGCCCCCACCACCCGGCAGACAGCCACCGAGGTCTGTCCACCGGGACTCCAGAGGTGAGGGCAGGGCTTCCGGTCTGGTCTGAGCCCTCAGCCGGGGCAGGAGGGCATGGGGCATTGTGGGCATTGGCGCTGGGCAGGTGGGGGGCTGATCTCCCCCGGATCACAGGCTGGCTTCCCACAGGGCCTCAACTTGCCCTCTTCCTCATGGGGAGTGGTCCCCAATCCTGAAACCTCCTCTGACATCACCCTGAGAAAGGAGGGGCTGGCCAGCCCACGGGGGCCACTTCACTGAATGGACTCCTTCATGGAAATGGTGCCTGCACCCCCCGTTTCCCAGCCTGAGTGCTCCCCTCCCCGTGTGCCTGGGCGCTCACAGCCCTGCTCTCGGGTTTGCCCGCACATTCCATCCCGGTGACCAGGCCGCTGCCTGGGGATTCCCAGACCAGAGCCTCCCGCACACAGGCCCCTGCCCAGGCTCGGGCCACCTGCCCAGGCTCGGGCCATGCTCTCTGCTCCGGGAGCAAAGGGGGGCGGGGAGGGGGGAGGGCTGGCTGGCACCAGGGAGTGGGCTGAGGTCCCACCTGCATGCCGATACCCCATACCCTGTGGGGCCTCAGGAAAACACTGTGCCAGCTGGACGTCCCCTGCTGCCATCTACAGACGGGGCAGGGCGGAGGGAAAAGGTGCGTTGTGGGTCCCTCCCGCCCTCACAGCCCAGCCAGCCCCAACCCCAAGATCTAATGACTAAGAGTCCTGAGGCCTAGAGCAGCGGCCAGCACCCGGGACCCTGCATGGTCCTGGGCACGTGCCCTCTGGCTGCCCCCCCGCTCCGCCGCGCCCCCCCCACTGCCGCCCCCCCCCCCGCCCCGGGCCAGGGCCAGGAGCCGCAGCAGTTTGAGCGGCCTCAGCTACCGCAATCCATCTCTTAAGCGGCATATATATATATATTTAATTTCAGAGAGGAAGGGGGAGAGCTAGAAACATCAATGATGAGAATCATTGATCGGCTGCCTACTGCACTCCCCACTGGGGATCAAGCCTGCAACCCAGCATGTGCCCTGACCAGGAATCGAATGGTGACCTCCGGGTTCAAGGTCGATGCCCAACCACTGAGCCACACCTGGCCGGGCTCTTAGGCCTGAGGAAGGGGTGGTGGTCACGGGGGCCGGGAGGCGCTCCGTGCTAAGGCCACAGCTTGAGCCACTGCATGGCTGGCGCCGAAGGTCCCTGGCTGCTCTGAGGTGCCCTCCGTGAAATGGCATCAGACACAGCTTCCCTGCCCGGGCACTGCCTCCACGGCCACACCCGGGGATTTCCACTCCGGAGCCCTGCCCGGAACCCGGAGGCTGCCCTCTAACCACGCCCCGGAGGCCACAGACCAGGGACACGGCCCGGGACCTACCCGAGGGGCTCAGGATGGTACTGCAGGAGGCTGGTCACGCCGGGGTCCGCCGCCTGCAGGCCGTGCTCCTGGAGGAAGCAGCACAGGATGAGGCCCCGGGAGAGGTGTCCGGCCTGAGACATGTCTTCTCTGGGGAGACAGACAGGCACAGGCTGAGCGACGCCCAGACGATCCCACCTCGCCTCCACCCCACCCACGCTCCTCTGCCATCGGCCTCCTCCCTCCGGCCCCGGCACGAATCCCCCACGCTGGCCGGCTGTGCGCCTCCGGGCAAGTCACCGCCCCTCTCTGTTCTCCATCACCCACTCCTACGTCAGGGGCCTGGGAATGACTCCTGAAAAAAGAAAGGAATCCTCGCACAAATATAAGGAAGGCTCCACTGCTGGCCCAGGAGGCGGCTGGCAGACCACAAACCCCGGTGTCGGTGGCAGTGGTGAGGGAGGCCGGCTCCGCAGAGCACCGCTCCGTGGCAGGGCGGCTCCCGGAGCGGACGGAGGGCGGTCCGGGCAGTCCCGGTTCCACGGGACCGGCCGCTGCCCCAGGCTTGGTTTCTGAGCACAGTCACACTCACACAACTTCAACCATGGATCCCTCCTCACAGTGCTACAGCCTCCTTCCTCCACGGCTCAGCATGGCTCTTAGTGACCCCCCTCAGCCGAAACCGGTGTGGCCCAGTGGATAGAGCGTTAGCCTGCCGACTGAAGGTTCAATTATGGTCAAGGGCGCGTGCCTTGGTTGTGGGCACACCCCCAGTGGGAGGTGCAGGAGGCAGCTGATCGATGTTTCTATCTCCCTTGCTCTCTGTAAAAAATCAAAATATATTTAAAAAATTTTTAAAAAGTAAATACCCCGTCCGCCTCCCCCTCCCCTCCTCAAACAACTAAGCTTCTTCAGGGCGGCCCCAAATCCTTGTGCATCTGAGCCCATCGCCACACTCCTGCTCTCCCTTTCCCAGCACGCCTTGCAGCTAGGGATGGGCATGCAACCCAGTCCTGGCCACAGCCGCCTCAGAAGCCCGACGTGGGGCTGAGAGGGAGCAGACTGGGCAGCTCTCTCCCTCCCTGCGGCCTCCGCAGAGCGAAGGCTGGAGCTGAGCAGCCTCTCAGGGCACGGAGGTGCTGAGCACAGTGACTGCCGGGCTGGCACAGCCCAGGGGGAGAGCTGGCTCCCCGGTGGCACCACTGGAACAGAAAATACACGCACTGGCCGCCTGTGTGCAGGAAGGTAAAAACCTGGTCTGTTCAAATCGCCCTCCACTGACCTTCCCATTCCCACAGCCCAAGGCCCACCGGTTTCAGCTGTGAGCCCCACACCGGTGACTTCACGTCATCCCGTGACCGCTGGGTGACCCGAGCCCTGGCTGACCATCCTGTACCCACGCTGCACCAGCGGCCGTGGGTCCAGAGGAGGAGGATGGAAGGAACCAAAGAATCCGAGTCCAAGTCCCCTCTCTGCCACCCAGCCGCCTGCCAGTGGCTCGAGCAGAGCGTGGAGCACTGAGGGAGGGCGCTAACCATCACAGCCCTTCCTTTGCTTTTCCCTATTCTCTTCTCACAATGGCGTCCTGGGCTGTGAAACAGGTCTAACTCCGCACATCCCCCCCCCCCCCAGTGCTGTCTGCAGCACCACGTGCTCAGCACCCCCTCCAGCACACAGGCTGGACAGAGTGCGCCCCACCTGCCCCGCGGGAAAGGGTGAGGGCAGAAGGCATGGCGGGGAGGGCCCCGGAGCCTGGAGGGAGCGCGGGCCCCCAGGGGTCCGGAGGGAGAGTGCAGACAGGTGAGTCTCACAACGGCCCAAAGGCAGGCCCAGAGAGGGCCGAGCCAGACAGGCGGGGGGGGGGGTGGGGGGGGGGGGTGGTGGCCTCTGAGGAGGGCGGGGCGCACAAGACCCCCTTGTTCTCGAGAAGAACTGCTCACAGTGTCTCTCAGAGGGGCGGTGTTTGCCTTTCTGTCCCTTCCAGATGGAGCCCACGGAGAGGCAGTGAGGGAGCAGGCAGGGCGGGCGGGGAGTCAGGTAAACACAGCCACAATGGCCCGCGGCCTGGCATATGCCAGCGCACCTGTCAGCACAGCCCCGCCCCAGGGAGCTGGCAGCTCAGGCCCAGCACCCGCACCCAACGGGGGAGGGGCCTGCAGCGAGTGTGAAAGGCTTTGGAGCAAGACACAGGGGCTCCCCAGACCCCGGGCCTGCACATGTGTCCAGTGAAGGGCATGGTGACCTTTCTAAGACCCTCAATGCCGTCAGCGATCTGAATACTTTAACACTTCGTTAAAGACAGGACAGACCCAGAGGGTGCACACAGCACTGGAGCCGGTGTAACTGCACTGGAGCGGTGTAAGCACTGGAGCGGTGTAACCGCACTGGAGCCAGTGTAACCGCACTGAAGCAATGTAAACACTGGAGCCAGTATAACCGCACTGGAGCGGTGTAAGCACTGGAGCCAGCACTGGAGCCGGTATAACCGCACTGGAGCCAGTGTAACCGCACTGGAGCGGTGTAAGCGGTGGAGCTGGCACTGGAGCGGTGTAAGCACTGGAGCGGTGTAAGCACTGGAGCCAGCACTGGAGCCAGTGTAACCGCACTGGAGCGGTGTAAGCACTGGAGCGGTGTAAGCACTGGAGCGGTGTAAGCACTGGAGCCAGCACTGGAGCTGGCACTGAGCCGGTATAACCGCACTGGAGCGGTGTAAGCACTGGAGCCAGTGTAACCGCACTGGAGCGGTGTAAGCACTGGAGTGGTGGAAGCACTGGAGCGGTGGAAGCACTGGAGCCAGCACTGGAGCCAGTGTAACCGCACTGGAGCGGTGTAAGCACTGGAGCGGTGTAAGCACTGGAGCAGTGTAAGCATTGGAGCGGTGTAACTGCATTGGAGCGGTGTAAGCACTGGAGCCAGTGTAACCGCACTGGAGCGGTGTAAGCACTGGAGCGGTGTAAGTACTGGAGCGGTGTAAGCACTGGAGCGGTGGAAGCACTGGAGCGGTGGAAGCACTGGAGCGGTGGAAGCACTGGAGCGGTGGAAGCACTGGAGCGGTGTAAGCACTGGAGCGGTGTAAGCACTGGAGCGGTGGAAGCACTGGAGCGGTGTAAGCACTGGAGCGGTGTAAGCACTGGAGTGGTGTAAGCACTGGAGCGGTGTAAGCACTGGAGCGGTGGAAGCACTGGAGTGGTGTAAGCACTGGAGCGGTGTAAGCACTGGAGTGGTGTAAGCACTGGAGCGGTGTAAGCACTGGAGTGGTGTAAGCACTGGAGCGGTGTAAGCACTGGAGCGGTGGAAGCACTGGAGCGGTGTAAGCACTGGAGCCAGTGTAACCGCACTGGAGCGGTGGAAGCACTGGAGCGGTGTAAGCACTGGAGCCAGTGTAACCGCACTGGAGCGGTGGAAGCACTGGAGCGGTGGAAGCACTGGAGCGGTGTAAACACTGGAGCGGTGTAAGCACTGGAGCGGTGTAAGCACTGGAGTGGTGTAAGCACTGGAGCCAGTGTAACCGCACTGGAGCGGTGTAAGCACTGGAGCAGTATAAGCACTGGAGCGGTGTAAGCACTGGAGCGGTATAAGCACTGGAGCGGTGGAAGCACTGGAGCGGTGGAAGCACTGGAGCGGTGGAAGCACTGGAGCGGTGGAAGCACTGGAGCGGTGGAAGCACTGGAGCGGTGGAAGCACTGGAGCGGTGGAAGCACTGGAGCGGTGGAAGCACTGGAGCGGTGGAAGCACTGGAGCGGTGGAAGCACTGGAGCGGTGGAAGCACTGGAGCGGTGTAAGCACTGGAGCGGTGGAAGCGGTGGTTGAGGCATGTGACCGGATTGTGGCCTGCCCAGGCTGGGGCTGGCGTCTATGGAAATGGCCATTTCCCTGGGAAAGCAGCCCAGCCCTCATTTGCATCGGCCACCAGGTCCCCTCCCTCCACTGCCCCCCACTGCAGGCTGAGGCTGCTGGGTGCCCCCTGTCCCCCCCAGCTGGGCCCTCGAGGGAACTTCACAGGCCCGGGGTCTCAGAGCCTCACCCTGACCCACTGTCCCCACATCCCTCACCTCCCCTCACCCTCTCACCCCCTCACCCCTTCACCCCCTCACCCGCCCCGCCAATCCCGGCAGCCTCTGGCAGCAAACGGGGCAGCACCAGTCCACGGGGCCGGGCCTGACCGGGGCCGTGACCCGGCAGCTGGGCCAGGCCGGGCTGAGGCCTGCAGGTCTGAGCAGCGCCAGCCAGGGTGAGCCGTGGGGTGGGGCCACCCCGGGGACTGAACCGCTTCGGGGCGGGGCCTGAGTCCACACCTTCCTGTGGGCCTGCCTCCCTCCCTCTGAGTCCCACTGCGGCCACGCCAGAAGGAGGGTCCTGGGTAACATCCTCACCCAGCCTGTCACCGCAGGGTGAGCTGGTGGAGACACCGTGACCCTCTCTGTAAAACGGAGAGAATGCTCCCCAAACCGGCTCCTGTTCCGGGCAAAGTGCTCCCCAAACCGGCTCCTGTTCCGGGCAAAGTGCTCCCCAAACCGGCTCCTGTTCCGGGCAAAGTGCTCCCCCAAACCGGCTCCTGTTCCGGGCAAAGTGCTCCCCAAACCGGCTCCTGTTCCGGGCAAGATGCTCCCCCAAACCGGCTCCTGTTCCGGGCAAAGTGCTCCCCAAACCGGCTCCTGTTCCGGGCAAAGTGCTCCCCAAAACCGGCTCCTGTTCCGGGCAAAGTGCTCCCCAAAACCGGCTCCTGTTCCGGGCAAAGTGCTCCCCAAACCGGCTCCTGTTCCGGGCAAAGTGCTCCCCAAAACCGGCTCCTGTTCCGGGCAAAGTGCTCCCCAAACCGGCTCCTGTTCCGGGCAGGAGCTGGCAGCACCGTTACAATCCTGGCGGGTGTCCGAGCGTCCACCACCGTCCCAGCCTGACCCCGGCCCTGGGTGTGGACCCATTAATCTCCCCAGCTGGGCTGGCCGGGGCTCTAGCTCCGGGCGGGAGAAGGGTGTGGCTGGGACCTGGGGCAGGTCCCGCACGGCCCCAGCCCCGGCCCTCCCGGCGGCCCCAGCACCTGGCACAGGCCGTGCTGGCTGGGCCCCTCCGCCCGCCCCGCGGCCCTGCCTTGCCTGCCTCCAGGCTCTCTCCGACCTGATTCCTAGACGGCAGTCTGCGAACTGACCCCGTCACGGGTCCACTCGGCTCCTCGTCCCCACGGGAGCCGTGCCACCCCTCGACCAGGGCCCTCTCCTCACCCAGGCCGCCTCGCCAGCTCCGCCTGCCACGCTCACCCAGGCCCTGTCGCTGCCACTCTAAAGACGCTGTAACTGTGCCCGATGTGCCATGGGCAGTGCCCGCTGGCCACCATCCTGTCTCCTCGGCTTGGCTCAGGCCTCTTTGTCCCTAAAGAGCTCGGCTCCAGCGTCCCCTCCCCAGATCCCAGGGGGGTGGGCAGCACCGGGCTCCCACAGCCTCTGCTCCCTCTGTCTCCGGCCAGCCACCCTGGCGCTGCGGGTCCCGCGCCTGAGACTTATAGTGGGGACTCAGAGCCAGGCTGTGGGTCCCTCCCGCCTCGGGGGGGGGCGGGGGGGGGCAGCTGCAGAGCCCGGAGCCGGCCTGGCTGTCGGCATCTATTTCCCAACAGGTTTGCAAATGTGTGGTTAAAGCCCTCCTCTGGTGAAAGGAGGCCGGTCCCCACCCACCCAGACAGCCCGCACCTACCCTCCCTTAGACTCGGTGGAAAGCAGCCAGGAGCCTATCTGGCCCGGAGATCAGGATGCAAATCAGCGCCTGGGGCACCTGCAGGCGGAGCGCACAGCCTGCGCTGGGCAAACAGCCTGCCCTGGGCGCCAGCTCGGGCCTGGCCTCGGTGTCCACGCCTGGGAAATGGGCACACGCCGGCTCCCGCCCATGCTGCCGGAGAGCGAGTTCCGTGCAGCACACAGTAGGTGTTCTGCCAGAGACCGAGAGGCCGGGGTGGCAGAAGTGGGGAAGGGGTGCCCACCTCCTGGTGGGGACCCACACACCCAGGCAGGAGGCTGACTCATTCCATTTCAAAACTGGCAGGCCAAGGTCAGAGGGCGGGAGGGGCCAGAGGGGTCACAGGGAGGTCAGTGGAGGGAGGAAGATGCTCCTTCCAACAGGCAACAGGTTCACAGGCTGTGCCCACGCACACGCACGCACACACACACCCCTCACACACACACACACACACACACCCACACACATACACCCCTCACACACACACACACACACACACACACACACACATACACCCCTCACACACACACATACACTCACACACACACACCCACACACACACACACACACACACACACACATACACCCCTCACACACACACATACACTCACACACACACACACACACACATACACCCCTCACACACACACATACACTCACACACACACACCCACCACACACACACACACACACACACACACACACACACACCATCTGCCCAGGAGGAAAAGCCTCCACTGCGGCCCTCAGGGTGCCCGGCAGGCGCCAAAGGCAGCCGCTAAGGAGCCCACAGGTGGGACGGGAGTCATGAGGGGCAAGGCGGCGGCGGGGTCCCTCAGGCAGCATCTGCCAGAGTCACACACGTACGTGACCTCTGACTCTCAGAGACGCGTCCGACAGAGACCCAGTGTCCCAGCGGCCCCGGGAGGGACACTGCGGGGCTGGAGGTGCCCGGTGTTTAGCGGCTACGGGACACAGCGGGCGGGGCAGTGCGTCTAACTGCGCTGCTGCCTGAGTGAAGGCGGAGTGAACAGACGCTGCTCTCTGCACAGATCAGCCAGGAGGCGTGTCTCTGGGAAGGGGAGGGGAGAGACCTGGTTTTTATCACAGACCAGTAGCCCTGAGCCCGAATCCGAGTGCCAGGAGCTCGCTGCCGCCCTCCAGCACCTCTCTGCCCGCTGCCCTGCCCGCCCGTGGCCGCCCCTCCACAGCTGGCTGCCCTGCCCCCATGCTTCCCAGCATATGACATCTTTATCAGAGAAGATGCTTCTGTGCTCTGGGGCCCTCACTTCCACAGGCATGCGGCCACCCCTCACTCAAAACTAAAGCGAAACCCGGCCGGCGTGGCTCAGGGTTTGAACACCGATATGTGAACAAGATGGTCACGGTTCGATTCCCGGTCAGGGCACATGCCAGGGCTGCAGGCTCGGTCCCCAGTAGGGGGCATCCGATTAATGATTCTCATCATTGATGTTTCTCTCTCTCCCTCTCTGAAATTACTTTTTTTAAAAACTAAAGTAAAAATAACTGTTTCAAGCCCTAGCCAGTTTGGCTCAGTGGATAGAGTGTTGGCCTGCGGACTGAAGGGTCCCGGGTTCGATTCCAGTCGGGGCACATGCCCGGGTTGTGGGCTCGATTCCCAGTGGGGGGCGTGCAAAGGCAGCCGATCAATGATTCTCTCTCATCATTGATGTTTTTATTTCTCTTTCCTCTCTGAAGTCAATTTAAAAAAATTTTTTTTAAATAAAAACCAAGGGAATAAAAAATCTGATGAACAGTAAAAAAATAAAATAAAATAAACTGTTTCAAGTCTATTGCTTGACTTGATCTGAAAGGGAGCTGTTTGTCTTTTATCATTTTTATTTGTTTGTTGGTTTCAGAGAGAGGAACACGGATGTGTGTTCCACCTCCCTAATGCACTTACTGTGGATGCTTGTATGAGCCCTGAGAGCCGTTTGTCTTAAAGGTCTATTTCAGTTATCAAGTACCCACCGCTCCTCCCACTCCTCCCACTCCTCCCTACCTGGAGGGGAAGTCCAGGCTCCAGCCCGGCCACCCTGAGCCTGCAGATGTTCAAATAGCCTGTTTCGGTGGGCGGTTCACTTCCGAGTGATGGAGAAACCACGGGGAAAGGGAGGGAGAGGTAAGGAAGGAGAAAGGCATTTCAAGCAAAAAGAAAGTTTTGGAGCTAAAACCGGTTTGGCTCAGTGGATAGAGCGTTGGCCTGTGGACTGGAAGGTCCCAGGTTCGATTCCGGTCAAGGGCATGTACTTTGGTTGTGGGCACATCCCCAGTGGGGGGTGTGCAAGAGGCAGCTGATTGGTGTTTCTAAATCTCTCTCTCTCTCTCCCTTCCTCTCTGTAAAAAATTAATAATATATATATATTTTAAAAATTGGTAGGAGCTGTTGCAGCCGGGCTGCCCTGGGGACCGGGCGACTGAAGCTCAGGGAGCTGAGCCGGTGCAGCGCCGGCAGCACCTCCTTCCTCCCCGAGTCCCCGTGTGGCAGCAGTGGCCCCGGGAAGACTGGAGGCGGCGGGTCTGGGGGGGTCTCCGTAGGAGACGGAAAGAAGGCGTGGCGAGCGACACAGTGAAGAGCCAGCTGTGGCTCCATTTATGCAAATGTGTACATGTTCCTGGTTACAGGCATTTTAAAAAATATTTTTTAACTTATAGGAAGGGAGAGGGAGGGAGATGGAAACATCAATGAGAGAGAATCATGGATCGACTGCCTCCTGCAAACCCCCTACTGGGGATCAGGCCCCCAACGTGGGCATGCGCCCTGGCCTGGCATTGAACCCTGCCCTCCTGGTGCATAGCTGCCCACTGCGCCACACGGCCAGGCTGGTCACATGCATTATGTACACACGGGAACACATGCATTATGTAGACCCGGAAGGAAGTGTCTCGTAGCGGCTGCCTCTGGAGGTGGCTGGCCAGGGATGGAGGAAGGCTTCAGTGTTCTAATCCTATCTAATAAAAGAATATTCAAATTGACCATCACTTCGACACACAAGATGGCTGCCCGCATGTGGACCCAAGATGGCCACCACAAGATGGCCAGCAGGGGAGGGCAGCTGGGGGCAATCAGGCCTGCAAGGGAGGGCAGCTGGGGGCGATCAGGCTGGCAGGGGAGCAGTTAGGCATCAATCAGGCTGGCATGGGAGTGGTTAGGGGGTGATCAGGCTAGCAGGCAGAAGCGGTCAGGGGCAATCAGGAAGGCAGGCAGGCGAGCCGTTGGGAGCCAGCAGTCCTGGATTGTGAGAGGGATGTCCAACTGCCCGTTTAGGCCTGATTCTACCGGGGATCCCTCAAGGCGTCTCAGATTGGAGAGGGTTCTGGCTGGGCCAAAGGACACTGGCCTCCCCCAACACACACACACACGAATTTCATGCACCGGCCTCTAATGAGTATATAATTACCTCTGCAATTGACACATCACCCTCTCCCCAAACCCAGCCGTTCACGTGGGACTTTGTCCGGTGTCCGCCGACATGGGACCGCCTCTCTGGTCATTGTTTCCTCAAAGGCACAGGGAGGAGGCCCCCCCTCAGCCGGGGGACAGGACTGAGGACTCCCACCACCGCCATCGCCTGTGGCTCGGTGCCTAGAGCTCCCGCCTGTCGACAGAAGGGTCCCGGGTTCGATCCTGGTCAAGGACAAGGGGACCTTGGCTGCACATGCGCTGGCCCTGCCGGGTGCATGCAGGAGGCAGCCGGTTGCTGTGTCGCCCTCACCCTCCCACTCTCTCTAACACCCACGGGGAAATGCCCTCAGGTGACCCGAAATCCTCGGCGAGAGAGAAGCGAATGGTTCCTGTGTGGTTTCAGGTTGCGCGGTAACACCCAGGACTGTGAGATGCAGGTGTGCGCGAGCCGCCTTCACACCTGCCCGGACAGAGCGGCTTCCGCTGTGTGTGGGGGTGATGGGAGGAAACACAGTCCCACGGTCACCCGGGGGGCCTCCCCACCGGAGGCCGCCTCGGCCCCAGGCCGGCGGGCCCAGCAGGCCGGCGGAGCGGCGCCAGGGCCCGGCCTCGGAGACACTGACTGGGGGCCGGGGTGCTCAGCCACGGGACACGGGGCACATTCACTGGCCCCTCAGACTCTGGACGAATTCCTCAGCTATTAAAACAAGCGTTGGGGAGATTCTTTTCTGTCTCTTCCTTCTTGATTATCTATAAAAATACTCCAAACCGCCGAGACCGGTTTGGCTCAGTGGATAGAGCGTCAGCCTGCAAACTGAAAGGTCCCGGGTTCAATTCAGGTCCAGGGCATGTACATTGGTTGCAGGCACATCTCCGGTAGGGGGTGTGCAGGGGGCAGCTGGTCGATGATTCTCTCTCATCGATGTTTCTAGCTATCTATCCCTCTCCCTTCCTCTCTGTGAAAAATCAATAAAATATATTAATAAAAAAAAATACTCCAAACCGTAGCAGAAGTGTAACATTCATAATCCTCTCGCCGACAGGTTTTGAGAGTAACTTTTTAAAAATATTTTTTTATTGACTTCAGAGGAATGAAGAGGGAGAGATAAGAAACATCAAAGATGAGAGAGAATCATCCATCAGCTCCCTTCTGCTGGGGACGGAGTCCACAATCGGGGCCTGTGCCCTTGACTGGAATCGAACCCAGGACCCTTCAGTCTGCAAGCCAATGCTCTATCCACGGAGCCAAACAGCGTAGACCAGTGGTCAGCAAACCGCGGCTCTCGGGCCACATGCGGCTCTTCGGCCCCTTGAGCGTGGCTCTTCCACAAAATGCCACGTGCGGGCGCACGTACAGTGCGATGGGAACTCCTGGCTCCCGCGCAGAAGCCGGCTTTCGGCCTGGGCGCGTCTGGGTGGAAGAAGTGGCGTTAGGACACGCACCGGCCACAGAGCCGCGGTTTGCCGACCCCTGGCCCAGGGCTGGAAGGTCACGTTAAGTCGGTTTGCTGTGCTTGGTCTGAATGTGTCTCTCCCCCTCCCCGCCCCCCCACCCCATTTCTATGCCGAAAACCTAACGGGCCAGGGGCTTTGGGAGGCGGGCCCTGACCTTGGCCCCCCAGCGCCCAGAGGGCGGGAAATAAGTCCTGTTCCTCATGAGCCACCCAGTCTGTTATGATAAAGACGTCAATGAGATGAGAGAAAGTGGGGGGAGGGGGGGCAGGGCAAGAAAAACCCAGGGGTCACGTTCTCGGAGTCACAGGGGTCCCAGTCAACCAGGACCCCGGACACCAGCCAGCGGGCCCGTGCCTCCCCAGCGCCACGGGAAGGGCAGGTGTCCGGGCGGTGCACCTGGTCTGCGGGTAGGTCACGGCGGCCGAGGGGCTGTCTCTGCAGGGCCTTCTGAGGGCCTCGCTCACTCACCAGACACCAGGTCACCAGCCTCAGAGGAAGTGCACGTTCTAGGGCGAAGACCAGCCACCCGGGCCGGTCTGGCTCAGTGGATAGAGCGCCGGCCTGCAGACGAAATTGTCCCGGGTTCGATTCCGATCAAGGGCACGTGCCTTGGCTGCAGGCTCCTCTCCCCCCCCACAGCCCACCCCTCCCCCCCAGACTCACCCCAGTCCTGCAGCCTCAGCCCCATCTTTCCACCCTCCTCTGCTTCCGGAGGCTGGCATGGGGGATGGGGACGGGGGACGGGGGAGCTGCTCCCTCCTCCAGGCAGGCCTCAGAACCAATCAATGGCTCCTCATCGTCCTCGCCCAGCTCGTGGGTAAACAGACCCGGACGGGCACTCCGGGCATCCGCCCATTCAAGTCCCACTCAGTGTGTCCTGGTCCGTGCCCGGCTCAGCGCAGGGCCCGGGGGCACGGACAGCGTGGGCAGCCAGCAGCACTCAGGTGCGGGAGCCGGGCTCAGGTGCGGGCAGGCCTGGCTGGGGGCCCCGGACTGGGCACACGCTCACCTTCTGCAGGCGGAGAACCGGGGGAGGAGCTGCGAGGGGGCACCTGCTGCAGGGCACACGGCCATGCCCACCGACGGGGAGCCAGCGTCCCGGAGCCTGAGCTCTGGGCACCCAGGTCACGCCCGGTCGTCCATGGTGTCTGCAGCTCGCTCTGCCTCCGGGGGGCCCTCCTGAGCTCCCAACCACACAGTCACCTCAGCCCAAACCTCCCGTACCAGCGAGGCTCCCACAGCCGGGCGGGCTTTCCTCTGCATCTCGGTGCTGCGGCTGATCCTCAGCTGAGGGCATTTCCCTCGGATTTGGGGGAGAGCGGGAGACGGAGGGAAAGACAGAGACACATCGGTGGGCTGCCTCCTGCATGAGCCTCCACCAGGGCCCGAGCCAGAGAGGAGCCTGCCGCCAAGGCACGTGCCCTTGATCGGAATCGAACCCGGGACAATTTGGTCTGCAGGCCAGCGCTCTGTCCACTGAGCCAGACCGGCCCGGGTGGCTGCTCTTCGCCCTAGAACATGCACTTCCTCTGAGGCTGTGACCCGGTGTCTTCTCCTGCCGCCAGAAAAACAGGTTTCCCGAGGTGCCACCGGCCAGTGTTTTGTGTTGTCACATCCTGATGTTGACTCTAGGAAAATCAGCTGCCCGCCCCAGCAGCCTGCCCGGGGCCTGGCCGCCCAGCTCTAGCCTCGGGGCCAACAGAGACAGGTAGGCGGCCTGTATCTGTCCATCTCTCACAGGGAGCCCGGCCCGGCCCCCCTGGGCGGGACAAAGGGACGAGGGGGCGTCCTCTCCGGGCGGCAGGCTTCCCGGTGCGGCCAGCAAACGGCCAGCAAACCGGGGGCGCCCACCGGGACTTCCTCGAAATGGGTCTGAGCAGAGGGACAAACAGCCGGTCTCCCGTGGGCTCCACTCTGTCCGAGGCCCTCCAACAGGACACACTTCCCAGGGGCGGAGGCCTCCGGGCCAGCTCAGGACACCGGGAACGGACCCCTCCCCACAGCCCTTCCGTTTACCAGAGAGACGCTCACAAGTGCAAATGCGCCGACGCTGCTCCCTGCTCCTCCCAGCTTCTCCCCTGCCGCCCCCCTGACACTGCCCACAGCTGGCACGCACCCAGGCGGGGCTGGGGCTCCGCTCTCGTGCACCCAGGCGGGCTAAGTCTCACCGGTGAGCCACACAGGCCACTGAATAAGGCCCCAGGACGGAGGAGGCGGAGGGGGGGAGGGAGGAGGGGAGGGAGGGAGGACGGCACCTTTACCAAGGCAGTCCGAGAAGGCTTCTCAGAGGAGGCGGCAGTGGAGCCAGATGGCAAAGCATGATGGGAGTGACACCCGTAGGGGGCGTATGGCTCCCCTTGTTTTAAGCCTCACACCGCCCCACGGAAAGCCTCTGGGGACCCCGGTGCTGGGAGGACTATCCCTGCCCAGATAGGTCCCACCGAAACCGAGACCAACTGGCCGCCAACTCAGAAGGTTTATTAAATGCTTCCGCCGGCTGCGGTGGCTCAGTGGCTGAAGGACGACCCATACACCTGGAGGTCCTGCTTCCGTTCCCCGTCAGGGCGCAAGAGGGGAGGGGGCGGGGTTTGCAGGTTTGATCCCCAGTAGGAGGTGTGCCCGAGGCACCCAATCAATTATTCTCTCATTATGTCTCTCTCTCTCTCTCTCTCTCTCTCCCTCCCTCTCCCTTCTTCTCTCTGGAATCATTGTAAATATAATGTACACGCCCTGCCCAGGAAGGCATTCTGAGGCACTGGCGGAAAGTCAGTCTTCCTAGACACTTAAGACAAATTAAAACAAAAACTAAAACAAAACAAAACAAAACACACACACGCACACACACACACACTAGCAACACTGAGCTTGCACAGCCTAAGGTGGGTTGGTGAGAATGGAGAACCATAGCTAAATGCCTGTGACCTTGAGGTCCAGAAGATGGTGGGAAACCCCCAAATCCTGGAGTGAGGCGGAGGGAGGAGTGGAGGAGAGGCGGAACAGTGGGAAGAGCACCTCAGCAGCCAGCGCGGGATCCAGGCCCAGCCGCGGCCTCAGGCAGACCGGGAGGGAGCAGTGCAATGCAGTACCGATCACACAGAGACGGTACCGATCACACAGAAACGGTACCGATCACACAGAAACCGTACCGATCACACAGAGACGGTACCGATCACACAGAGACGGTACCGATCACACAGAAACGGTACCGATCACACAGAAACGCGGGGCTCCTGAAACGTGTTCCTCAGGGCGCCCAGGGGAGGCAGGATGAGGCTAAAGCGTTACCTCCTGGGCGCCGCTGGCAGTGAACGCTTCGGCAGGCGTTCTCTCCACACCCGGTTTGGAAACCTCATGGACCCATTTCACAGAATGGGCAAACTGAGGCCGCGCCGGGGAATAGCCCATGGAAGATGACACAGAGTGACGGACTGAGCGGAGGGTTTTGCTTTAGGCAGCATTTCAGCGCCCTCCGTAGCCTCAGTTTCTCCATCTGTAACGGGCCCCTCCTGAGGCCGCGGGGGGCTGGGGGGCGCCACAGGCTGTGTCTCCCTAACGCGGGAGGGCCGGGCTGAGCGCCTGTGCCGGGAGCGCGGCGGGGGCCCAGCGGCGGGGAAACCCTCCCGGAGCCCGGAGCCCCGACGGCAGGCGCCGCGCAGAACGTTACAGCAGCAGCGATGCGTCCGCCCGGGGCTCCGGCTGCACAATCTCAGAACCATCGGCGGCCCGATCGGCTCACAGACCGATCCGCCCCGGAGGCCCCGCGGGCCGCGGCGGGACCTGCGGTCACCGGGGCGGGCGGACCGGCTCCGGGTCCCGGGAGCAGGCCGCCCCCCCCGGGCCGCCCGCCGCCCCCCGGGGGCCCCCCCGCCCCGCCGCCCCGAGCCCGGCAGGTGAGCGGCCGCGCCCGCCCGGTTCCGCTCGGACTTCCCAGCCCGGCCCGGCCCGGCGGAGCCCTCGGCAGGTGCGCGGGGCCGGGGCCCGACGCCATGTTCCCTTTGCAGGGGCCGCCCGCCGGCTGCGCCCCGCGTCCCGGCCCGGCGCGCGCGGAGGTCCCGGCCCGGCGCGCGGAGGGGACGGGCCCGGTCCCCGGGCCGCGCGGGGCGGAGCGGACGGCGGTGCCCGGCCCCCCGGGGGCGCTCAGGCTGCGGGGACCGCGGTGCCCGCCGGGGCGGGTGTTTGGGAGCCGGGGCCCCGCGAGTGACACCCCGACAGCTGCGGGCGGGAGCTCCGGACACTCCCGCCTCCGGCCGCTCCGGGCCGCTCCGGGCGCGGGCTCCGGCGGGCGGGGCGGGACCGCGGGGACTCACCTCGCGGTGTCGGTGCCCGGGGTGGGGGCGGCGGTGCCCGGGTGCTGCGCCCGGGTTGGGGGTCCCCGGGGCGGCGGTGCCCGGGTGCGGTGCCCGGGGTGGGGGCGCCCGGGGTGCGGTGCCCGCGGCCAGGAGGCGGTGGGTGCAGCCGGCGCCCGCGCTCGGCTCCGTCTGAACCCGGCCCCGCCCCGCCCCGCCCGCCGCCCTGTCGCCGCCCCCGGGTCCGGGCCGGTGCGGGGAGGAGCCGCTCTGCGCACCCCGGGCCGCCCGCGGGCGAACCCCGCCTCCTCGCAGGGACGCCCCTCCGTCCTCCGAGCGGCCTCGGGGCTCGGGGCCCTTTTCACCCCGTTTCCGCCCCGACACCGAGGCCGGAGGCCGCCCGGCTTCTCACCAAAAACAGCAGGAGCCGGCGCGCCGGCATCCGCGCCCAGGGCGGGGGGGCCCGGGAGTGACCCCGTTCTGTTTTGGTTTCCCATGTCTTTATTGCGGTAAAATGCCCGTCAAATGCACCTTCCTGACCGGTGCGAAGTGGCTGCTCGCGGCTGAAACACACCCAGATGGCGCGGCCCTCGCCGCCTCCCATCCCCTCACTCCCCACCGGGGAGAGCCCGGGAGCCGCAGCCACCCGCTCTGGGCTCGCCCGCCCGCCCGCCCGCCCTTCCTGCTGCACCCCCTTTTCCGGCCCCCCACAGCGGGGTCTGCCCGCCCTGCTCCGGGGGCCCTGGACCCAGGGGGACATGGGGGACAGAGACGGCCCCCCAAGGCCCTGAGAGGGAAGAGCAATGAGAGAGGCTCCTGGGGGTGGGCCCCGGGGGAGTGGGCCCTGGGGGGTGGGTCCTGGGGGGAGGGGTTCAGGGGGGAGGGGCACGGGGTCTGTCGGAGGGGGAGCGGGGCTGGAATGACAAAGTAACCATTGTCCCAGGAGCACAACAACAAGGCTGTTTACCTCAATCCTGCGGCCTCAGGACCCGGAGCAGCGGAGGTGGGGGTGGGGGGCTCCCTGCTCCCAGTTCTCTCACTGGCTGCCTGTGGGGGCCCCCTCACCCCTTCCCGCCTCTGTAGTGACCGGTGTTACCCGCTTTTCCCTCTGGGTCCTCACCTGAGAAATGGGATGACAGCATCTGGCATCCCCTCCCACCCCCAAGCCCAAGCACACCCATCCGCACCCCCTAGACCATCTGGGGGGGTGGTAAGAGGAGATAATTCTAAAATGTTTCCTACACTCTGCAGAGTTCCAGCTCCTAGGCCTCCCGCTCCCTGGCAGCTCCTAAGACTTTGTGATCCTTTCTTTGACCCCCCCCCTTCCCCAATCCCATTGTCTCCCGGCCCCACAAAGTCTGGATGGCACTCCCCTCCCCAATAACCCCGGAGTGCCTCCCTGCAGGAGCCAGACGCCTAAAAATAGGGCCTCTCTGCACATTCAGTGCCGATGGGAAAGCAGACGGGGAGGCCATGACACCGTCTCAGGGGCCCAGGCTCTCAGGGGCCCAGGCTCTCAGGGGCTCAGGGGCCCAGGCTCTCAGGGGCCCAGGCTCTCAGGGGCCCAGGCTCTCAGGGGCCCAGGCTCTCAGGGGCCCAGGCTCTCAGGGGCCCAGGATGTCAGGGGCTCAGGGTCTGGGGGCCTGTGTGTGAGAACGCCTCCAGAAGGTCTGGACGCGGAAGGCACAGTGCCGGGCACATAGTAGGTGGTCAGTAAACATTAGCATAACTGGAGGAGGGAGGAGGACAGTTGGGGAAGGGCGGGAGGTAGGAAGGCCCAGGGAGGGGTAGGTGAGACTATCCTTGAGGTGATATGCTGATCCCTGGACAGGAGGAGGAAAACAACTTTTGAATAAGAATTGGCCCCTGTGGGCTGAAACCGGTTTGGCTCAGTGGATAGAGCATCGGCCTCCGGGTTTTATTCCATGGAGGGCATGTACCTTGGTTGCGGGCACATCCCTCGTGGGGATTGTGCAGGAGGCGGCTGATAGATGTTTCTCTCTCATTGATGTTTCTAGCCCTCTAGCCCTCTCTCTTCCTCCCTGTTAAAAAAAATCAATAAAATATATTAAAAATAATTTTAAAAATAATTGGACCTGCGGGATTCTCCCCAGTCCGCAGCAGGCCTGGGGGTAGAGGTGAATGGCAGTAACAACAATGAAGGCCACCACCTGTTCAGGTCCCCCAATCTCAGGACTAAGCACCTTTTCTGATCTGGAATCCTTATCACTGCTGCCTGGAGCTGGCCATCCCGCTCCCCCCACTGCAGACACCAGAGCACCCCCAAGGGTCAGCTGGTGGCCCCACGTGCCCCTGCTGGCCTCTGCAGGGTAGGTCTCCCCCCCCCCACCTCCACCCCCCGCTACCGTTGCATCTCTAAAACCCTGATGCTCCCCACCCTGTGACAGAGTTGGGCCGGCAGAAGACCCCGGCTTCCTGTCACCCGAAAGCAGGCCCGGGGTACAGGGGGGTGATGTTTTCTCTCTGAGGCTACACAGCCCGGAAACTGGAGGGCGGGGGCTTGAACCCGGGTCTCTCCGGCCCGTAGCCTTTTCTGGGGAGGAAAGCTGCAGCCTGGCGGGTAGCAGGGCCCAGCCCTAAGTCTGCGCTGCCCAGGGCAGCGGTCAGGAGGGGGCCCAGGCGTCCAGCGCGGGGCCTGGCACGCAGCAGGTGGAGAGTCAACCAGGGGCTGCCAGCAAGGGGTCCCGGTAGGAACTGGGGAGGAGTTTGACAGCTTCACCAAAGAAACTGTATCTCAGGGATGCATCACCTAGCACCGTGGTCGGCAAACCTCGGCTCGCGAGCCACATGCGGCTCTTTGGCCCCTTGAGTGTGGCTCTTCCACAAAATGCCACGGCCTGGGCGAGTCTGTGTTGAAGAAGTGGCGTTAGAAGTTTAAGTTTAAAAAATGTGGCTCTCCAGAGAAATGTCAGTCGTTGTGCTGTTGGTACCTGGCTCTGCGGACTCATGAGTTTGCCGACCGCTGGCAGTAAATGAAATAAGACATTTCACGATCAGTATGCCCAGTTCCCGGGTTTTGCTGTTTGTTTGTTTGTTGTGTTTTTGTTTAATTCGTATCTATAAAGCTTGGAAGGAAACAAAGTGGAACCTCGTTTCTCGAACTTCGTTTGTTCCGGAGGAGGCTGTTCCTGAGAGGCGGGGGAGGGATGGGGCGACAGAAACACGGTGAGAGAAACCTCACTGACCGGCTGCCTCCTGCACGAGGCCTGACCTGGAGTCGAACGCGTGACCTCGTGGCTCCTGAGTGGAAGCTCAACCACCGAGCCACGCACGACTCCCTGCCGTGGCTTTCCCTACACACAGACACGGCTGAAGGCTGTTTAACGCAGACACACTGCTTTTCCTAAAGAGCCAGCCTCGCCCTCCGAGCCTCAACAAGACCCCCCTCCCCGCTGCCTCCGAGCCACCCCTGGCTCCCGGCTTCCGTGGATCCCACCCACGGCCCCCCTCCCACGAGCGGCCCGGGTTCTGGACCAGCCCGGGACGGGAGGCGTCGGAGAACCAGGTTTGACGGTCCGGCGCTCCGGAAGGAGAGGCGAGCGAGGAGTGGTGGTCGTCTGAGCCCTGAGGGGGTGTGTGGGTCAGTGTTTCTCCTTTTATTTCCCCAAATTTCTCTGCATCGGAGCGTATTAACCTGGTGACCAGAAAAATACCGACTTCTTTTTAAAGAGGAAGAGCCCTGACCAGCGTTGCCCAGTGGTTAGTGTCAGTCTGTGCCTGGGAGGGTTTCGGGTTCAAATCCCAATAAGGGTGCGTGTCCGGGATGCAGGCTTGATCCCCAGCCCCGGTGGGGGCATGTGCGGGAGGCAACCTGTTGCTGTGTCTCTCACAGACATCTCTCTCTCTTTCTCTTTCTCTTTCTCTTTCTCTTTCTCTCCTATCTCTCTCTCCCCCTGCCCCCTCCCTTCCACTCTCTTTTAAAATCAATAGAAAAAATATCCTCGGGGGAGGATTGGAAAAAAGCAGAAGTAGAAGAAGAGGAAGAAAGGCAGGTCTGGTCCTGTTCGGAGCAGTGGGGATGCCTCCTCCCAGTGACCCCGAAGGGACCGGCGGGTCTGAGACAGGAGAGGGCCTCCGGGGAGGACGGCAGAGCGGCCCTGAGGGGGCCACGCCCAACCAGGAAAGGCTCGGTGGGAGGGCACCGAGGGAGCCGTGGCGGGGCTGGCACGGGCGGGAGCCATGTGGGCGGGTACTGGAGAGATGGCGCCCAGGGCTCCTGCACGGGGCATCCCAGCCTCACGCAACGGGCAGAGGCGCCCAGGCTGCCGTCCCCTGGCCAGGGCCAGCAGCACCTTCCCCACTTGGCACTGGGCACGTCCGGCCCAGCCTGCCCCACGCGGGGACTCTGTGGGCGAGGGAAGCCTCTGGAACCTCACTAAACCCCCATTTATAAGCTGGGAGAGGCCGGCTGGCCGCGGGGCGGAGAGGCTGGATGCCGCGGGGTGAGACTGGGGCGTTCCTTCCCGGCACGGCCTCTGCACCGGCCCTCGGCTTCTCTCACTCCCTGGGAAACGCGGAGAGCAACACCCAACTCCACTGGTTGTGAGGCCCTAACGGGCTTGGCTCAGTGGATAGAGCGTCAGCCTGCGGACTCAAGGGTCCCAGGTTCGATTCTGGTCAAGGGCATGCACCTTGGTTGCGGGCACATCCCCAGTAGGTGTGCAGGAGGCAGCTGATGGATGTTTCTAACTCTCTATGCCTCTCCCTTCTTCTCTGTAAAACATCAATAAAATACATATTTTTTAAATGGTTGTGAGGGTGGCAGACAGCGCCTGGCGATCGTCACTTCTGTCCGAGGTCACTCAGGAATGGGGGCCTCTGCGTCCCCTCCTTCACCCTGAGGCACCTACTGACCCCTCAGTTTGTCCTTCTCCCCGGGGAGGGCAGGGCGGGGGCTGGGCAGGGAGGGCAGGGCAGGGCAGGGTGAGGGCTGAGCAGGGAGTGCAGGGCAGGGGCTGGGCAGGCAGGGCAGGGCAGGGCAGGGTGAGGGCTGAGCAGGGAGGCAGGGCGAGGGCTGGGCAGGGAGGGCAGGGTGAGGGCTGAGCAGGGAGGGCAGGGCAGGGGCTGGGCAGGGAGGGCAGAGTGAGGGCTGAGCTTTGTGCCCAGGCCCTGGCTGCTGAGGCCAGGCTGGGCGAGCTCGGCTGGGAGCTGTTGGGGTCCGGTGTAGGCCCTAACACCGCACAGGTGGGGGCCGAGCTGAGTGGCGGGGCCCGGGGCCGGCACTCATGTCCCATGGACATAAGTGGCAGAGGGGTGCTCTGGCATCCCCCAGCCGGGTGCCGGAGGGTGGCTCTGGCCGGGCTCCCGCTCTGGTTTGACTCGCTCACCCTGGGGACAGCGGGCGGCCGTGGAGGGACCCTCGGGGGAGGAACAGCCGGCACCACTGAGGGCTCCGTCCTGGCAGTGCGTCCTCTGGCCCCAGTCAAGCCTTCAGCTGACACCAGCCCCACCAACGCCTCCATTGCAGCCCCTCGGAGACCCTGAGCCGACCAGCGCCTCAGTTCCTGGCTCCCTGCCTCAGTGAGGATAACAGATGCTCACGGTCGCTCAGAGGCACGAGGCAGCCGTGGTTTGTTAGACAGAAACGAAGGCCCCGTTCCTGACTCTTCAGCAATCCTGTTGGCATTACCTGTGAACTGCGTCCGCTCCTACCTGAGTGGTGTGAATCTCCTCACCGGTCTCCCTGCTTCTACGCCACTGGCCCCTCTCAGGTCTGACTCAGCATAGCAACCTGAGTGACGGTTAAACGGAAGCTCCGGCTGGTGTGGTTCAGTGGTTAGAACGTCCGCCTGCGGGCTCGGTTCCCGGCCACAAACACAGGCCTGGGCTTCAGGTTTGCTCCCCGCTTCCAGTCCAGGCGTGTTCATCCAGGAGGCAGCTAGTCCCTGTGTCTCTCACATGGATGCTTCTCTCCCTCTCCCCCTCCCTCCCTCCCGCCCTCCATTCCACTCTCTGAAGAGTAATGGATGAAAATATCTTCAGGCAAGGATTAACACAACAACAAATCCTCAGGTGAGGACTAACAAAAATAAAATAAAATTGTGATTGGTTCCTCCCTTGCTCACATGCTGCCAGGGTTCTCCAGCCAACACAGCGAGCGTGAAAGCCGAGGCCCCACCTAATCCAGCCTAATTACCGTCCGGCCCATTTTCTGTAGCTGCTGCTGCTCACTCTCTCCCGGCACTGGCCTCCTCGCTGTTCCTCAGGTACAGGTTCACGGCGTCCTCAGGGCCTTTGCACCTGCTGTTTTCTCCCCGATGGCTCTTCCATTAGATGCCTGCTGTTTGCCTTGGCTCAGCGGTCCCTTTTCCAGGGAGGCATTCCCTGACAACCCCGTTTACCCCTGCAGTCCTCGGCCCCTGGAGTTCTGTATTACCTCCCTGCATTAGTACCTCTCAGACACAGACACAATAGTCTACTTTTCTTTAAAAAAAAAAAATTCATATATATATATATATATATATATATATACACACTGATTTCAGAGAGGAAGGGAGAGGGCTAGAGAGATAGAAACATCAATGATGAGAGGGAATTCTGGATTGGCTGCCTCCTGCACGCCCCCCACCGGGGATTGAGCCTGCAACCCGGGCACGTGCCCTTGACCAGGAACCGAACTGTGACCTCCTGGTTCCTAGGTCAATGCTCTACCACTGATCACTGCCGCCGGACTTAAATGGTCTTTTCTTTCTCTTATAAATTATTCGCAGTTTTTGCAATGAGTGTGGATTATGTTTCCGGTCATAACAATAGCTGTTTTACAGATGTTATATTCCGTGAAAGAAGCCAGCGCTGGAGAGAACATGCTGGGCGGTTCCATTTGTGTGCAGTTCGAGACCAGCAGAGCGGATCTCTGGCGACGGAGGTGGGACCGGTGGCTGCCTCTGTGGTGGGTGGGCCTCGCTGGGAGGGGCAGGAGGGAGCTTCCTGGGGTGACATGGATGGCGTCTGCACGTCTGTAAACGTGCACTGAGCGGAGGGCTTACGGCCTGGGCACTATCGGCAAATTAAAACTCAGCTCGATGCTACGGGATAAAATTAAGCGAGGCGCCGTGAGCCAGACTTGAACTAGCCCGGGCAGGGGCTCTAATGGAGACCCCGATTTACGGCCGCTGCCAGAGGTGCCTGGCGTCCCGAGGAGGCCACGCGGCTGGCGACAGGGGAGGTGACAGCTGGACGCAGGACCCGCGCATTGCAGGGCGGGTGGCGGAGGCTCAACCGGCCTGGCTCAGCTCAGGGCCATGACGATGCCCTACACCCGTGGTCGGCAAACCACGGCTCTCGAGCCACAGGCGACTCTCTGGCCCCTTGAGTGCGGCTCTTCCACAAAATACCACGGCCTGGGCGAATCTATGTTGAAGAAGTGGCGTTATAAGTTTACGTTTAAAAAATGTGGCTCTCAAAAGAAATCTCCATCGTTGTCCTGTTGATATTCGGCTCTGCTGGCTAATGAGTTTGCCGACCACTGCCCTAGACACGCGTTCGGGACAAAAAACAAGAGGCCTGTGTGACCAAAATAACGGAATCTCACGCGGCCTGTCAGACAGACAGAGACCAGGCCTCCCTCCCGCGGACAATGCCAGGAACCCGGGTCAGAGGGTAGGGTGTCTGCTCCGAGCTCTGTGGCGGCCGGCACGGGCCTGGGCGGCCGGCGGGTGGCAGGCCCCCCTGTGGGACAGGCTCGAGGCCCCAGGTTATCATGTGAGGGAGCAGGCCCTGCGGGTGCCGGCAGGAAGGAGCCCCGGCCTGCAGAGCCTCCTTCCATCCCGAAATAAATTCCTCTGACAGCGGGCTTATCGGCGTGGTGACAGATTGACTCTGAACAATAACACGACGCAGCCAGCATGGTGTCAGCGCCACTGCTGTCCACACCGCTGCTCTGGGGTGGGGCGCCTCAGGAGGACCTGGCCATGACCCCCAGAGGGCAGGGTCCCTTGTGCAATCTCACTCCCTTGCACCCACTGCTGGGCCCCTCAATAGACACTGCGGTGGTGCAGGCCCTGAGGGGGGGCAGCACAGGATCCCTACACAGCGCCCGGGTGGAGCGCAGAGTGGATTAGGTGGGCTGGGCACCGGTTCCGTCCGGCAGGGGGCACTACTGGGATTAGTGACAGCCTCGGGGAGCAATGGGCTGGGGCTCCATCTGAGTTCTGAGTGGCAGCTGGGTTGGGCAGGGCATCAGTAGGCCACAGCTGAGCTGATACCCTTCATGGCTGCATGGCCTCAGGCAACTCATTTGCTTATTTAAAAAGTGGAGATAGCAGCCCCATTAGGCTGGCTGCTGTCAAACCCAAACCCTGAAAGACAGGGCCCTGCTGGCCTGGCTCAGTGGCCAGAGCGTCCGCCGGCCTGTGGACTAAAGGGTCCCAGGTTTGATTCCGGTCAAGGGCATGTACCTTGGTTGCAGGCTCCTCACGGCCCGGACCCTGGCTGGGGCTCATGTACATGGATGTTTCTCTCTGTCTTTCCCTCTCTCTTCCACTCTCTAAAAAATCAGTGGAAAAATATCCTCAGGTGAGGGTTAACAAACAACAACAAAATGAAACAGAAAATAATAGTGTGGGTGAGGTCGCTGAGAAATCGGGCCCTGTGTGCTGGGGTGGGAGTGTGAAATGCTGCAGTCACTGTGGAGAACAGCAGGCAATTCCTCAGAAATCACACAGGCCCGGGCGGAGAGCCTAGTGGTGAGAGCAATGTCCCAATACGCTAAGTTTGTGGGTTCAAGCCTCAGTCAGGGCCCATACAAGAATCAGCTGAGCCGAAGCCGGTTTGGCTCAGTGGTAGAGCGACGGTCTGCTGACTGAAAGGTCCCAGGTTCGATTCCGGTCAAGGGCATGTATATTGGTTGCGGGCACATCCCCGGTAGGGGGTGTGCAGGAGGCAGCTGGTCGATGTTTCTCTCTCATCGACATTTCTAGCTCTCTATCTCTCTCCCTTCCTCTGTAAAAAATCAATAAAATATATTTTTAAAAAAATCAACCAATACCCCTCGCCGGTTTGGTTCAGTGGATAGAACGTCAGCTTGCGGACTAAAGGGTCCCAGGTTCGATTCTGGCCAAGGGCACGGGCCCAGGTTGCGGGCTCCCCACCCCCCCCCGCCTCTGCTCCTCTAGTATGGGGCATGCAGGAGATAGCCAATCAATGTTTCTCATCATTGATGTTTCTATCTCTCTCTCTTACGCTCTGAAATCAATAAAAATGTATATATATAAAAAAATAATGAAATAAACACCTGAAGGAAAGGGAGGTTGTTTAAAAAAAGAAAAGAAAAAAAATCAACCAATAAATGCATAAATAAGTGGAACAACAAATATATGTTTCTCTCTCTCCAAAATTCAATAAAAGCTGGGCGGGTGTTGCTCAGTGGTGGAGTGTCGATCCATGAACCAAAGAGATCCCCAGTTCGAGTCCCAGACAGGGCACATGCCTGGGTTGTGGGCTCGATCCCTAGTAGGGGCGTACACAAGGCAGCCAATCGATGATTCTCTATCATTGATGTTTTTATCTTTCTAGCACTCTCCTGTCCTGTCTCTAAAATCAATGAAAACATATTAAAACTCTGTTTTTAAAAAGTGGGATAACACCACTCACTGGTCAGGGTTCTTGTGAGGGCTGAGTGGACAGAGAGAGGAAGGGAGAGAGATGACAAACAGATAGTCTGAGGGTGGGGAGGAAGAGAAAGAGAGAGAGAGTAACATTGATTTGTTAATCCACTTATTTACACATTCATTTGTTGATTCTTTAAAAAAAATTTATTTTATTTTATTGTTTACAGAGAGGAAGGGAGAGGGATAGAGAGTTAGAAACATCGATGAGGGAGAAACTTCAATCAGCTTCCTGCTGCACACCCTCCACAGGGGATGTGTTCCCAACCAAGGTACATGCCCTTGACCGGATTCGAACCTGGGACCCTTTAGTCCACAGGCTGATGCTCTATCCATTGAGCCAAACCGGCCAGGGCTCATTGGTTGATTCTTGCATGTGACCTGATTGGGGGATCAAACCTGCAACCTTGGTGTATCGGGAAGACGCCCTAGCCCACGGGGCTCCTCTGCCAGGGCCTTCAGTTAAAACTATTAATGATTTCTGAACAAGAAAGCGTGTATTTTCATTTTGCACGGGGCCCCTCAGACTATGTGGCTGGCTCTGACCATCAGCCACTGTGAAACTGGTGGTTCTTAGTGACACCGGGACAGAGCACGCTGAGGCTGAGCGCGAGCGCGTGGAGGGTCAGTGGCAGCTGTGCGGTGGGTGTGAACTTAGCCTGTCCAGCTCCAGCTGAGCGCTGGTTCCACTAGATGGTGCTCACCGTAAGTGGAGATGAATGGAAACAGCCTGGGAGAGGCTGTGGGAGGTTTCAGGAATCCCTGGAAGCAAAGCTCAGAACTTCACCCAGAAAAACACCATCTTCCCCGAGGCTGCTCTCTATTTCCCAAGGAAGCAATAGCGTGAGTGGTCAGGTTTTCTGGGTTCAAATCCAGGCTCTGCCACTGACAAGTTCCATAAAATTGTACAACTTTTTCATTGATGAAATACAAAATAAAATAATAATGGAGTATAACTTTTTAGTAATACAGGTCTGCTAATGAGCAAATTTTTGTTTTTTTTTTTTTTTTTTTTTTTTTTTTTTTTTTTTTTTTTTTTTTTTTTAATATATTTTATTGGTTTTGTACAGAGAGGAAGTGAGAGAGATAGAGAGTTAGAAACATCGATGAGAGAGAGTCATCGATCAGCTGCCTCTTGCACACCCCCTACTGGGGATATGCCCGCAACCAAGGTACATGCCCTTGACCGGAATCGAACCCGGGACCCTTCAGTCCCCAAGCCGACGCTCTATCCATTGAGCCAAACCGGTCCCGGCCAAATTTTTGTTTTTGTTTTGGTTTTAAGAGGAGGTGGGATAAACTAAATTTCACATAGTTGGGGTCATGGATATAGACCATTCTTAGCTTTGAGCTATAAAAACCAAGTGGAACAATAAGAAAAAAGATAAAAACCAGGTGGGAGGGTGGATGTGGCCAGTGGTTTGCTCACTGCTGGTCTAGACGTTTCCTTGGCGTTCAGTTCAGATGATGTGGGTCTTCAATATTTTTGGTTGAGTGTAGCTCTCTTTCATGAACAGCTCTCATAGCACCATGAATGGTGTGTTTATGTCCCCTCAAAGTCACGTGCTGGAATTCTGAGCCCCAATGTGGTGGCATCAGGAGGTGGGGCCTTTGGAAGGTGAATAGGTCATGGGGGTGGAGCTCTCATAAATGGGATTAGTGCCCTAAAAAAAAGATACCCCAAAGGAGCGTCCTCACTCCTTCTGCCATGGGGGGGACAAAGTAAGATAACCAACCATTTATGACCAGGAAGCAGGCCTCACCGCTGACCCATCTGCTGGGGCCAGAATTGAGAGAAATTAACTTGTGGTGTTTAGAAGGTATCTCTAGTGTCTGTTATAGCAGCTGGAATAGATGGAGACACATGGCTTCAGCTTAAATGCCACAAGGATTCAGTCCAGGTCTGGCTTCTCACTAAACCAGGCTGCTGCTTCCTCACAGAGAGAGTTTGAAAATATATAGTTTGGCCGAAACCGGTTTGGCTCAGTGGTGGAGCAACGGTCTGCGGACTGAAAGGTCCCAGGTTCGATTCCCGTCAAGGGTATGTACCTGGGTTGCGGGCACATCCCCAGTAGGGGGTGTGCAAGAGGCAGCTGGTTGATGACTCTCTCTCATCGATGTTTCTAACTCTCTATCTCTCTCCCTTCCTCTCTGTACAAAATCAATAAAATAAAAAAGAGGCAGCTGGTTGATGTTTCTCTCTCCTGGATGTTTCTAGCTTTCTATCTCTCTTCTTTCCTCTCTGTAAAAAAACAATAAAAATATATTTAAAAAATATATAAATATAGTTTGAAGAAGTAGACATATCCCACACTCAAGGGAACACTTCACAAATAAGCTGAACTTTGAGTAGGCCATTTTTTAATTTTTTAAAAATTTATTGATTTTAGGCCTACCTGGTTTCGGCTAGGTGGATAGAGCATTGGCATGCAGACAGAAGGGTCCCAGATTCAATTCCGGCCAAGGGTACATCCCCTGTTGCTGGCTCAAACCCCAGTAGGGAATGTGTAGGAGGCAGCCGATCAATGATTCTCTCCCATCACTGATGTTTCTATTTTTCTCTCCCTCTCCCTCCCTCTCTAAAATCAATAAAGAAATATATTTTTAGCCAAAACCGGTTTGGCTCAATGGATAGAGCGTCGGCTTGGGGACTGAAAGGTCCCAGGTTCGATTCCGGTCAAGGGCATGTACCTTGGTTGCAAACATATCCCCAGTAGGGGTGTGCAAGAGGCAGCTGATCAATGACTCTCTCTCATTGATGTTTCTAACTTTCTATATCTCTCCCTTCCTCTTTGTACAAAATCAATAAAAATATATTTTTAAAAAAAGAAACATATTTTTAAAAATTTGGTTTTAGAGAAGAAGCGAGAGAAACATCAATGTGTTGTTGCACTTACTTATGCATTCATTGGTTGCTTCTCATATGTGCCCTGACCGGGATAGAACCCTCAACCTTGACGAATGGGGAGGACGCTCTAACCGGGCTCTGAGCTGCCCGGCTGTGGCTGAGCATGGCATTTACGGATTGCCATATGCAGAATTCAACTTGTCACGTTATCCTTGTAACCAAGTCTCCCGGGCAGGCGCTACGGCAGTCCCGATTTTGCAGACACAGAAGCTGAGCCGCAGAGGGTACGAGCGGACTGGCCTCGGCGCCACAGTCACCGCGCCGCTCGGCCTCACGCACACACCCTCCTCCACCGCATTCTGGGCCCTGGAGGTTCAGAGGCCTGGGGGTGGGGGTGCGGGATGGGGGTGCTGGGGTGGGGATGGGGTTGGGGGCATGGAGGGGGCGGTTAAACCGCGGGCTCTCCCCAGCTCCCAGCCCAGGGCTCAGGGACGCGCCGGGAAAGCCTGACCCCGGAAGCGGTGGTAGCGCCGGCGGTAGCGTCTTCGGTTGCCAGGGCGCCGCCCCGGAAGTAGTGGGAGGCGGCTGGACCCGCGGGGCGGCGGCGGCGGCTGGACCCTCGGAGCGGCGGCGGCACCGGAGCGGGGCTGAGGCGGGCCTGGCACGTGCGGCCGCCCTGCTCCGCGCCCCCGGCGCCCCCGCGCCGCCCGCAGGTGAGGCCCCGGGACCGCGGCGCGGCCGGCGCGGCTGAGTGCGCATGCGCGAGCGGGTGCGGCGCCGCTCCCTCCGCCGCCGGGGATGCTCGGGGGAGGCTCGGGGGAGGCTCGGGGGAGGCTCGGGGGATGCTCCGGGGATGCTCGGGAGATGCTCCGGGGATGCTCGGGAGATGCTCCGGGGATGCTCGGGAGATGCTCGGGAGATGCTCCGGGGATGCTCGGGGGATGCTCCGGGGATGCTCGGGAGATGCTCCGGGGAGGCTCGGGGGATGCTCTGGGGATGCTCGGGGGATGCTCCGGGGATGCTCCGGGGATGCTCGGCGGTGCCGGTGCGGCCGCGCCCTCCGGGGAGGATGCTCCGCCGGCCGTGCCCTCCCTCCTCCTGCGGCGCCCGCTGGCCCCGTGACGGCGTCCTCCGGTGGCTGTTCCCCAGGCTTCTTGCTCCTCGGCTCGCGCGGCCGCCTCTGTGGCTGCAGGCGGCATCCTGCTGAGCGCGGCGCACTTTGGCGAGGGCTCAGGAGGCGGTTCCCGCTCTGCCCACCTCTGTGCGGTCCGGACCGGGGCACCTCCCCTCCCGGTTTCCCTGTCCGTGCGAGGGGGTGGGCCGAGGGCGTCGCCCACCTCATAGAGCAGCTGGGGCTTTCCAGGGGGTCCGTCCTAGGCGGAAAAGCATGGTGTCATTGTGAGCCGTGCAGGGTTTGCAAAAACGGTTCTTTGTTTGGGAATCTTACTGAGCGCATTTCAGCGCGAGGCTGTAGGGGCGCAAACCAGCCGCCCTGCCCTGCACCCAGAATCCCAGGCACGTCAACAACTTCCTGGAGCAGGGCCCTGGCTCCCGTGCCGGCAGGAGGTGGATAGTGGAAACAGCTGCCATCGGAGTCATTTACGTTGTTATTTATTATCGTCTTTAAAGATGGCGCTTTGGGCCCTTGCCGGTGTGGTTCAGTGGGTCAGAGTGTCCTCCCGTGCACCCAGAGGTTGCTAATTAGATTCCTGCTCGGAGCACATGTCCAGGTTGGGGGGAGGTAGTGGTGGAGGGGGGTGTTGATCGTGGGTCAGGGCTCCTACAGGAGGCAACCAATCCATGTATGTGTCTCTCTCCCCCTTCCTCTTCCTCTAAAATCAGTAAAACAATTTTTAAATATTGAGGAAAGATGGTGCTTTTTCCTTGTCGAAGAAGGCCAGCTGGAAAGGAATCCAGATGCCCTGGAGTCCTGGCCCCGCTGGGACCTGACAGTCAGTGAGGTCGGGGGAGGGGGATGAAGGCTGGACCGGAAGAGGGAGTGGGGCTTGCGGCACTCAGTGGAGACCAGCTCACCTCTTGGTCCCTGCTTCAGCTGGCAAAGCTGTGGCATGCCGTGGGTGATTGTGCACAAGTGTCCCTGTTCCCTTTTTAAAAAAAGATTTTTATTGATTTCAGAGAGGAAGGGAGAGGGAGAGAGAGGGAAACATCATTGATGAGAGAGAATCCTTGATCGGCTGCCTCCTGCACACCCTCTCCTGGGGATTGTACTGGGGATTGAGCTTGCAACTTGGGCATATGCCCTTGATTAGAATCGAACCCGGGACCCTTTAGTCCGCAGGCTAATGCTCTCTCCACTGAGCCAAACCGGCTAGGGCTAGACCCGTTCCCTTCAAACAAGGGGCTCCAGCGTGCCCAAGCATCTCCTGAGCACTTCGGACACATTGCTGGGTCCCTTCCCCAAAGTCTGACCCAGTGCATCATGGGGTGGCGGGGCGTCAAGGATGTGCATTTCTAACGAGCTCCTGGCACGCCCAGGCTGCAGGTCCCTGAGCTGTGCGTGGAGTTGGCACCGCATTGAACAGCGACCATACGAGTGCTGTGGAGTCGCCCTCTGTGACCTGTCAGCACAGGACGCTCCCGCTGGGCCCGCGGCAGGGCCAGTCCCCGCGCTCAGAGCAGCCGGGGTGCCCCTCCGTCTGTGCTGTGCACCTCTCAGTGCGTGTTCATTTCTCTTAGGCCCGAACCCCGGGGAGGGCCCGTGACAGTGACGAGAAACTGAGTCTGTGCTGGCTCCGTGAGAACCGATGGTGAGTCCAGCACAGTGTCAGGATAGCGGACCGGGGGCCGGGAAGACACCCCGCCTTCTCGGAGGCCTTGGCGATTCCCGTTGGCGCCCTCACTAACGTGGCGGCCGGCGGCAGCTGGTTGGGATGTGTGAGCTGCCTGCGGGCAGGGGTGGACGGGATGGAGAGAGTCTCACCTGAGAGCCTGCTGCAGCTGCAGTGAGCATTGATGATGGCTGATTGCTGCCTTTGTTTCCTACTCCACCGGGATTTCTCCGTTTTGGCAACAGTTGACATGTGAGCAGGGGAGCTGGTTGTGGGGGGCCGGCCTGTACCTTGTGGGATGAGGGCAGCATCCCTGGCCTCTCTCACTCGATGCCGGAAGCCTTCCCGCCCCCAGTTGTGTCAGACTAAACGCCTCTGGACCCTGCCCGGTGTCCGCGGGACTGCAGGCCTCTGGCTGGGCCCGCAGCGGGGGCTGAGCCTGGGGCGGCTCAGGTCCGGGTGTCTGGGTTCCTCCGGGCGGCGGGATGGCTGCCGTCCCGCAGCCCTGAGGCGTCCTCTCCCGCAGGATCATGGCGGGAAAGGTGAAGTGGGTCACCGACATCGAGAAGTCCGTGCTGATCAATAACTTTGAGAAGAGAGGATGGGTGCAGGTGACGGAGAGCGAGGACTGGAACTTCTACTGGTGAGTGCGGAGCGGGGCCCAGCCGTCAGCCAGGTCCCAGCCCGGAGGCCCGCGTCCGGCAGAGCTGTCTGGCCGCCCCGGCCTCCTCGCCGGGCGCTTCAGGGCCCACGGTCCTGCTTGCCAGGCAGCAGAGTGGGGCCCCCACTGTGGGGGTTTGGGTGGAAAACCAGAGCCCTGCCTTGGCTGGTGTGGCTCAGTGGGTAGAGTGTTGGCCTGTGGACTAAGGGGTCCCAGGTTCGATTCCAGCCAAGGGCACATGCCCGGGTTGTGCATTTGATCCTCAGTGTGGGGTGTACGGGAGGCAGCCAATCAATGTTTCTCTTTCATCATTGATGTTTCTTTCTCTCTATACCTTTCCTTTCCTCTCTAAAATAACTTAAAAAAATAAAATATATATATATATATATTAAAAAACAAACAAACAAACAACCCAGAGCCCTCCCCTCTCTGGGTTTCTCACAGTCAGCGCCTTCCTGCCCAGCGCCCAGGGGTGGGGTGGGGGTCACACGAGGGCCCTGTGGGAGCCATCCCGGGCTTCCATCTGCTTCCCTCTCCGATGGCCAGAGGGCGCTACTGGCCTAGGTTACCCCCTCCCCCAAGGTGAGTTAGTCCCAGGATGTGGCATTGCCTCCTGGACGGTGCTCCGCCCAACCCGGAGCCTGGGCGCTGTCCTGGCCTCTCCCCTCCTCCACCCTCCCCAGCCCGGAGCCTGGGCGCTGTCCTGGATCTGCCCTCCTCCGCCCTCCCCAGCCGGAGCCTGGGCGCTGTCCTGGATCTGCCCTCCTCCGCCCTCCCCAGCCAGAGCCTGGGCGCTGTCCTGGATCTGCCCTCCTCCGCCCTCCCCAGCCGGAGCCTGGGCGCTGTCCTGGCCTCTCCCCTCCTCCGCCTCCTCGGGCTGAGGCGCCGCCCCCCTGGGTCCGGGCCTGCAGCTCCCTCTCGGACAGCCCCTCTGGCAGGTGACCCTCGGCAGACCAGGTCCAGAGCCCTGTGAGTCCCTGAGGTGGGGGGTCTCTGGGGGCTTTTCACCCTGCACCCCCCACCTCCTCAGGACCCCCTCTCCCTGCTGCTGCCTGTTCTGTCAGCCTCTTCCCTTCTCCTCGTTCCTCCACCCTGTGCATGGGCTGCATGTTGTCCCGTCATTCTTCTGCCGCACCTGTGTGCGCGCTGTGCCCTCAGCCCCTCTCAGGGGTGGCTCGGGCTGTTGAGCATCGTCCCTGCACCAAAGGGTTGCCGGTTCAGTTCCATGAGGGCCTTGTAGGAGGCAGCCGATCAGTGTTTCTCACGTCAAAGTTTCTCTCTCTCTCTCCCCCTCTCCCTCTCCTTCTCCCTCTCTCTCTCTAAAATCGATTTTTAAAAAAGAGAGAGACGTGAAAGGGAGAACAACTGATCAGAAGGCCTTTATTATGTTTCTTTAGCTGTAGAAATATATCGGACAATTCGGGAAGTTGGGACGCTGGTTTGATATTTGGTGATATTCCAGAATTACTGCTGCTTTTTCTGGTTGTGGTAACAGAATAACACGGGACATTGGGTAACAGAAAAGGGAGTCCTGAGCTGCCAGAGATTCCTGCAGGGGCATTTTAGTGTTTGTTTGATATATTTTTATTGATTTCAGAGAGGAAGGGAGAGGGAGAGGGAGAGAGAGAGAGAAACATTGATGATGAGAGAGAATCATTGATTGGCTGCCTCCTGCACACCCCCTCCTGGGATTTGAGCCCGCAACCCGGCCATGTGCCCTTGACTGGAATCGAACCTGGGACCCTTCAGTCCACAGGCCAACGCTCTATCCACGGAGCCACACCAGCTAGGGCTGCAGGAGCATTTGGGATGAAATGTTATGATGTCTGGGAATTGCTGCAGAACAAGCCAGTGCTGTCAACTATAATTAGAAAATAAATTAAGAAAACAGAGCAGCAGACGCGTGTGTAGGGCGTAGGTGGGGCACAGACGAAACCAGGCTGGCCGGTGGTGACAGCCGTGGGCTGGGTCCTGGGGTTCTGTTACACATTTCTCTCTCTGCTTTCGTAGACGGTTGACTGTTACCGTAATAAAAAGTTAAAAAAAAACCTCCTTATTCTAATGGTCTTGGGTCTCCAGACCCCTCTTAGGTGGTGCCCTGGGGCGGGGGCGGGGGCGGGGGCGGGGGCGGGGGCCACACAGCGAGAGCCACCAGCTGCCTTTTTGTGACTCTGGATCCTTGTGGGCGCCGGCCCTCCCTCCTTCCTGCTCTTTCCCTGCCTGGGGCTGGTGAGGGCGTGGAGGGTGGCAGGACCCTGGCCTTCTCCTCTCCCTCTTCCTCTCCCTCCTCCTCTCCCTCTTCCTCTCCCTCCTCCTCTCCTTTCTCTCCCTCCTCCTCTCCCTCCTCCTCTCCCTCCTCCTCTCCCTCCGAGGGGGCGGCCCGGGTGAGTGCTGACTTGGCCTGGAATAAACCTTGGGGTTTGGGTCTAAGGGCTCCCTGTCCTTCTGACTGTGGGTGCAAATATCGTGTAGATGACTTTCCTGACTACAGAGCTGATTATTGTCATCAATAATCAATGTTATCATTAATTGGCAAGCAATTATGGAGCACCTATTGTGTGCCAGAGAATGACACCGTTCAGGGCACAGTCTAAACAGCTCCTGCCTCACACAGGTCATGCCACAGCCAGTCACTGGGCACACTCCCTGTCAGCCGTGGCCTGGCTCCGGTGCAGGGGGGGGGGGCGAGGTTGGGGGGAGGGTAAGGGCTCTGGGGCGGCAGGTAAGGGCTTCACTGAGACCACCCCAGCTCCTCTCCACACGCCCCTCGCGCTCCCCTCTTAGGATGAGCGTGCAGACCATCCGAAACGTGTTCAGCGTGGAAACGGGCTACCGGCTCTCAGACGACCAGATAGTCAACCACTTTCCCAACCACTACGAGCTGACGCGGAAGGACCTGATGGTGAAGAACATTAAGCGATACCGGAAGGAGCTGGAGAAGGAGGGGAGCCCCCTGGCCGAGAAGGACGAGAACGGGAAATACCTCTACCTGGGTGTGTGCCCGCCCCGCTCAGGCTCACATGTGAACAGTGGGGTCTGCTCACTGTGCAGCATGGGCATCGGGGTGACCTGCTGGCTCTGACGGGGGTGTGTGTGTGAGTGTGTGTGTGTGTGCAAGTTGCGCCTGGCACCTCTTTGGATCCGGTGTTTCTAGAGGTGGGGGGTGTGTGTGCTCAGTTGCAGCCTCTGAGTGAGGCCTGGGGAATGCTGTGTGTGAGGGAGGGAATGTCCGCGGTGCTCGGCACGCGTGACCACTTCCTGAGCTACAAATGCCACCCCCAGCGACACCCAGGAGAGCACACAGCCTGTCCTGTCTGGGGGTAAAGCTGGGCTGTGGGATCGTCCACAGCAGTCTGGGCACCATCATGTAGGTGTCCTCTGGGCCTCAGTCTTCTCATCTGATAAATGGGAATGCCCTGGTCCCTAGCTCAGGGTGCCGTGGTGAATGCTAGCAGATGGCACAGGCTTATAACACGCTTAGCACACGGGTGTAGCGGCGTGTGTTACTGTGCAGCCCTGAGCGCAGACGCCCTGGGTCTGCCGGGTGCCGGGCCTGGCGGGCGGGGGCGGGACACAGGCCGCGGGAAGGCAGTGGCCCTGCGGGCTGGCTCACTGGTCCCCTCTGCCCTCCCTCAGACTTTGTCCCGGTCACCTACATGCTGCCCGCCGACTACAACCTGTTCGTGGAGGAGTTCCGGAAGAGCCCGTCCAGCACGTGGATCATGAAGCCGTGCGGCAAGGCCCAGGGCAAGGGCATCTTCCTCATCAACAAGCTCTCGCAGGTCAAGAAGTGGTCGCGGGACAGCAAGACGTCCTCGTGAGTGGGCAGCGCCCCGCCGTCCGTCCGTCCGTCCGCCGGCCACGGGCTGGCTGTTGCGGGAGGGCATCCTTTGTTCGGGGCGTCATTCAGCGTAGACTCTCCCGGGTGGGGGGGGAGGGGCGTGTGTGCAGAGGGATCGGTGTGAGCCCAGCGGGAGCCACAGAGCCGGAGCCTGTGTTCCCGAGGTTGGGAGACCTGCCCAGTCCCAGTGTGTGCTTTTTAATACATTTTTATTGACGTCAGAGAGGAAGGGAGAGGGAGAGAGAGGAACATCCATGATAGAGAATCATTGATGGGCTGCCTCCTGCACGCCCACACTGGGATCGAGCCTGCAACCTGGGCCTGTGCCCTTGATGGGAATCGAACTTGGGACCCTTCAGTTCGCAGGCCAAGCTCTATCCACTGAGCCAGTCGGCGAGGGCAGTGGTCGGCAAACCGCAGCTCTCAGGCCTCGGTTTGCCGCTCTGTTGACTAATGAGTTTGCCGACCACTGGACTGGACTAAATGTTACCGTGTAGTGGGAGCTGTGAGGATTAGGCAATCGTGGCATATTGTGTGCAAAGAGGTAAAGGGTAGATTATGACAGTGGTCGGCAAACTCATTAGTTCACAGAGTGGCAAACCGAGGCTCTTGAGCTGCATGTGGCTCGAGATCAAGGTTTGCCAATCATTGGACTAGAGTGCTTTTTAAAAATATATTTTTTTATTGATTTCAGAGAGGAAGAGAGAGAGAGAGAGATAGAGACATCCATGTCGAGAGAGAATCGTTGATGGGCTGCCTCCTGCACGCCCCACAGTGGAAATTGAGCCCACAACCAGGCCTGTGCCCTGACCGGGAATCGAACCCTGACCTCCTGGTTCATAGGTTGATGCTCAGCCACTGCGCCACGCCGGCCGGGCCAGTCACAGTGTTTCTGAGGCAGCAGAGCCTCTGCTCAGGGCCTGGGACTGACGGACTGACACCTGCTGTCCAGCACATAGTGTGTGCAGACCCGTAGGCTCCTCCCCCGGGGCAGCTGAGGGCTCCGACGGCCCCCCTTACAGGTGGGTGGGGGGACCCGGCTAGTCTGCACCTGAACCTGAGCGCCGTCGGTGTGAGAGGCTGTATGAGGTCAGGCCCAGCCTCCTCCCTGGCAGGGGGTCTCCTTGGAACAGAGTCCAGGGCATGTGGTCCCGGGCTCGCTCTGCCTCCGGGACGCCCTCCACTGCTATCCTGTGAGCCTTTCCCTGGGAGACCCCAGGACTGGCACTTACGTCTATGACAGGTGGCCAGCCCCGGAGGGCCAGCCCCGGAGCGCTGCCCTGGGCTCCCCGCAGCTGCCGCTGCCCCTGGGCCGGGCCCGGGCTCCTCGGACAGCGGACAGCATCTCCCCATCCTCACTGAGGAGAGCGGGGCTGGCTACCTGCCCACTGAGCGCGCCTTCGGCCTCTGCGCCTAATCCGGCCTCCTCCGCCACGTCAGGTTCGTGTCCCAGTCCACGAAGGAGGCCTACGTGATCTCCCTCTACATCAGCAACCCGCTGCTGATCGGCGGCAGGAAGTTCGACCTGCGCCTGTACGTCCTCGTGTCCACCTACCGCCCGCTGCGCTGCTACATGTAAGGCCGCCCGCTCCGCCTCCGGGGGGTGCTGTGAGCGCGTGCTCCCCGGCGCCGTGGTGAGGGCTGGTGAGGCGCCCGGCGAGGGTGCGCGTTGAGGGCAGTGATGACCCTCGATGCCCACGCGAAGCTCTCGGATGAAATGCAGGTCCTCAGCCTCACGCACCTCGGGGAGAAGCAGCTGCAGGCCGCGCTGTATCGCTCTGTTCACGGGCAGTGCCCAGAGCGGGCAGATCTTCGGACGGAACGTAGAGGGTGTTTGCCCAGCGCTGGGGGTGGGGGCGCTGCCAGGGGTCACGGGGTGTCCGTTTGGGGGGATGCGAATGTTGTGGGGTGGATTGCGGCGAGGGTCACACACTCTGGATCTGCCAGAGCCCTGGAATCCAGTTCTTATTGGGGTGAGGTAGATGTATATGTGACTTACCTGTCGATAAAGCTGTTTCAAAAAAACGAAGCATTAAAGCAACACGCTGCTTTTATTTTATTTTTAAAAATATATTTATTGGTTTTTTACAGAGAGGAAGGGACAGGGATAGAGAGCTAGAAAGAGGCACATGCCCTTGACGGGAATCGAACCCGGGACCTTTTAGTCCGCAGGCTGTTGCTCCATCCACGGAGCCACACCTGCCAGGGCCAACACACTGCTTTTAAAGGTGGAAAACGAGACCCACAGCTCCGTGTGCAGAGCTCGTGTCGCGTTTCTGAGTTCTCCTCCGAGCCCTGACGGACCCGCCCCCCACGCAGGTACAAGCTCGGCTTCTGCCGCTTCTGCACGGTCAAGTACACGCCCAGCACCAGCGAGCTGGACAACATGTTCGTCCACCTCACCAACGTGGCCATCCAGAAGCACGGGGTGAGTGTGGCTCTCCCTCCAGCCGGAGGAAGCAGAGCGATTCTGTGCGTTTGTGTTCCCCCCCCCCAAAATATAATATATTTTTATTGACTTCAGAGAGGAAGAGAGAGAGAGACACACACCTCAATGATAAGAGAGAATCATTGATCGGCTGCCTCCTGCATGCCCCCCACTGGGGATCCAGCCCGCAACCCGGGCATGTGCCCTTGACCAGAATCGAACCCGGGACCCTTCAGTCCGCAGGCCGATGCTCTGTCCACTGGGCCACACCAGCCAGGGCTGAGGGTTCTTTCTTTCCGTTTCAGCAGGAGAGGGAGGGGTGGGTATGGGGCCCTGGCGAGGTGCCCTGGCATCGACACAGTGGGAGCCCTGAGTTCCTGGTGTGGCCGTCCTGCCATCAGCCCCGGTGGGGGAGGGGGCATGGGACTCAGGAAGCCAGTGTCAGTTCTGTGACCTCAGGCAGGGGGACTCTTAGCCTTGGTTTCTCCCGTTGTAAAGGCTAGCACAGGCCAGTAAACAGGGTTTAAGTTTAAGTGGGCTACAAAAAAACAAAACACAAGCTTCAGAGTTCATAGAAACATGGGTTTATCTCAGGAAGTCTGGTGTAAAGTGGAACAAGAGCCATGAGGAAATCCGTGTTTTCCTACACACTGTTACATTCATGTGGGCGGCCCACGGCCCGCCCGCAGCGAGTTTGACATGCTTGCCTTGGAGGGTCGTCGGGGAGAATCACACGAGAGCATCCACCCTCAGCCGTTCATCTGTTCCACACATAACCGCTGCGCGCCATCTGGCTGGTCCATGCTCAGTGCGGGGCAGTCCTACCCTGGTCCCTCCTCACGGGGCCGAGGGCCTGTCCGGGGGACAGTCCTCAGGTGGCGTCACCACGGGGCGTGCAGCCGCAGCCTGAGCGGCGTGCTCTGGGGGGAGAGCGTGGGGTGGCGGCTTCCCTTGTCCCTGTGGTCAGAGAGGCTCCCGTGCGGGGGATGGTGCAGAGGCGGCCCGGGGGGAGGTGGGCAAAGAGCCTCGGAGCAGCGGGCACGGCATGTGCCAAGGCCCTGTGGCAGGAGGGAGCATTGTAGGAGGGGGAAGGAGTCGGCGTGGCTGGAGCCCCCGGCGTGGGTGGCGAAGTGAGCGGTGCCTTGGTCTTGGGGGTGGGGGGGGAGCGTGTACCACAAGGTGTAAGTGGTTAATTGTAAGGACGTCCCAGAGCGGAGTATTTCAAAAGCGTGCACACAGGAGGCCCAGGTCCCGGGGCAGGGCCGCCTGGAGGAGGCAGGGCCTGAGCTCCGCCCCTCCCGTGGCCAGGAGGACTACAACCACATCCACGGGGGCAAGTGGACCGTGAGCAACCTGCGGCTGTACCTGGAGAGCACCCGCGGCAAGGAGGTGACCGGCAAGCTGTTCGACGAGATCCACTGGGTCATCGTGCAGTCGCTGAAGGCCGTGGCGGTGAGCGGGCCGGGGGCGGGCAGGGCAGAGCGGGGAGGGAAGGACCCGCCCCGCGGGGGCTTGGGAGCTGGTGACGCTCGTGCTCTGCCACAAACACCTGTTTTCAGGGTCTCACCTCCCCCTCTCCAGGCCCGGGAAGGGGCACTCCCGCTGGGCTGCCCACGTGCGCCTGGAGCGGCTGCCGGGCCTGGCCAGTGCCCGGGGTCATCAGCTCTCCTGGCCGCTGAGCCCAGAGGGATGTCGTGGCAGAAGCTGAGGGTCTGGAGGGGCCCTCCAGCAGCCTCCTTGTTCTTAGGCGTTTGCTTTGCCATTTCATAGATGCTTAGGGCTGCAGGCAGCCGACCGCTGTCTTTCTTCCCTTTTCTCTTTTCTTTTCTTTTCTTCCAGAGAGGAGGGGAGAGGGAGGGAGAGAGAGAAACATCAATGATGAGAGATCCATGGATCGGCTGCCTCCTGCACGCCCCCACAGTAGGGATTGAGCCCACACCCAGCGTGTGCCCTGACCGGGATCGACCCCTGACCTCCAAGTTCATAGGTCAGCGCCCACCCTGCTCTCTCTGCAGCCGGTGATGAACAACGACAAGCACTGCTTCGAGTGCTACGGCTACGACATCATCATCGATGGCCGGCTGAAGCCCTGGCTGATCGAGGTAACGCGGGCGGGAGGGAGCCTGCCCCCCCCCCCCCATTAATCCCCTCCACCACTCCCCCTCGCTGCCCGCCTCCGGCTCCGCTGACCCAGCCTGAAGGCCAGGCCGCCCGCAGGGCTGGGCGTCTGAGGAGGTTGTGAGTGTAACGGGGACAGGTGACCAGGTGTGTCTGTTTGCTGATGGTGGGAATGAGCCCGTCTGGGTCTGCCTTCCGGGGGGCCCAGCTCACGGACGGGGGCTCAGTGCCGGCATGGCCCGCCATCTGGATGCTTCCGGACGAGTCCTCGTTCGGAGGCCCCGCCCGCCCGCCCGCCCTCCTGGGGGACAGCGCCCCCTGCTGGAAAGGAGCTCGCAGAGCCGGAGTGGTGGCACACCGTTCAGAGAGGAGGAACCTCACTGAGGACGTGCTCTTTATTGGCTTTAGAGAGAAGAGTGGAGAGAGAGAGAGAGAGACATGGATCGGTGGCCTCCCATACACATCCCGACCGGGGTCACCCCTGCAGCCTGGGTGTGTGTCTGCCCAGGCATCGCACCACGGCCAGGGCGTGCAGGACCCGCTCACCGGCCGAGCCCCCGCAGGGCCTGCTTCCGTCTCACATAGAGGGCCGGGGCGGCAGTCCGCTCCCTGGGTGAGCTGGGGCCCTCGCTGAGAGGATCCCTCCAACAGCAGCGTGCTCATCCTGGCATGTTCCTGGTAGTCACGGTGCCATGCTGTGCGGGCAGCCGTTCCCGAGCACCGGACACCCCCTCCTCCCACGCACTCTGGTGCCCTGCTGGCAGCACAGGTTAGGAGTCACCTGAACAGCTTGTGTGTCTGCTGCCCCTGCTCCCCAAGGTCACCGTGACCTCTGCTCCCCAAGGTCACCACGACCCGTGCTCCCCAAGGTCACCACAGCTGTGCCTGACATGAGAGTCGGGGTGACTGAGGGCCTGTGGGGTTTTGTGATGTTGCTCAGCTCCTCAGAGGCCTGTGGGACTGACCTCCCATCTGTCGGATGGGTTCCTGTTTGGGCCAGAGTGTTGCTTTGTGAGGTTCACTCTGTTAGCAAAGCGGGGCCGTTACCATGGACTGTGACCCCACAACGCGGCTTGTTCACGGTCATTTGGTTCACGACCCAGCCAAGCTCTGGGCGGCTCGGCACTGAGGACAGCGCCGCTCACAGGTCAGCACTGAGGTCTTCGTGGTACCTGCTGACTTACAAGTCTTATTTGTGTGATGACTGATTTGTAGATCAGAATCCTAATCCTGCCTTTAACAGTCATTTATGTTTCATCTAACAGCTAATCAAGGTAGATAACAGCCCTGGCTGGTGTGCTCAGTGGTTAGCATATCAGCCCGCACACCAAAGGGTCACAGGTCAAGGGCATGCATGCGGGAGGCAGTAGAAAGATGTGTGTCTCTCACATTAATGTTCCCCTCTTTCTTCCCTCACCCCCCCTTCCACTCTGTCTCTGAAGGTGCCTGAAGACTTGGCTGCTCACAGCAGGAGGCACAGCCTGGCCTGCACGCCAACAGCAGTGCTCCCTGCCGCCCTGCCCGCTCATCCTCCGAAGGAGGAGGTGCGCGGTGAGGGACGCGGTCTCTCTCCTCTCGCAGGTTAACGCGTCTCCGTCTCTCACCTCCAGCACCGCCAACGACCGGATCCTTAAGTACAACCTGATCAACGACACCCTCAACATCGCCGTCCCCAACGGCGAGATCCCGGACTGCAAATGGAACAAGTCCCCGCCCAAGGAGGTGCTGGGCAATTACGAAGTTCTGTGAGTTTGCCAGTGACCGCGCCTTCGTCCTGGGCGTCTCAGACCGAGGGCCGCCAGGGCCAGCTCGATTGTGTGGCTCTGCGTGGGCCGTCTGCGTTTGTCAGCGATGTGGTCCTGTTCCCTCTGGGAATTCCCTCGGTGGCCTGGGTCACGTCAGCGGCAGGCCGGCCCTGCAGCGAGCCAGGAAGGCTGCGCCCTGTGCCGGGGCCTCCGGGCTGCCAGACGCGGGGAGGGCGGGCTGGTCCCGGGTGGCTGGGGCGTGCGGGGCTGCAGCCCAGCGGCCCTGCCCTGAGCGTCTCCCTCCCCGCGCAGGTACGACGAGGAGCTGGCGCAGGGCGACGGGGCGGAGCGGGAGCTGAGGAGCCGCTCGGGCCAGCCGCCGGGGCCCCGCGGGATCCGGTCGAGAGACTCAGGGCGGTCCGTCCTTACCACCTGGAAGTGACCACGGTGAGGGGAGACCCAGCCCGACCGGCTCCCGGCCCCCGACCTCACCAAAACCTATTTTGAAATTTCCTTTTTCTAGAGCTTTTTTCCTTTCCCGAGCCTGTGAATGCTTCTGAATAAAGATGTTTCTTTGGAAGGTTAAGGAGTCTGCTCCTAGAAAAAACTCCATTCTCCTTTGCTCTCACACCAGCTTCTGAGAGTCTGTTCTCCCGGGTTCTGGTCCTGCGTGTGATTCCGCGCTGACCCCGTCCGCCTGCAGGTGGCGCCAGGGCGCACAGCCCCACAGCGCCGCCCCCTCTGCCTTCAGAGGCCAGGCCCCCCGGGGCTGTCACCTGTGCATCGGACCCTCCAAGGCGGGGTTCCCCGTCAGAGCTTCCGGAGTGCAGGGACAGCTGGTGGTTACAAAGCAGCGGTTCTCGCCTTTCCGATGGTCTCAGGCGACCCTGCTGGCAGCAACGAAGATATGTCACGGCTGGGGTCTCCACACCGTGAGGAGCTGGATGAAAGGCTGGCGGCGTTAGGAAGGTGAGAACCACTGTCATAAAGGAAGCAGCTCGGGAACAGCGGGTGGCAGAGATGCCAAGGGCAAGGGATGGAGAGGCACGGGCACCCAGGCCTCCCGGGCACCATGCCAGGCCCTCCCCGTGCTCGGTGCCCAGGAGCTCTCCGAGCCCGCTGTTCCCGTCCCGTGGTTCGGGGTACATACAGAGGCCTTGCTACGTACTGTCATCGATGCATCGCTGGGCATTGGTGATTGAGTCTGCCTCTATTCCCGCCCCCACGAGGGTGCAGGGGTAGCTCCAAAGTGCCAACCCCTTCACCACATGGTTGGTTTCCCTGGCAGCTAGCTTCCCCTCCCCCCAGGGTGAGGCTGTGAGGCTGTCCTGAGCCCCCACTCGTCATTGACTAGCGCACGCCTTGCGGGTGGACAGGAGCTTGTCCTGGTGCCAGACCCCGGCCCACCGCTGCGAACCAGGAGCAAAATCACCACCACGCCGGCGCCAGGCTCCAGGAGGAGGTGACAGGTGTTAGGGGCCATGTACCCGGATCAGGGTGACGAGCAAACACGTGTGTTTCTTCCTTTAAGTCACAGCACCTGCATTTCACTGGGGCTGGAAGAGGTGGCTCCGATGTACTAGCTCCTTCCACAGGCAGCGGTGGCTCTGAGGTGTGACGTAGCTTACTACAACACACTCCCGTTTTAAACAGTTTGCACTGAATTAAAAACAGAACTGAAGCCTGCGGATCTCACAGCCCTGCTGCTGCGGGAAGCGAGCTTTCTAACCTGAAGTCTGTTCGGTTCCGTGCCCTTTGCCTTTGGCTCCGCGGGAGACAGGAGCTGTGACTCCCGCAGACTGTCTGCAGAGGCCTCTGCCCGGGTGCTGGCGGGAGGCAGCGGGCCTGTGGCCTCCGCTCTGCGGGCACCGCTGGCCCTGGAGCCGGACGGCTCCGTGCGGCTTACGTGACGCAGCGCCCGGGCCTGCTGCAGAGGAGGTAGACGCGTGGACAGCCATCCGTGGTGACACGCTTTTTTTGTCTTTAATCCTCACCCAAAGATGTTTTCCCATGGATTTTAGAAGAGAGGGAGGAGAGGGAAAGACAGAAACATCGACGAGAGAGAAACGCATCGACTGGTTGCCTCTTACACAGCCCTGACCAGGGCCGGGGCCAGGGAGGAGCCTGTAACCGAGGTGTGTGCCCTCGACCGGAATCGAACCCGGGACCCTTCGGTCCACAGGCCGATGCTCTATCCACTGAGTCAGACCGGCTAGGGCCGCAGTGTTTCCACGAAGCCTCCTGTCGCGGTGACCTGCAGAACACGGGAGGAGCCCTGGTTGGCCAGACAGAGTGACCGGTGCACCCCCTTAACCGAGACGGCGTGAGCCTCAGGGAGGGCCCTCACTGAGTTCACACTGACCCCGCGGACTGAGCTCATTCATGTCTTGAAGTTCTACTCCCTGCCTGATTGTCAAAAAATACATTTTTAGCCAAGACCGGTTTGGCTAAGTGGATAGAGCGTCGGCTTGGGGACTGAAGGGTCCCGGGTTCGATTCCGGTCAAGGGCATGTACCTTGGTTGCGGGCATATTTCCAGTAGGGGGTGTGCAAGAGGCAGCTGATCGATGACTCTCTCTCATCGATGTTTCTAACTCTCTATCTCTCCCTCTCTGTACAAAATCAATAAAATATATTTTTAAAAAATACATTTTTATTAATTTCAGGGAGGAAGGGAGAGAGAAAAAAACATCAATGATGAGAAATAATTAGTTGGCTGTCTCTTACCTGCCCCCAACTGGGGGTGGAGCCCGCAAACTGGGCGTGTGCTCTGACCGGGAATCCAGCCAAGACCTGCTGGTTCAACAGGTCGACGCTCACCCACTGAGGCACACCGGCCGGGCTGACCGCCTGCTTTTTTTGTGATGACGTTAGCAATGGGTTTTTATTCTCAAATCCTTACGCTGAGACCATACTTCAGACAGAGGTCTTTCCCCTACCCGTGTGTGAACATGTGTCACATTTACATGTCATATCGTGTGTGCATATGTGCTCACATATGGTTTAATGCCTCACTGGCAGAAAAGGTCCTTTTTAAAAAAAAATTTTAGAGAGAGGGGGAGGGAGAGAGAGAGAGAGAGAGATTGCTGATTGCTGCCTCCCACACACCCCTTACTGGGGATTGAACCCACAACCTGGGCACGTGCCCTGACTGGGAATTAACCAGCGACCTCTTGGTGCACAGGTCAACACTCAGCCACTGAGCCACACCAAAACCAAATAAGTCACACATCGGGAGGAAGTTGCCTGCTTTATTCACCTTAAGCCTCAGCTTGTTCCAGCGCACTGGTTGGGTTTGCGTGTGCCTTTCTGCGTGCCTGGGTGTCCAGGCTGATGACGACGTGGCTGTGGCTCTGAGCCTCTGAGTCAGGCCTGGCTCTGCGGGTCCCCAGGCGCCAGTGGCTCCGTGGCCCGTGGCTTCCTCCGTGGATGAAAGAGCGTGACGGCGGCCTGGGAAGTCACAGGGGCCGTCCCCGCTCTGCGTCCTCTCACCAGGAGGGGGCGTCGTCCCCGCCGCTGAGGCCTCCCCCCTCTGTCACTCTCCAGTCTGACAACACAAGCTTCGGCCAGGCTGTTATGTTATTCCTCCTGGCTGTGCCCGGGGAGGGGGCCCTGGGGAAGCTGGCTGTGGTCTGAGCATGGAGAGCAGAGAAGGCTGTTTGCTGAGGACAGGTTGCCAGGTGCAGACAAGTGTCTGCTAAATGGATTAGTGTCGCGTGCTGATGGTCACATTAGCGATGTCACCTCCGGACAGATGCTTCCTCTGCACTGCACGGCCCCCGGGAGGAAGTGTGCAGGGGAGAGGCGGGGGGAGGAGAGGCCCGGGACCTGGGCTGTGGGCAGACACGCATCCCTCCCCAGTGGCTGCGGCGAGGGCTCTGCCCGGGTGAGGGTTTGTTTCCTTGTCAGATCTCCTTTTCTTTTTTGAATGTTTTTTTTAAAAATTTTTTTATTTTATTGATATATTTTACAGAGAGGAAGGGAGAGAGAGGGATAGAGAGTCAGAAACATCGATGAGAGAGGATCATCGATCAGCTGCCTCCTGCACACTCCCCACTGGGGATGTGCCCGCAACCAAGGTCCATGCCCTTGACCAGAATCAAACCCGGGACCCTTCGACGCTCTATCCACTGAGCCAAACTGGTTTTGGCTGGTTTGATTTCTCTGACTTTCCCCGGAGTATCTGCCTGCTTCCCGAATGGCTGCTCCCTGGATTCCTCACCGCCCTCCCTCCCTCCCAGCCCAGTTCTCCTCTTTTCCCCAAGCCGCAGGCCAGGCTCTGCTGCTCTCCCAGCCAAACTGGCTAGGGCTTCCCATTGATTCTTAGAGAGAGTGGAAGGGAGGGGGAGGGACAGAGAAACATGATGTGAGAGACACGTTGGTTGGTTGCCTCCTGCACGCACTCTGACCAGGGCCATGCCCTGGATCAGAATCGAACCCGGGACCCTTCAGTCTGAGGCCCTGTTTAACCGTGGGTCACAGGTAAACACGCTTTCCTCTTCTTCCGGTGCTGCAGGCATGCCCGCGGTGGGGCTGGCGGAAGCTGGCACCGGGCATCAGGACACCCACCCCTCTTAAGGCCGGTCGGGGAGAACCAGCGGGCCTGGGCGGTGCTGCGGGCAACGGTGCAGTTTTTAAACTTTTGCAAATCACATTTCCCACAATGCCTTAAGGGCTTACTCATTCAAAACGCACACCGCTCCCAGCACCTGATTGGAGAGCCCTGGCATGCTGCCCGGTCCCTCATGAGGGACAGAGGGGGGCTCCTGGAGGTCACACAGGGGTTAAAGGGCAGCAGCTGCATTGGGATCTGGTGACCCCGTGCATGGGACTCCCCGCCCGGTCTGTCCGGCGCAGGGCGTGGCCGCCTACGGAACAGGCAGAGACGGAGGCTGGATCTGCGGGGAAACACCAGGTCACTGGCAACCGGCCTCTGTCCAGAGATGGAAGGGAGAGATTGTCCGATGGACAAACACGGGCCGTCACTGGCCGTGGCTGAGGCTTGGGAAACAGGAAGCGCACCGGGTGACGGCAGGGGCCAAGGGGACGAGGTCAGCCTCAGGCGGTGGCAGCCCGGCCCTCCCGGCCCCGCTGCTGGCTTCATCTCTGCCAGGCGGGCTTACACCCCTGTGGCTACCCGCTCCACACGCCATCATGAGGAGGGAAAGATAATAACTGCAAAAGTGCCCAACCAATATGACAATTTTTGCAATTTTTTTTTTGCATTTTAATATATATATTTTAATTTTAGAGAGGAAGGGAGAGAGAGAGAGAGAGAGAAACATCAATGACGATAGAAAATCATCTACAGTTGCCTCCTGCAGCCTCCACACTGGGGATGGAGCCCACAACCCGGGCCTGTGCCCTGACCGGAAACCGAACTGAGACCTCCTGGTTCCTAGGTCCACACTCAACCACCGAGCCACGCCGGCTGGGCGCAGTAATGTTGTTTTTAGACCTGGTGCCTGTCCTCAAAGAGATTAGAAACGGCTCCTTGTGAAGACCGGACACAAGCAGCGATGAAAGAGGCAGCGTAAGCTCGGTGCTGGGGCGGCCTGGACACACAGGGCTCACCCGTCCTGGGGGTTGGCGGGGGGGGTGGGGGGGTAGGGAGGGTCTGGGGTGCTTCCCCGAGTTCTGTCTTCAAGAGCGAGTGGAAACTGCAGGGGAGGCAGGGAGAGGTAGGGTCATTTCAGAAAGATGGCTCAGGGCCATGTTAGGAAGGACCTCAGGTGCCAGGCTAAAGAATTTGGGCCAGCCTTGGCCAGTGTGGCTCAGTGGATAGAGCGTCGGCCTGCGGACTGAAGGGTTCGATTCCGGTCAGGTACCTTGGTTGTGGGCACATCCTCAGTGGGAGGTGTGCAATAGGCAGCTGATGGATGTTTCTAACTCTCTATCCATGTCCCTTCCTCTCAGTAAAAAAAATCAATAAAATATGTTAAAAATAGGAAGCCATGGAGGGCGTTAGGGGCGCAGAGTGATAAGAGGGGGTTCGCAGAGATGTGACAGGGGGTGGTTCAGAGGCTGGACGAGGCGGCGGAGGCTGGAGGGAAGCACAGCAGTGACGAGGCGAGGGTGTGGACTGAGGGGGCAGAGGATATGTGGGGTGGGGTGCGGTGTGGCTTGGAGCACCTAAGAGGGAGAGCCTCAGAGCCCAGAGCAATTCTCAGGCGCCCAGCAGGGGGCGGGCTGGGAAAGCGTTCCAGCCTGAGAGGCAGAATGAATTACACGTGGCCGAGTGGCCTTCACGGAAGCACCTCGGAGCTGTTTGGGCCCCTGAGAGTGCAGGTTATGGACAAACAGCCAGAGCGTCACCGGTTTACTTCCGGTCCGGAATCTTGTACTTGTTAACAGGAAATCAGAACTTCACAATAAGAGTTAAAGTAAGGTGACCAGACATCCCGCTTTTGGCGGGACAGTCCCGATTTTCAACAATTTGTCCCGCGTCCCGAGGCGTTTTAAAACAGTCCCGATTTTTGGAAAGAAAGAGGGACGTCTGGTCACCTTAATTTAAAGATATCTGTGGGAAAGCTGACATACAGGCCAACTCCCCTTCCTCCATCTGTGCCGGGCAGGACCCGCTCCGGCAGGAGGGCTCCTGCAGCGGGCACAGCGGGGAGCGAGCAGGCGGGCCCTCCTCCTGCATCCCGGCTGGAAGGAGGGAGAAGGAGCAGCCCCGGGCAGGTAAGAGACGCGTGGCCTGGAGGACAGCCCCCCCTCCCGCCGGTGTGGCCCTCGGGGGCCGGAAAGGCCTGGGGAGCTGACCCGGCGGGTAGCCGCCCCCAGGGTCGTGTCTAGACTGATGCTGCGATTAAGGAAGCCACATGCTGTGCTGGGCACAATCAGCGTGTGGCTCGCTGGCTTCTGAGCAGACATCCAGAGTTGCACAGCCATCGCCGGCTGCTCTCAGACCCTGTCCACCCGCAGGAAGCGCCCCGGCCCGTCCGCAGTGACTTCCCCCGCTCCCCTCGGCCCTGCAGCCCCGTCTCCTGTCTGTCTCCGTGGGGCTGGCCGTGGCCGGTTCACACTGGTGGGACCTGCCACACGGGTGGGACTTCTTCGCACGTAGCTCCTCGCACCAGCTTTGCGGTGGTGAGGCCCTCGCCCGCCGAGGCCCGTGTCAGCGTCTCGGTGACACACCGCGTGCGATCGCCATCACCACGGTGATGACACGGATGACGTGTGCGTGGTTTCTCCTACCGGCCGCTGTGAGGGCCGGGTCCGTGCGGACAGGAGCCAGGCGAGAGCCGTGGTGAGGGAGGAAATTGGGTTCCCTCTCTCAGCGGCGGGGACTGCGTATGGATGTCACTGAGGGGGGCCGGTTCTCTGTAGAGGCAGGAGCAGGCCATTAGGGCCAGGATGTGGGTGCCCCAGTGGGTCAAGCAGAGGTGTGTGGGGTGCACAGGGCGGGGGGAGGGGAAGGGGGGGCTTTTGCTTCTGCAGGCGCTGGCCCTGCCCCCAGCCGTGGGAAGGCAAGTAACCATATCCATCTCAGAAGCTGTCTGGGCAGCGGAGCCTGGCCGCCATCCCAGCAGCGAGGAGCAGGCGCCGAGCGCTGTGCCCAGGCGTTTACGTGGGAAAGGTTCCGTTCCCCTGGGTGATGTCCGGTGGAGCCGCCAGGCCATGGGTAGGTACATATGCGCTTGCGTTTACAGAAACCGCCGAGTATTTCCCAAAGCAGCTGCGCCTGCCGCCTCAAATCCCCCCCCGCCCTGAGGCCCAGCCTCGCATCTGCTGACCCGCCTTCACTCCCGCCCGCTGCTGGGCGTGCGCGGGCCTTAGTGCTTCTCCCTGGAGAAGCCCTTTGGAAAGGGGTGCATCTGCCCAGCCGGCCAGCCAGGGTGGCTCAGTGGTTGGTGTCAACCTATGAACCAGGAGGTCACGGTTCCATTCCCAGTCAGGGCATGTGCCCAGGTTGCGGGCTTGATTCCCAGTGTGGGGCGTGCAGGAGGCGGCTGATCCATGATTCTCTCACCATTGATGTTTCCGTTGTGGACGGAAGGGGCCCCATGCCGACCTGACAGCTCAGGACAGGCCTGCCTGGCGGTCTTGCAAACTCGGAGACCTAACGCCACCACAAAGGAAGGTCTGAAATGAAACTTGAACTAAAAGCAGTAATGGTGGGCAGTCACCTCCTAGGCCGGTATCCTCCCTGACAAGGTCAACCTTTACCTTAGCTGAGCCTGTCTGTCTTAGCATCTGTGAGAACACCCCCCTGAAATGTCTGGGTAACTTGTAACTTCCCTTTTTCTGGAGCCCCTGGGGCACAACCTAATGTGCCAGGACAGATGCCTCAGATCCCTTCTTTATCATGTTCATTGTTCCTGCACCCGCCTGAGTACACGTCCATCATTTTACTTTTTATCCAACCCCAGGGGTTTCCCCGCTTTGCTTTCTCCCGCCTCTAGCGTATCGCCAGTGAATTCCATGTAACCCGCCTCCGGCCCTTCCTCTGATTGCAATGTGCAAATACAGAGGTACCCGCCGTTCTCCGAGCGTCATCGCAGTTCACGGAGGGTCTGCTTCCCAGCCTATGTCGACAGTTTGGCTCAAATAAACTCACAACAATTCTTTACAGGTTTCAATGTTTTGTTTTGTTTTTACATTAACACTCTCTCTCCCTTCCTCTCTGAATTCAATTATATATATATATATATATATAAAATTGAATTTTTTACAGAAAAGAGAGAGGGATAGAGTTAGAAACATTGATGAGAGAGAAACATAGATCAGCTGCCTCCTGCACACCCCCCACTGAGGATGTGCCCGAAACCAAGATACATGCCCTTGACCAGAATCGAACCTGGGACCCTTCAGTCCACAGGCCGACGCTCTATCTGCTGAGCCAAACCGGTTTCGGCAATAAAAATATATTTTAGAATAGTTTTAAGGGGTCAGTCGGCCACGGCTCCTAGGTGGTGACTTTTCTAATTCAGGGAGAAGGTTTCCTGGGCTCCCGAAGCCTTTCCCGGCAGCGCTGGTGCACACGGCCCCTCCGGGCTCTCAGTGTGGGGCTGAGGTCTGACCCTCCAGGGAACTCACCCTGGAACTCACGGAGTGAGCTCAAGCCCCCGCCTCTCCAGCCCCGTCCCCCCCCCCACACCCTCCCTCAGCCCCGGCTTCCTCTGCCGGAGCCTCCGCCTCTGCATGGGGCCTCGCTGCCTCAGGGCCTTGGCGCTGGCCGTGGCCGCCACCCGGGGTTCTCTTCCCCGTGACCTTCGTGGGCTGGTTGTTGTTGGTTTCTATAAACTCCTTCTGCCGCTGCCGGAAGTGCCCTTTGGTAGGTGTTCCCTGCTCTTCTTACTTCCTTCCCCAGAGAGCCACCAGGGCGCCCGGCACTGCCCGCGTGAGTGGCCACAGAGGAGGACGCTGAGCTGAGTGACCGACGGGGGAGCCGGGGCGTCTGCTGGCCTGTGGCCGCCCCGCCTCCCCTGGGGTCCCGCTGCCCGCCCTCTGCCCTCCGCCGAAGGTCAGGCGGCTCTGTCCGCTCCCCGGGGCCCGGATGGCCACTCGGCCCGGCGTGTGTGGGCAGCGTTAGAGCGCAGGCACTGACGGGCACTGCCGGGCACTGCCGGGCACTGCCGGGCAGGGCCGGGCCGGGCGGTGGAAGGCGAGGACATTTATTCCCGGGAAGAGAAGGCTGAGGGGGACCGGCGGCCGCGGGAGGATGGGGACGGGCAATGGGGTGTCCGGGGGCAGGACCAGGAGCAGGGGCAGAGGAGATGGGGCGCACGGCGGTCGGGGGGGCTTGGTGGCACTCTCCGTTTGCGGAGTGGGTCATCGTGGGGGGCAGTGAGCCCCTGTCCCGGGAGCGGCCCCTCCCAGGGGGGTGGGGGGACGTCATGAGGAGGAAGGGCAGAACTGGTGGCTGCGGGGGCCTTTCCACCAACGACTGCTGGCGGACAGAGCTGCACCCTCCTGGGCATGTGCCCTGCGAGCTGAGAGCCCGCATGCACACAGCAGCCTGCCAGGAGTGTTTGTAGTGTATGTATCATTGCCGGCACCGGAAGCCACCACGATGTTCTCCGATGGCTGACAGATACTGCACTGGGGCAGGCCCAGGCGCGGCGTGTTATCAGAGATCGGAAGAAACGAGCTATCGCGTTACAGAAAGACACGGGCAGCCTGAAGTGCGATCTCTCAGTGGAAGAGGCCGCTCCGAGGAGGCTGCATTCGCCAGGATTCCCACATCGGATATATTCTGGAACAGGCAAAGGCTAAGGCAGGAAAGAGGTCGGGCCGGCCAGGGGCGAGGGGGGGGAGAAGGACGAGTAGGCGGAGCATGGAGGATTTTTAGGGCAGGGAAAGCATCTGAGTGACAGTAAGACAGACACATGCCATAATGCACTGGTCAAAATCCACAGAATGCACAACACAGAGAATGGAGCCCAGGGAACCCATGGACTCCAATTAATAATAAGCCCGGCCGGCGTGGCTCAGTGGTTGGGTGTTGACCTATGAACCAGAAGGTCACAGTTCAATTCCCAATCAGGGCACATGCTGGGGTTTAGGGCTTGATTCCCAGTGTAGGGCATGCAGGAGGCAGCCGATCAATGATTCTCATCATTGATGTTTCTATCTCTCCCTTCCTCTCTGAAATCAATAAAAATATATTAAAACTAGTGGCCCAAGGACCTGTGCACATTGAAAGGAAACGAATTAGAAGGAATATTTTAATATCGCTATTCACCCTTTCTCTATAATAGAAGCGTCAACCCAATTCACGATCGACAGTGACAGAACGAAACACACTCATGTGATTGGTGCCGGTGAGAGCTTTATATGCATCACACATGTGTGAGTCAATTTAGCCTTTTATGGATATGGAGTACACTTGCTTCATTAGACCTGCTTTCTGATGTGGCTAAACTTTTCCCAGCCCAGTGAGGCACCCCAACTTCTCTTCCAGGTAACTGTCAGGAGCACAGCAGTAAATGCCAACACGAAGCAGTTTATTATTGTAGGTCACGCGGGGAGAACAAAGGCTGAAATATTTCACTGCAGCCGTGTCTGACTATATTCTGTGCAGTGAGAAAACCTTAAGTCGTTTTCAAGGCCCACCATTTCTTCTTTCCAGTCGGGTCAAGTTTCTAAATCTCCGTTTTCCGGCTAATGAAAAGAAAATAGGATTCCACCGAGTCTCCTATCTCCCCGCTCCAGGACTTCTGTGAGGATCAGTGAGATGAGGCACGGAAAATGCTTCACAGACATTTGGTTACAGTGCGAAGTGTTTCCACCTGGCTGCAAAGCAAGCCGTGTTCCTGGGCTGAGAAACGGCGAGGAGGCTGGTCGCCGGGGAGAGGAAGCGGGTGTTGCCGTGTGATGTCATCACCTGGCACAGCCACAGTGCCCATCTCCGGGATGGGTTGCATTTTGTGCCATGGAGTCTCGGTGGTGTAGGCTGTGATTTGGTGGGTGTCGCTCGGGGTGGTGGTGGGGCCTGTGTCCCACCCAGGGGAGGCCGAGTGTCGCTCTAGGGTACCAAGTCCGAGGTGCCGTTCTCTGTAAATGGCGAGTGCATGTCCCGGCAGCATCTGCCCCCTGGTGGTCACTGTACATCATAGTGACTGGTCGGACGGTCGGACACTTAGCCTATTAGCTCTTATATATAGAGACTAGAGTCCCGATGCACAAAGATTCGTGAAAAAATAGGCTTTCCTTCCTGTGGCTGATGGCACCGCCTTCCCTCTGGCCAGAGGGAAGTCTTTCTGCCTCTTGCCTTGTCACGTCAATTTGCATATCCCCTCCTTATTGGCTGTGGGCACCACCATCTTTGTCAGGGAGTTACGGTCAATTTGCATATTCTGTCTTTATTAGATAGGATGATGATGATGATGATAATAATAATAATAATAATAATGCTGTGCTAATATGGGCGCATCAGCTGTAACAAACGGATGTAACGTGGGTATAAATACCAGGAGCTATTTGGAGGGAGGAGAGGCACGAAGGCAGGTGGGGACTTTCTGTATTTTCTGGTGAATTGTTTGTAAACCTAAAACTGCTCTAAAAAAAATCCACCCCTTCTTCTGGCCGGCACTGAGTTCTCCTTTGGAGACTGTGTCTCTGTCCTCTCTCATCTCGGCCTCTCTTCCCCGAGGCCTGCGCCCGGGAGGAGCGGAGAGGCCTCTGCCGAGGCATTTCCCACCGTGCCGGGTGGGGGTGCCGGGTGGGAGTTTCCTGAGGGGGCGGGTCTGAGAGGCCCTCCTGAGAGAGGCAGAGGAGGCCTCCAGGCGAGGATGGGCTCATGTCTGGAGGGAGGAGGGGATGCGGGAGCCAATGCCAGGAGGCGGGAGGGAGCGCGGGGCTAGATGGGCGAGGGAATCACGGAGCAGGTGCCTGGCAACAGCCTCCAGCTCCAGGCCGGGTCCGAGGTCCTGCTCGGCGCGGTGCAGGCTGCAGACACTGGCCCGGCGCGTCCTCTGCTCTCCGGGCGCCCAGGGGACTCAGTGGGCGTGGGTGGTGCCCAGGGTATGGCTCTGGAGCCAAAGGCTGCGTGACCGTGGAGAAGTCACTTCCTCTCTCTGAGCCTCAGTTTCCCCAAGTGCCAGGTGGGCTGTGAGGAAGCAGGAGCTGCTGTGTCTCGGCATCATCACGGGGCCTGTCGCCATGGCCGGAGTCACTGGGTGACAGCCATGCTTATCCTGGGGCCGGAGAAGCCCGGGCCTGTACGACCTTGTGGGGCACCCCCCCCCAATCCCTCCCTCCCAGGAGCCCAGCCTGCGGTCTGACACACCCCCACACACACACACACAGGGGCTCCAGGAAGGCTGGCCTAGTGGCAGCACGAATGAGCACACAGTGGCTGGCACCCAGGCCCTGTCCCGGGAGGCCTGGCTCGGGTGCCGGCTGTCCGGGCACACGTGCCGTGACCTGTAATTACCCAGCCGGGCGGGCGGGTGGGCAGGCGGCTCCCGGTGCCCACATGATACTCACCAGCCTCGATGATGCCCGTGTGCAACCTGAAACCAGCCACGGCCGGAACCAGTTGTGCAGAGAGCAGAGCTGCCACACAGGACGGGCGGGTTCAGGAGGGACAGCGGAGGCCGGGCCTGCTCCCGGCACCGGCCCCCGAGCTGCCGGGACCGGAGCCACAGGGACCCAGAGCCACAGGGACCCGGAGCTGCCGGGACCCGGAGCCTACAGGGACCCAGAGCCATAGGGACCCGGAGCCACAGGGACCCGGAGCCACCGGGACCGGAGCCTACGGGCTGGGCACCGGGGCAGGGCCTTGGGCTGCCGGACTCGGCCTGGCTGCTGCCCTGGCCTTGGGCTTGCCCGGTGAGGGGGCTGTTTGCACACGGCCTTTGCGATCTGCCTGTGCTCCCCCTCAGGCACCAGCGCCGCCCCCCAATGTGGCCTTCCCACTCCTGCTCAGCTTCTTCTTCTTTTTAATATATTTTCATTGATTTCAGAGGTGAAGAGAGAGAGAGCGAAAGAGAGAGAGAGAGAGAGAGAGAGAGACATCAATGATGAGATAATCGCTGATCGGCTGCCTCCTGCACGCCCCTCACGGGGGATGGAGCCCACAACCCAGGCCTGTGCCCGGTGCGTGTTAACCTGCCGCCCGGCAGCTCTGGCTGGACCTGTGTCTGCTGACCGGGCCCAGAGCAGGAGGAAGTGGGTGGCCACGGGCAGTCACGGGCAGAGGAGTTGCTTGAACTTTTATTTGCTTGATTTTTGTTAATCTCACCCAAGGATATTTCTCCATCGATTTGTTTTAGAGATAGTGGGAGGGAGGGGGTGAGACAGAGAGAGGAACAGCGATTGGCTGCCTCCGGCACGCTTCCCGACCAGAGCCAGGGACTGAGCCTTAAACTAAGGTCTGGGCCCTTGACCAGAATCGAACCTGGGACCTTTCAGTCCGCAGGCTGACACTCTATCCACTGAGCCACACCAGCTGCTTGAAGCTGCTGTGGCTGTTTGATTGGCGGGCGGGTCTGATGGGTCTCAGACCTGGTTGGAGGCTCCTGCAGAGGGCGGGGACAGGGGGGAGGTGGGCACGGATGGCCTGGGAAGGGCAGCGGCCGTGAGAGTGGGAACACAGGGAGCAGGGCGGGCGGCCTGTGAGGTGGAGAGATGGTGCCCACCTTCCTCCGTGGGGGGTGATGCCAGGGAGCTGAGGTCCAGGCCCCTGAAACTCATCCTCAGAGCACCCTCAGCTCTGCCCTTCTGAGGGCGGGGAGTGCAGGAAGAGGGAGAGGGAGAGAGAGAGACATCTGTAATGAGAGAGAACCATGGATCGCTGACTCCCGCACATCCCTGACCGGGAATCGAACCCTGACCTCCTGGTTCATAGGTTGATATTCAACCTGTGAACCATGCTAGCTGGGCTGTGCTGCTTATCTTTTTCTTTCTTTCTTTCTTTTTTTAAAATATATTTTATTGATTTATTACAGAGAGGAAGAGAGAGGAAGGAGAGTTAGAAACATCGATGAGAGTGAAACATCAATCAGCTGCCTCCTGCACACACCCCGGGGATGTGCCGGCAACCAAGGTACATGCCCTTGACCAGAATCGAACCTGGGACCTTTCGGTCCGGAGGCCGACGCTCTATCCACTGAGCCTCTTTGTCTTTTTAGCTGCAGGACACCTTCCATGACATCTTACATGCGACCAGCAGCAGCGCTGTATGGGTGCACTGTAAGTACTGGTGCACAACTTCTTTTACAAGTTCAAGCTCATTAACATTCCTTTGCAATAAAATGAACCAGTAAGAGCAGTGCCACTTTCCTGATGAATGTACATTTTGAGGCTGTTACAGGTGTTTGTTTTTTTAAATTAGTTTCAGCATCTAATATTACTTTGTATCAAGGAAATCTGGATTCCCAGGACTAGTAGTCACCTAAGATAACAAATATCTCGTTTTTGGATCATCACAGGATGACCTTCAGCTTAACCTACCCGGGAGCCGACGAAGGGGGAGGTGAGACTTCGCCTCAGAATGGAACCCGGGGGGAGAGGGGGGTGGCCTCCAGGTCCTCCTGGCTCTCAGGGGACAGGGAGGAAGTTCCCAAGGAAGCTTCTGTGGTCACTGACAGAAAACACCACAGTGTGTCACACCCAGGCTGGGCACTGGGAGTCTCCACTCCAAGTGTCAAACTCTCGCTTCAATGTATCGCTTTCCTTGTTGACACGTGGGCCACTCGGGGACCCAGGGCAACATTGTAACACGGAGCCAGCTGCCCACTCAGTCAGAGTGACCGGAAGTGTCTGTGAGGAACGTGCTTTCAGAATGCCGGAGGGGGGTGAGGGCCATCTGGCTGCGACCTCGGTCACCCCATCGGTCGCCAGGGCTGGTTTGGCAGGTCTGGCTGGCCAGGCGGGTGTCCCCTCCTCCCTCCCCGATCCACATGTGTCCCTCCCGAAGCTGCGCGCTCCACCGAAGAGGAGAGGACCGGTCTTCGGTCTTCGGTTAAGGCTATGAAACCTCCACACCAGCTCTCTCAGAATGCCCGAGACGCGGGAACCCGCCGAGGCCCTGGCGGGAGACGGGGTGCTCCCCGTGGCGGGTGTTGGGGATGCCCCGTGGGGGAACGCAGTCCGGGTGATGTGACGAAGTGCCCTGACTTTGGGCGGGAGCAGGCTCCGGGCACAGGTGTCCTGCTCAGCGGCACCGGGTGGAAGTGGCGTGGGGTGGCACAGTGCGGGGTACGTCCTGGTGGTTTGATGGGAGCAGACCTGCGCAGCCAGAACGGAACAGAACAGAACAAAGTGAGAAAGGCCAGGTGACTGCTCCCTGGTCAATGACACAGTGACCAGGGATTCAGGTCTTTACGCACCGCTGGGGCGACAGGCTCACGCCGGTGTAGCTGGGGATGTGTGCCTTTGGCCTCAGCGACTAACACTTCGGTATCCGTGAAATATCCAAGGTGTGCAGCACATGTCTTTGGTCTTTCTCCTTTTTTTAATCCCAATTTAAAAAAAACACACATTTTTATTGATTTCAGAGAGGAAGGGACAGGGAAAGAGAGGTAGAAACACCAATGATAAGAGAGAAACATCAATCTGCTGCCTCCTGCACAGCCCCTACTGGGGATCCAGCCAGCAACCCGGGCATGTGCCCTTGACTGGAACCAAACCTGGGACCCTCCAGTCCCCAAGCTGATGCTCTAGCCACTGAGCCAAACCAGCCAGGGCTAATCACAGTTTTTTAAAGAGCACTTTCACAAAATGTGTATGAGCTCTCAGACTGGGCCTGTGACCTCCAGAATCCGCATACTTTCCCTCCGCCCTAGATTCTGTGATTACTCCCATTTCACAGGTGAGAGGATTGAGGCCTGAGGGTGAAGCAACTTGCCAGCATGGCTCAGCTGCTTGCTGCTCAGCTGCCTTCCCCACGGGTGTCCCTCACTGCCCCGCCTCTGGGCCTTCGCTCTCCTGACTCCCCCCCCCCCCCCCCACCTTGGCGAGGTTCGATTTCTCCGCCTTCAATGTTGCTGCCCGCCCACTGGAGGGACCACAACCTCGGGGCCCCTCCTGTGTCTCTTCTAGACTGTGCCCCACAGGTCTTCCCAGGAGCACAAGCCGGGGTCACCCCTCCCTGAACCCTCCTGCCACCCCTGCCTTGTGCATAGGAATTTATCGAGTGGATGTCTGGAACAAACTTAGATCTTCGTTTTATTTTTAATTTTTTTTTCTCTCTCTTTCTCCTTAAAATATATTTCTATTGATTTCAGAGAGGAAGGGAGAGGGAGAGATAGAAACATCAATGATGAGAGAGAATCATTGACCAGCTGCCTCCTGCATGCCCCTACTGGGGATTGAGCCTGCAACCCGGGCATGTGCCGCTGACCAGAATCGAACCCAGGGCCCTTCAGTCTGCAGGCCGACGCTCTAGCCACTGAGCCACGCCAGCTAGGGCAGATCTTTGTTTTCTTGAAAGAAGCATGCACACCCCTGTAGAAGGATATTTATCAGCAGCACAACTATGTCTGGATGCTTTGATTTTTTGAGAATGTTTTGTTCCCTGTGGAAGTATGTTCTAACCTGGTTGCTTATCCTGGCCGGTTAGTGGGAAATGGCTAATAAAATGGCTAATAGAAGACTACCGCAGGCAGCCTTGGTTCCAGACCCAGGAAATGGGCACCTTTTGTGGGAAAGAGGCGCAGAATGGCAGTTGGCAGAGTGTGGCCTCGGGGGAACCGCCGGGATAATACGCCTGCTGGGCCTGTGGCTCCAGAGGGGCCCTCCCCGCTTCACCTGCGTCCCCCCTGGCTCCTCACCCCAACCCTAAGAGGAGGGCTATCCCCGTGTCACCGATGGACACACAGGAGCGTTGAGGAGATGGTGGCCTCTTGGGCCAGGAGGTCAATGGGCTCCGGAGGTGCCATGTGCTGCTGGGCAGTGCCGGGCCAGGCTGGATGCCTCCCTGCTGCATCCGGTCTGCAGGGACCACTGGGAGCTGGCAGTTCCAGGCGGGGGGTGGGGGAGGGTTTGCGTGAGGTGTGGCACATGGAGAAGGTGACGATGCCCAGGACCCGTGAGCATGCGGGAAGGAGCAGGAGCGCTGAGGAGGGTGGGGACATTGTTCAGAGACCTCGGGAAGGACTGGACCTTCAGGAGGCGTGGGCTGGCCGTGCACGGGGGCCTCACCCTGATCCCCGGGGGCTGGGAGACTCTGTGATGACTGGGGTTCGCACTCATGCCCCGCAGGTGTTTTGGATGGCAGTTGGTCCCTTTGGGCTGAGTCCTGGAGAATGGCAGGGACTCCTTGGCCTTTGGCTTGCCCTGGGACAGCATGGGGGTGCCCTCCCCTCCACTTTCTTTCTCAAATATTGTAAGCACAGAACAGTTTAGAAAGGGAATGGCCACTGTCTCTGTGGCCTCTCGTCCAGTCCCTGTCTGGAGGCGCAGGAGTAGCAGTTTTAGAGCTCTCACCGTTCTGCATTTTGTAGCCGGCTTTTTCTTTTAACGGTTTTGTTTAGCATTTCCCCATAGTTTGCTATGCTGTTCTCATGATTATTTTCAAGGTGGTTATGTGGGACCAATGCCCGCCTGGCGTCAAGCGGACCTGGGGTTCTAATCCTGGCTCTGTCACTTACTCTCTTTAGTTGGGGCCACTCCCCCCCAAAGTTACCTGGTGTCAGTATCCGAAACCCGCCCTTGGGCTTTGTATACCACCTTCTCCCTCCATCCCCCTCTGAATCCTCCCCCACCCCCCAAGCTCTACTTAGCCGGTTGAGGTGGAATAAACTCTGGTAGTGTGAGTGAAGGAGCGCTGATGACATTGGCTTCTCTAAGTGCCTTAGGAAACTTTCAAAAAGACATCCCTGAACTCCCAGTCAGATCCGGTGTTGCCCCCCCAAAACCCTGGCGGCCTCCCCAAACCCGTAAAACTCGGGCTCCACCAGGGAGCTCCGCAGACCGCGTCCTGGGAGCCCCTGGGCTAGAATGACCCCAGCAACCTTCCCAGCCGCCTAAATAGCCCTGCTCCTTTGATTGACAGCGGAAGCCGCCAAAGGCGCCCAGGGGAGGTCCCTTTGGCGCGTGAGGGGGCGTGCCTCCGCGCCTCGCCCCTGGACCAATCAGGTGCGCCTGAGGGGCTGCGGGGAGGGGCCCGGCGCCCAGCAGCCAATGGGACGAGCACAACGGCCGCGGAGAAGGAGGTGCGCTCGGCGCTGGCGGCAGAAGCGGCGGCGGCGGGTCAGGGCTGGGCCGGCAGCGCAGCGGGGCGCGGGCGGGGTCCTCGCCGCAGCGGAGCCGCAGCCGGAGCCGCAGAAGCAGCGGAGACGCCGTCGCTGCCGGAGCGGGTGCGCGGCCGGTCGAGAGGCGAGCGGCGGCCGAGGTGAGGGGCGCGCGCCGGCGGTTGGGGCGGCGCGGGCGGGCGGGCGGGCGCTGGTCGGCGCCGGGCCCTCGCCTGTCAGGCCCGCGCCGCGCGCCGCGGGCAGCCTCGGGGTCGCCGCCCGCACCTCCGCGCGGGGCTTCCTTCGGCGGGAGGGTGTGTTCGGCCGGAGCCGAGTCTGGGGGCCGGAGGAGCGGGGGGTCCGGGGCGGCGGAGGGAGGGAAGCCGGCCCGTCGGTTCGCGGCGGAGGCGCCGGTCCGGAGCCGCCGGCGGGGCCCGGCGCGGTCCGCGGGGCCGGAGGAGGGGCGGAGGGCCGGCGGGACACATATGCGGATGCGCTCCTTTGGGCGCCGGGAGGACCGGCCCCGTTTCCTTCCCTCCCCCCCTCCCTGCCCCCTCCCGGCTCTTAGCGGGGCGGCGGCCGGCCCTTCCTCGTTCCCGGGCCGAGGGCTCCCTCCGGGGCGGCCGGAGCGCCCTCCTCCCGCGGGGGTCCGGAGCCGCCCGGCCCGGGGCGGTCGGCGGTGGGAGAGTTTGGGGTTTCTGCCGCTTCGTTCGAGCGGCTCGTTGGGGCTCAGTGGGGCTCCGCGGCACCGGCTTTCTTGGAAGACGCGCCGGGTCCGGGCGGCCGGCGGCGCGGGCTCCCGGGGGCCCCCGAGGCGGCAGTGGGGAGGACGCGGCTCGCGGGCCGGGCGGGCGGAGGGCGGGCCGGGGCCTCCAGGTGCGCGCGCCGTTCCCGGGTCTTTCCCTTCCCCGAACCGCCCTGCGTTTCTGTGGCTCCGGAGCGGAGGCTGCTCCGAATCTCCAGGGCTACTCCTTCGCTGTTTACCAAACACGCCCTGGCCGTCCCGGTGAGCATCGAGGGGCCAGCTCCCCCCCCCCCCCCTCCTTCCTCTGGTTCCCCCGCACCAGCCCCGCGTGCGGACGCTCCGCTGGAATCCCCCTGGGCCGGAGGGGCCGCAGCCCGGGGCGAGGTGGGTGCGCCGGGGTGGCAGCCCTCCCCTTCTCGCCCCAGTCGTTCTTATTCCGCTGGACCACACACCTGCCTGCGGCCTCCCTGCACCGAAGGGGGCGGCGGCGGCGGGCATGGCAAGTTGGGTTTCTCTGGACTCACACGGGAAACTCATCTCAATGTAATGGCAGCGTTTGGCCATCGCCTTGGTGAGGCTGTGCCCGCTGCGAGAGGAGGCCACTGCAGCAGAAACACACTTTGCTGGGGCGTGTTTTTCTTTGGACAGATGTCTGGAATCTTAAGAAACTGGCCCCTGGGCCGGTGATATTTATTCCTTGGGAAAGTAACCCAGAGGAGGAGGTGCGTTGATTAGATCTGCACTCTGCTGGCTTTTTTGAAAAGAAGAAACACTCATTTGAATGGAAATGGCATCCTCTTAGCTCACGCTGTTTGGGAACTGGGACTTCATTCCTGTTAGTCTCAAATGTGTAAGAGGTCTTCATTACTGAAATAATAATCTAAAAGTATGCATTTGTAAACGACAGTATCTGGGTTTTGAACACATTCTCCTTCTGGGAAATAAAGTTGGCTTTTCCTAGTCCTGGATGCCAAGTCCCGATCTCCGATGGCCTGGCCACTTTTTGGGTGGGACCTGAGGTTCCTTTGTCTTTAATCTTTTAATCTTCTGTTTGTTCTCTATTCTCTTTAAATTCCGTACAGACTGAGTTAAGAAGCAAGATGTTCAGGATTCCTGCTTCTGGTGGGGTCATCTGCTGTTGCAGGATGCTATGGAATATCAAAAAGATTGCATAGATTCCTTAATGATGGTAATAATGGCACCTTGTGCTTGGAGATCCTGCTGGCATTTACCAGATGCTCTCTGGCCACCCTCCCGTGAACGCCCAGCTCACTGGGCCTGCCTTATCTGCCATCAGGCTGCAGGTGAATTGTGGAGGCTGCCCCGTAGGCTGTGGGGGTAATGACCCCCTCCCAGGAGTGAGAGTGCTGTTCAGTTTTTTTCCGATTAGAGTGTGTGGGCCTGCAGCAGCATACCTGAAGGCAGTAATGCCTCACTTATGACGTCAGTCTGCATTCCACAGGTAGCGCAGTGATCCTTCACGTACCTGGAAGCACCTTCAGTGCCCCAATCCTGTCTCCTGATTGGTCCAGCGGCCCCCGGGATGGCTTTGTAGGAATTTCTTTAGTATTTATTACTGGGACTAAGGAATTCCTGCAGATAATGAGGCTCTGTCTGGTGATTGGAGACAGTCTCAAAAGTAGTCTCAGTATTCTGTGCGGTGCAGCATTCTTGGCATCTGGGTAGTTCTGAAGGTAACTATTTGAAGAACAGTTGCCATTTAGGAGCATAAGTTTTTTTGGTATTTTGATAAAAAAAACAAGAATAAAAATCTCCTTTAATTATGTAATGGCTTGCATTTATTTTCATAATTGCACATTTGTGTTTGCTTAATAAAACAGAGAGCGCCATGTAGCCTTTTTATTTTGTTCCCTAGAATAAAATCTTTATTTTTAAAAATTGAAAAGTAGCCCAGCCGGTATGGTTCAGTGGTTGCACATCAGGAGGTCCCAGTTCTTTTCCTGGTCTCGATCCCCAGCAGGAGGTACCTGAACAATGTTCATGTTTCATCAGTGTTGCTATTTTTCTCCCCCTCTCTCTTCCCCTCTCTCTAAAATAAGTAAAAACATTTTTTAAGAAATTGAGCCCTACTTGGTTTGGCTCAGTGGATAGAGCACCGGCCTGAGGACTGAAGGGTCGTCTCGGGTTTGATTCTGTCTAAGGGTCACATATCTCATTTGAGGACTGGATCCCTGGCCCCGGGAAGAAACCCATTGATATATCTCTCTCATATCGATGTTCCTCTCTCTCCCCTCCTCCCTTCTATTCTCTTTAAAAATCAGTGGGAAAAATATCCTTGGGTGAGGATTAACAAAAAAATATGAAAATTGAAAAATACTTGACATGTAACATTGTATAAACTTAATGTGTTAAAATTTTCTTTTTTTTTTAAAAATATATTTTATTGCTTTTATACAGAGAGGAAGGGAGAGAGATAGTTAGAAACATTGATGAGAGTCATCGATCAGCTGCCTCTTGCACACCCCCTACTGGGGATATGCCCGCAACCAAGGTACATGCCTTTGACCGGAATCGAACCTGGGACCTTCCAGTCCCCAAGCCGACGCTCTATCCATTGAGCCAAACCGGTCCCGGCAAAATTTTCAATATTAAAAGTTCATCTGAGTATTTCCTGTCTCCAGGCACTGAACTAGACAGAATGAGAATATAGACATGAATAAAGTACAGACTCAACTAGCAAAAACCTCAGAAAGAAGCCTTAAGAAGGAAAATGATAGAAACTTCGTTATAACTTGAAACTAATGGACAGGAAGGGAATGGGCGGGGAAAGAAACATGAATTTGTAGTGCCAGTTATTCTTGCGTGTGCCTTGACCAGGGACCAGATGATGCTCTAACCAACTGAGCTATCCGGCCAAGGTAATGTAAAATAGTATTGAATGTCTACTGTAATTGAAAAATAAGTTTTATTATATTTCTAGGTAGAAAGCATGTTTCAGCATTATACAATAATATATATTATTATGATGCTTAGAAAGAGCCAGGCTGGTGTCCTTCAGTGGTTGAGCTTCGGCCTATGAACCAGGAGGTCAGGGTTTGATTTCCTTTCAGGGCGCATGCCTGGGTTGTGGCTTGATCCACAGTAGGGGGCGTGCAGAAGGCAGCCAATTGATGATTTTCTCTCATGATTGATGCTTATGCTTTTTTTTTTTTTTAATATTTTTATTGATTTCAGATGGGGAGAGGGAGAGAGAGAGATAGAAACATCAATGATGAGAGAATCATTGATTGGCTGCCTCCTGCACCCCCTACTGGGGATTGAGCCTGCAACCCCGGCATGTGCCCTTGTCTAGAATCGAACCTGGGACCTTTTAGTCCGAAGGCTGACGATCTATCCATTGAGCCAACCCAGCTAGGGCATGATTGATGTTTCTGTCTCTCTCTTCCTCTCCCTCTCTGAAATCAAAAAAATATATTTAAAAAATGATGCTTAGAAAGAAAACAAGTGCAAAGATGAATAAAATTAGTATAATTATTTTGTTAACCTACATGGGCTTGGGTACTTTTGTATTTTCTAAATTTTGTTTAATAAGATCATTTTTTAATGGAAGGAAAAGTAGTATTCTCTCTCTCTCTTTAAATATATATTTTATTGATTTTGTACAGAGAAGAAGAGAGAGGGATAGAGAGCTAGAAACATCGATAAGAGAGAGACATCGATCAGCTGCCTCTTGCACACCCCCTACTGGGGAGTGCCCGCAGCCAAGGTACATGCCCTTGACTGGAATCGAACCTGGGACCTTTCAGTCCACAGGCCGACGCTCTATCCACTGAGCCAAACTGGTTTCGGCAGTATATGCTCTTAATAAATCTAGTAGAACTTCAAAAAAAGAAAAAAGAAAAAAAAAGGATCTTTGCAGTGACTGGAAAGCGCTGTCCAGTGGTTTGTGTAGCAGACTCTGTGGCTATGAGGTTATGTGACCATTTTCCTCCTGGGCCTGTGCGTGGGAGAGTAGGGGGCATGGATGGAGACGGAAGCCCTGGGCTGGTCCAGCCTCTCCCTGACAACCCTGAGGCCTCAGTTTTCATTGGTAAAATCAGGGGCGTAGAGGTTCTTAACTTTTTGAGAAACTGATGACAACTTTATGGAAACACACACGGGGACAGCTGCAGAGGCCTGGAGCCGAGTAAGAACCCGGTCATCCCCCCCCTCTAAGCCCCACTCTGCTCTCCTGTGATCCTGTTGTCCTGGTCATCTCTGAGCTAATAATAAAGGTGACTTGTGTTTACAGAGGAGACATTCCAAAGCCTTCCCACCTCATTTTTTTGTCCTTAAAACGTTTCTGAGCGGTGTGGTAGTGAGGGGTATTCCCTTTCGTGGCGAAGCGAGGGTACCAGCCCGGACCACCACCCTGGTAGGTCACAGCCAGAGGCCTGTTGGGATCAGAACCGGGCTTGGGTTTTTCCACCAGTTTAGTTCCTTGGTGGCTGTCTTTACGAGTTATGTTTGGCAGTGCGAGTGTTCCAGAATGTGTCACTTGCAGAGGAAACTGTTGTTCATCTGCTGAAAGACCTGTTTTCTTGTCTCACTTTGGATCACTGAACACCTTTCTGCCTGACCTTCAGAAGGTTACTCACTTTGTTTTTGTGATTTTTTTCTTGCCATATTTTCCATAGGGGCACATTTGTAGGACTTGGGTGTTTTGAGCAGACTTGTTTAATATTTTATTGATTAAAGACTACATCAAAACGATTACCTCTCAGTATTGCTTAGCACTTGAGAAACTTGTGAAGTAAAAGTTAAGTGAAAATTCCCAATATTTGACTTGTTCCGTCCAAGTATGTTCTCACAGCAGAGAGATGCTCCTTGTGGCCTGAGAGCCGCTGGGTGGCTGAGAGCAGGTGTGGTTGTGCCAGTGACCATGATTGTCCAGCAGTGGCTTCTTGTGGCCTCTGGCCGATTCTGAATATTTTAAGGACTGATTTTTTTTTTTTTTTAAAGCTTATTACTATAGGGTCTCAGCTACATAAAGAGCTCATGTATGCAAAAAAACAACAACACTAAAGCCTCATAGGTGTTAGATGGTTTATTATTGATGAAAAGAATTATCCATCATAAAGAGGTTTGGAATACTCAGACCAGGCCGTGATAGGATGGTATACAGTAGGTATCACATGTTGTGTGTGTGTGTGTGTGTGTGTGTGTCCCTGTCTTGTCAGTTATGTCTGACACTTGTGAGGAGACAGGCTGACAGAATTCACTGTCCAGCACGGAAAAAGGTCTTTGTTCATTTCGGGTGCATTTCTAGGCTAGGAGAGGAGGGGAGGCAGACACGCACAGCTCACTGACACTGCATAAAGCTCGGTGTCCTGTGTCAGCCTCCTGAAGCGACTTGCTCACTGGGGAGGGATTGGTGGAGGTGAAAGGCAGGCAGTGAATGCTGAACATCAAGCAGGAAAATCACCAAAAGCAGAGGCTGGTGAGGAAATGAGGCTGTCAGAGAGCAAGGCCCAGGATGAAGTGTAAGCTCCAGGCTGCGGCCGCTGGGCCGGGATCGTTAGCTCTGCTAGTGCTCAGGAGCATCCACTCTGACCGGGACACTTGCATCCTATAGGTCAGCCCTTCTCTGCCAGGGGCCTCTGTCTGGGATTTCAATGCTGATAGAGGGGCAGGGTTGTTAGCAGTGCGCTCTGAACGCCTTTGGTGAGGCTGCTTGAAGTAAGGGCTTTTTATTTTAATTTCACTCGGAGCTGAGAGAGTTTGGAGGAGTGTATGTGGGGGAAGGGAAGTAGGTGGGTGGGGTCGAAGGGATTACCTAGTCACCGAGTGTTCGGTGCCCCTGGCAATGGCTGGGATCCTGAGACTAAGGTGACCTTTGCACTCTGCAGAGGCAGCTGTCAGGAGCTGGCCAGAGCACTCAAGTTTCCCTGGGACGGGAGCAAATAGTGAGTACCAAGGAGGGGATTGAAGAAGGCGGTTCTGACTGCCATCAGGACCCTGCTGAGAGCTGCCTCTGAGGGAGGTGACTGCGGAGTGGCTTTGCTTTCTTTGGTGTGTTTTAAAATTTATTTTAAAAATATATATTTTATTGATTTCAGAGAGGAAGGGAGCGGAAGGGAGAAACATCACTGATGAGAGAAAATCATTGATTGGCTCCCTCCTGCACGCTCCCCACTGGGGATCGAGCCCACGACTGGGGCAAGATGCCTGACCGGGAATCAAACCCTGCTCTCCTGGTTTCATCGGTTGATGCTCATCAGCTGAGCCACACCGGGCAATATTCTATTTTTAAAGCCCCAACACTGATGTTACGTTACCCAGTTCTACTGAAAACTCTTCTAAAATGTGTTCCTCTCTTCTCCAGCCAAGGCGTAGTTAGTGTATCTGGGCCTTTCCGTGGTGACTCAGGGTCCCAGGGATGCGTCAGGCTGTTGATGTGGGCGAGGCCTGTAGCCCTCAATGAGTATCCTCCCATCCCAGCTCTCACAGCGTGCTTCCTCTCTCCTCACCCCCTAGCTTCTCCTCTTGGTTGGGATGCGGCCTGAGGGCGGTCATGTTCTCTTACCACCTAGGGGCCTGCGCCCTGAGGGCCGGCAGTTTTGGGCCGGGGTTGAACGTCACAGGTCATAGGAAGCCTGCCCGTGCTGACGGGATGCCCCTGTGGCTACTCTCAGTGACCTCAGGATTGGAAGGGCGTGCGTGTGATGGTGACGATAACTCATGCTTAGGTGATGAAAAATAGAGAATTGAAAAGCAAATTGTAAAGCCACTTGCACACTGATTAGATGGGTAAAATACTAAAATAATATACAGCAGTGAGGTTAAGGTTGTAGAAGTCTAGAAAGTTTCTTATTTTCCAAACTGTACCATTGCCCTTTTACATATATATATATATATATATATATATATATATAGTTGATTTCTTACAGAGAGGAAGGGAGAGGGCCAGAGAGTTAGAAACATCAATGAGAGAGAAACATCGACCAGCTGCCTCCTGCACAGCCCCTACCTGCAACCAATGCACATGCCCCCGACCGGAATCAAACCTGGGACCCCTCAGTCTGCAGACCGACGCTCTATCCACTGAGCCAGACTGGTTTCAGCTGCCCTTTTACTTTTAGAGTGAATATTTAAGTAACAATTTGGCTTTGTAATTAAAAATATATATACACAGCTTGGCTTTGTAATTAATAACATATAAAACAGCTTGGTATTTGCCGCTTACCAAGAATCTTCCAAAGCCCTCACTCTGTTTTCAGAGCAGCCCTGCTGCTTTGCTCCCTCTTCCTTGCTCGGAGGAGAAAGGGAGGTCTGGAGGGTTGGTGGTTTTGCCCGAGGTCAGTGGGCCAAGGCCCCACCCAGGCCTCGCCCCCAGTCCAGAGCTCCCAGGGAGCCTGGTTATGGGGTCTGCTGGGTCCTGCCTTCGACACACAGAATAAACTGGCTCGTGTTTGAAGTTTCCCGTTCCACCGAATGACATTTATTATCTTCCAATGATGGCCAAACCATTGTTGGTGAACATTTTCATGTCTTAAACTACATTTGTGTTCCATTGTACCCAGTGACATTGTCGCCAGCCGAGAGCGCCCAGTCTGTGAGTTGTGGTCTCAGAGGCCACAGAGCCGGCTCCGCTCCCCTCCCGACCTCCCAGCTGCTGTCAGTGGGTTAGGGGCTGCCCGTGCCCTGTAGTGTGGGTATGACAGGACTTTAGTAGGGAGCCATTGCGACCTCTGCACCAGCGAAGGCTTTTTTTTTTTTTTTTTTTTTTACAAAAATACACATTCATTATCAGTTACAAAACAGGCTGCTCCCCCAGCAGAGGAGCGAAGGTTTTATTGGCTGAGGAGTCTGGGCAGGTGCCAATGAGGGGGTTGGGCGAGAGGAGGGGCAGATCATGGGTGGGGGGTCACCGTCTGAGACCTCCGGATTCAGAGGTTTCTGAGGGACCATACAAGAAGCTTTACATTCGGTCATTTAATTCCTGCACAAGATGGCATTCAGCCACTGTCCTTATGCGGAAACGGGAGCTCTGAGAGATGGCCTGACCTTCACAGGATCACTATCGTTTCGCTTATCTTGCTGCCTTGAATAAGTGAATTCTGACTTACCTGCAAATACGAAAGCGATCTTTAAAAGTGAATCTTTCCCCACCTCTCAGAAATAGAAACAAGACAAGTTATGTGGTCTTTTGTTTTGTTTAAGATGGTATCTATGCCTGTAACTAACTTGCTTAGATAATCTGAAAGTTTGCAGTAATTACACAGTTGGGAGATAAAGGGAAGAAAGGGAGGCTTCTGAACAGCCTCGCTGCTGGGCGGGAGGCCAGGCAGCCTCTGCCTCCGCCTGTTTAAAACACTTTCCGCCTGTTTACCCGTCCGTCCGTGTGCTGCCCGCTCCCGCCTGGTGCGTGGAAGCAGCGAGCCCGGGTTCGGAGCTGCTCAGGGCTCCTGTCGGCTCCCCTTCCGCCGGCTGCCTTTGGAGAGGTGTCATAGGCGACTGAAGTCAATCAGGAGAGGAGGCATTACATTTCTGTAGAGCACTGAGTTTGCATTGCATTGGTAAAATTGTGTAAGATCTTCACACTTTGCTGACGTTGTGATACCAAATTAAGATCTTTGTGCAGGTGGTATTGGAGCAAATGTTTGTTTTTGTGCTTGTGATCGTGTTCATTTTTGTGTCACAGGATTCCCTTTCTTTCTGGTCTTTAGATCTTTCAAATGTTGAAAAAACAACATAGAAAATAGTTTTTGAATAAAGAACTCTCTTTGTGTTTTACCTTCCACACAGGGAAGCAATAGCTGCCACACATCGTCTCCCTTGTCCAGGCTTCAGAAAAGGCGAGACAAGCGCATGCCTCTGTGACCTCCGGGGTTGCTAGTGTGAATGTGAGGGTGCTGCAGGCCCTGAATCTATGCTCAGTCCAAGGGCATCCAGGTTGGGACCGTAGAGAGGCTTTGAACCCGGTCTGACCACATGTGCTTGTCTCTTTTTTACCGATCAATATTGTTACAAATGTGTATATCAGGTTTGCTTAAATATTTTTTCATATTAATTTTTTTTTTATTGGTTTCCGAGAGGAAGGAAGAGAGAGAACTAGAAACATGAATGATAAGAGAATCATTGATTGACTGCCTCCTGTACTCCCCACACTGGGGGATTGAGCCTGCACCCCAGCATGTGCCCTGACTAGGATTCCACCTGTGACCTACTGGTTCATAGGCTGACACCGAACCACTGAGCCATGCCGGCTGGGCTATTTTTCATGTTTTTAACATTACATGGTATAGGGGTTGGGGTTAGATGGGTGAGTGGGTGGGGAGAGATTAATGGGGGAGCTTAAAGGCATACATGCATAACTCACAGACACGGAGAGTAGTGTGGCGAAGGCCTGGGAGGGGCTGATGCTTGGTGGAGGGGGTCAATGGGAAAAAGGGGGGGGCAGACATCTGTAATACTTTCAACATAAAGATAAGTTAAAAAAAAGACTTAATGGTTGCACAATCCTGTTGATGTCATAAGATTACTATATTCCCCTAATGCTGGACATTTTAGGTTATTTCTACATTTTTTTTTTTGTTGCTATAATAGATGAATTTGCAGTTTATAATTTCATTTTTCATCTGTGTAATAAGTTCCTGGGAATTTTGGGGATAAATTCCCAGAAACAGAAGTGCTGGTTTAAAGGATCTGCACATTTTTAGAGGGTTTTAAAAACCTCTTCTGTTTGTGGGTTTATTTTTCTGGTGAAGGAATTCTTTCTCTTTAAAATACCTTGGACTTTAGAACATCCAAGTAGCTGGGAGATAAGAAACTTTTGTGAGAGTTTCTTACATGAGTCACATTTTCTTCTTAAGTTTCTGGATATCATTTTACTTGAATTGGATGCTTTACTTTTTTTTTTTTTTTAAATATATTTTATTGATTTGTACAGAGAGGAAGCGAGAGATAGAGAGTTAGAAACATTGATGAGAGAGAGTCATTGATCAGCTGCCCCTTGCATACCCCCTACTGGGGATATGCCCGCAACCAAGGTACATGCCCTTGACCGGAATCGAACCCAGGACTCTTCAGTCCCCAAGCTGACGCTCTATCCACTGAGCCAAACCGGTCCTGGCTGGATGCTTTACTTTTTTTTTTTTTTTTTTTTTAAATATATTTTATTGATTTTGTACAGAGAGGAAGGGATAGAGATAGAGAGCTAGAAACATCGATGAGAGAGAGTCATCGATCAGCTGCCTCTTGCACACCCCCCACTGGGGATATGCCCACAACCAAGTTACATGCCCTTGACTGGAATCGAACCCGGGACCTTTCAGTCCCCAAGCCGACGCTCTATCCATTGAGCCAAACCGGTCCTGGCTGGATGCTTTACTTTTTAAGTAAGAAAGTTTTTGGGAAAGTCTTCCTACTTTATTATATATGTTTTTGTTGATTTCAGAGGTGAAGGGAGAGGGGGAGAGAGAGAAATATCAATGATAGCGAATCATTGATGGGCTGCTTCCTGCACTCCCATCCTAGGGACTGAGCTCGCAAGCTGGGCCTGTACCCTGACAGGAAATGAAACTGTGACCTCTTGGTTCATAGGATGACACGCGTCCACTGAGCCACACCCAGCTGGGCTCTCCTTTATTGTTTAATCACTGGAGCTCTGATTCTCCCTTCCCAGGATGTAAATGTTCGTGGCTGCCTGCCCCCAGCACTCGGTCACCGTGTGGTCTGAACCGCAGCATCTCCTCCTCACTCCCAGTCTGCGCGCTAGGAAGGAAGGCTGTGCGAGGTGGTTCTCCCGCACCTTCAGCAGCGGGATGGCCGAGCAGGAACCAGGCCTTCTGCGTTTGCCTGATTACCTGTAGATGCTGCTCGCAGGGATGTCCCTCGCTCGGTTCACACAACTCAGAGAGCATGTGGGAGTTGATGGTGGTGTGTTGTTGTTGTTTTGTTCCGAAGTCACTGTCCTTCACCTAGTTCTTGCACTGTAGGCTGGCTTACTCACCTACTGTCACTAGGTATTCACCTCCAGTGAGTGGCGTCCTGTTCCTGGTGGCTCGTTTTCCAGGATCTGCAAAGGAAAGCGAGCTTCGCAGGGACAAGGAAGGGCTCAGCTCTCACCCTGGGCTCTGCTTCTCTATCAAGCCGGGTCCCTGCTTCCTTCGGGCTGCTTCCCCTTTAGTTCTCCGGCCTCACCATAACAAAACTCTCTTTTTGGTTCCTCTTACACGAGCTAGCTAAGGAGGGCTGACTTCACAACAAAACGGAAGACATTATTACATAGAGGCAGAGATAAGAGAAATAATCACGAACAACACAGAGGCATAAGAGTTCTGTTCCCAGGCACATGTCGGCTTTTGGGGCCAGCGCCGTAGGGCTAGCCTCACTGCATTGGCTCGGCTGGGTGTTGCCTAGCTTCCTGCTTTTCCTCTCTAGCTGTATTTATTCTGTCAATAAGTCCAAATTTTAGAGGAATGCTATGCTCTGTGCTTGGCAGTCTGTTTTTATCACAAGTATGGAAAGTGCTTTGCCCTGGTTTCCACAGATGCCTAAACATGGCTAGGTTGGCTGTTGCCTAGGCAACTGGCAGAGCTGTTGGTTGTGTGTGTGGTGAAGCTTGGACAGGGGTTGGACAGAAGGCCCAAGGCATCCATAGGCTTCTCAGCCGGCTGGGTGGCAACCACCAACCCCAGAGGCACAGGCTCTTAGCTTCCCTTTGCCCTTTCCACTCTGAAGTCATGGGGAAAATTGATTGGTCGTTGGGGTGCTGCACTGTGTCTCCTTTCATGAAACTGAGTGAAATAGTTGATAGGGAAAATTCCAGGCTATCTTTTGTTACCTTATCTTTAATGTTGCTTTTATTTTCGTTTTGATTTCTTTCCTTTTTGCTCTTGGAAGGTGTGGTTTTGAAGTTGGTGATCATCTTCAGAATTGCTATTTTGGACCAGTGCTTTTTGGTCTACAAATTCTACCAGAAACTTGCAGGTTCATGAAATCTAGAAGCAGTTGAAAATAGCATATTCTCTTGCTAATAATTAAAGAGAAAGGGGAAAAAATAACGCTTCAAATTCATGCCTTATAAAAAGTTAATGTTAGCAGAATGACTGGAGAGGTGGCCTCATTCTTGGAAGACTGTCTGCTCACTTAGACTCATGGCAGGCAGGAGGAGGGGGCTTTCCCTCCCCGGGAGGAGATGGCAAATTGCCTGTATCCATAAGGGCTGTGAAGCCTGCTCCCTAGTCCCTTGGTTTGTCTAGGGGACTGCCTTTTGGGGCTCTGAGCTGGGGCCCAGTTACTTTCACCTTAGGAGGCCCTTTTTGGAGCAATGGGACAAGAACAAGCCTCTGCTGCATACCTGTACACCGTGCTGCAGGAGAATGCAGCCAACCATCCCAAAATATATAAAAACCCAGGGTCCGTAACAACCGACTGAAGGCTCAACCGAACATGGAAGTGAGTCCTGCAGACAGTGCTGGGTTGCTGTGGTGACCCAGCACTGACTGCTGAGGGGTCTGCGGATCAGGCCCCGAGAGAGGCCTGAAGAGAGGCAGGGTCTGATCTGCAGCCTCTGTGGCAGCTGTTGATCAGTTGTTGCCTCTCTCTTTCTCTCTGCGCTTCGTCAGCAGCCACACCTCTCTGATAAGGCCCGGAGATAGGCCCCGAGACACTGACTGGCATAGAAACCAACCAATCAGAACCAAATCTGGGTGAACTTTGAGGAGCCAATGGCTGCCTAGAAGGCAGAGCTTTTGATGCTGACTGGCATAGAAACTAACCTATCAGAACCACATGGGCCAGCAGGGGAGGGCCGTTGGGGGCAAGATCAGGCCAGCAAGGGGAGGGCAGTTAGGGGTGATCAGGCAGGCAGAGGCAGTTGGGGGCAAGATTAGGTCGGCAGGGAAGGGTAGTTAGGGGTGATCAGGCAGGCAGGCAGAGAGTGGCTGGGCTGAGTTGTGAACTAGAAGCAGGTTGGGAGTTCAGAGTCTGTGCCAGGTTCAAGAAGCAGGAGTGTCTGAGTGCCTGTGGGAGCAAAGAAGGTGGTTACATCCAAGGGGCCTGGAGGGAGTTCTGCTGGGTGCTTGTTCTCTGGAAGCATTGGTCCTGGCTCACCTGTCTGCCCTGCATGGTGCAGCGTGGCTTTGTTTTGTTTTAATTCAAAACCAGCTCCCTCCTTAACCTGGGGCTCTAATGGCAGAGCATATTCCTGAGTCCAAACCACAGACCTCAGGCTGGGCCTGCCATGGAGAAGTTGGTGGTTCCATGGCGGCCAGCCCAGGAAGCCCCTATCCTAGGAAAGCTCTCCTCTTTGGTAGATTTGGTTCCGTAATTTTTCTGCTTCTCCTCCTGCCCTTGGTCATTGGTGTCTGAGACACACGGGTGGACCCAGCCATGCTTCTCGACTTGTATTTGGGTCTCGGATCTCCTTCAGAATTTCACGAAAATAGATTCTCTTACATACTGGACACAATTTTTTTCCCATGAAATTCTGACAGGTTCATAAATCCCAATCATTTATTCGGCAAACATTTGAATGTTACGTGCAAGCATGACTCTGGGTAGTGGGATTGTAGCAGGAACACAGGGGGCCCCGTGCCAGGGGGAGAGGGAGGCTGTGGACAGAGCATGATAGCCAACCCCTGTCCCAGCGGCAGAGAAGGCCAGCCTTGGTGGGCTGGAGTGGCCCGCCCCCATCCGCCTGCGTGGGGCTGGGCTCACGGCCAACCTCCCAGTTCCCTTCCAGCTTTTACCTTCTTGAACTGGTTTGTGATTACATCATTATCATAATGATTTAAAAATTTTAATATGTGCAGAGGCTTATTTTGTGCAGCTGCCCTGCTTTTCCTTGCATGATTACATGTATGACAGCTTTGTTTTGCAGGTGGAAGCTGGGCAGAGATGCTCGGTGACAGGCCTCTAGCTAGGAAGGGTAGTGTGCGCTTTGGGTCAGCATGCCGCCTGGTGCTGAATTCAGCAAGCCAGGCCTGAAGACGTCGTCAGAAATGCCAACAAAAATGAGCCATCTCCCTCCTCAGACTGGCTCCGCTGGCAGCCAGAGATCTCATCCTGAAGGAACGGTCACACCAGATTGCCTTGTCAAGGATGGGAGCCTGAGTGGAACACGTGTGCAGCCTGGATGTGGCAGCCATTATAGATACTCTGTATGTATTTACTGTCACAGAATTGCATACTCCCGTCCTCAGTCCCAACCAATTGCCTTGTGAATGGCATTTGAAATGCACGTTATTTAGTACTTGGCTGAGGGCATCTATATGCACGCTGGTTTTTCCACACCAGACAGTTGCTTTCTTGTTTTAATTTTTCAGGCACTGCCCAGTGAACATAGTAACTTCCTGGAAAGTTGCTTTAAGAAACTTTGTATCCTCTGTAGGAGGTGGAATGAAATAGCATCTGTGATCTTGACTCAGTCCTTGACAACAGAATCCTTATTCTGACCGGAAGTTTGAAGTTTGCAAGCGGCCATTCTCCTGGCATCCACTGCTCGTTCCTTCACTGTTTGTTTACATTTAATAACTTAATAGCTCTGCTTCCAGAATTCTAAGGCTTGCCACAGCTTCGTGTGAAGCACAAACTGCACTTTAGGAGTTACTTTGAAACCGGACCAAATGCCAGCTTGTATCACGGCCGCGCGGTTGGCCTGTGGAGCTCAGGGGTAATAGAAACGTTGCAGTGCCCTCATTCTTCCCGGGCCCTGGGTCCGGAGAAGCCCCAGGGCTGGGAAGGGGGCGTTCTTCCATTATGTGACCAGGGACTTCTGGCGAGGGAGGAGTTCTGAGCGCCGTTTCCGGTCTGGAGGGTGAGGCAGGGTTGGGGAGGGCGGGTTTGAAGTCCAGTGAGATGAGATGGGGATGGGAGGATGGTAGCTGACAAGAGCGAGCCTGTGGGTTTTCTGAGTGAGTGTGAGTGAGGGAGAGCTCTGTGGCTTCTGTCCCTGCGGGCTGTGCTCAGGCTGGGGGTGCCGCAAGGCCCCTGCACAGGACACACCCTGGCGGCCCCTGTCCCTGTGCCCCTGGGCCGCTTCAAGGCCTGTGGTCCTCCTGGGGTTGACTGCCGCCTGTGCACACGTGGGGGCCCATGCGGCTGTGTGCAGCTCTGTGTGCAGCTGGGCTTGGGTGTGCAGGGGGGTGTCCCCGAGAGTGCATGTGAGTGCCGGGCACAGCTCTGGAGTCACTGTCTATGTGCTTTTTTGAGTGTGTTTGTCCCATGCCCTCCCTGCTGCTCATGGTACCCTGATGTCCCTCCCGGTCTGCCAGCCGGGGAGCTGGGCTCCAGGCCTGTCCCTGCCCAGCTGTTCGCCCCGCCTGCCCCGCTCGGAGGAGGACCACTGGCATTGAGTCTCCTCTAGGGCTTGGCGCTGGCTGGAGGGCTTGGGTTTTGTTAGCATCTGGCACAGCGTGGACTTTCTAGAGCTCATGTTTTATTTCCGCTTCATCCCACGGACTTTAGCCTGCAAGGCTCCGGCAAGCAGTTTTAACGTTGACACGTGAAGCTTCTCCCTGCGGCGAAGCACAGGCCCCTGGCTCTCAGGTGAACGGCTCTTCCAGAAACTGGTCAGGTCACTTCTTCAGCAGCACATTCCTGTGACTGCGTGTCCTTCGGGGGAGGGGTGTCTGTGGTCACTGCCCCAGTCCCGTGTTCACAGGGCGCAGCTTCCGGGAGCTGCTGGGGCTGGGCCAACCTCGAGGAGCTGCCGGGCGGAGATGGAGACGCAGGGCAGCTGAGGATGGGGAGCTTCAGCCTGTTCCCAGCCCGGAGGGCCACAAAGCTGGTCTGCAGTGGTACTGCCGCCAAAGTGAGGAAACTGAGGACATGTCAGCTTTTACGTGTGAAGGTCAAACTGCCTTTTCTTGGGAAGAGTTGATTTTAGTGTGAAACCGAGCTCTGTATCTTCTAGTTTTTTTTTTTTTTTTTTTTTAAATATATTTTATTGATTTTGTACAGAGAGGAAGGGAGAGAGATAGAGAGCTAGAAACATCGATGAGAGAGAGCCATCGATCAGCTGCCTCTTGCACACCCCCTACTGGGGACATGCCCGCAACCAAGGTACATGCCCCTGACCGGAATCGAACCCGGGTCCCTTAGTCCCCAAGCCGACGCTCTATCCATTGAGCCAAACCGGTCCCGGCTGTATCTTCTAGTTTTAATGTGTCCTTATTTTTCAGTATTGGTGATGAGAGCTGGTCTGGTAGTTCCCCCCCTCCTAATCCTCACCTTTCGGCTTTCAGAGAGGGAGAGAATAACATTCATTGCCCCCTACCCCTCATTCCCCCAAGCCCTGACTGGGGATTGAACCCGCCTCCTTCCCCAGTTCCCAAGTGCCTAGGACCACCACGCTCCAGTCAATGGCGCCACTGGCCAGGGCAAGAGCTGGTAGTGTTTAAAAGGTATATATATACTTTTTTTTTTTTACAAAATAAAAAGTTAGTGGTCATACTTTTCCACCAAAATTTTAAACTTTCCTGAGTATAATTAACAGACAGCTAGTCGCACATATTTAAAGTGTACCATTTGATAAGCGTAGTCATATGAATACGCCCGTTAAACCATCACCACAACCAAGATAGTGAGCATACCCATTAGGCCCAAACGTCCCACGGATTGACTTGAATAGTTCCCTCTGCCTGCTCCTCCTCACTCCAGGCAGCTGCCCTGCTTTTTGTAGATTACTTTATCTTTGCTAGAGTTTTACATAAATTGAATTACAGTATATGCTATTTTTAGTCTGGGTTTTCATTCAGCAATATTATTTTTAGATTCACCCATGTTATGGCATATACCAACGTACCGTTCTCTTTAATCCAGTGCATGGATATGCCACTCGCACATGCACACAGTTTGTTCACATTTGCCTTTGATGGGCAGTGGGCTGTTGTAGTTCGGGGCTTTTACAGATGAAGCTGTTGTGAACAGTTGTGTACAGGCTTTTGTACAGACATGCTTTCATTTCTCATGGGTAGGTAGCAAGAGTGGGAGGGCTGGGTGATACGGTTTTGTTTGTTGAACTAAAGTGCCGGGCCCTGCTGCATCCCCACCAGCAGTGTGAGCGCTCGGTTCCTCCAGATCCTCACCAGTGCTGGGATAGTCAGGCTTTCTCTTTTTTGCCGTTCTGGTAGGTCTGTAGTGGTGTTTCGTTATGGTTTTAATTTACATTTCCCTAATGACTAATGATGTTGAGTGTTGTTGTCTGTATATCATCCTTGATTAACTATCCAAGTCATTTGCCCATTTAAAAAAGTTGCAGTTTATTTTATTATAGATGCTCTCTGACTTATGATGGGGTTATGTCCCAATAAGCCCATTATAAATTGAAAATATCCCAAGTCAAAAATGCACGTAATACACCTAACCTACTGAACATCACAGCTTAGCTCAGCCCACCTTACCCATGCTCAGAACACCACATTAGCCTCAGCTGGGCAGGTCCTCTCACACAGCAAAGTGTCCATCCTTAACTCTCGCGATTTTGTGGCTGCTGGAGGCCACCCATCTGCCCAGCTGCACTGGAGAGCATCACTAGCCCCAGAAAAGAGCAAAATGCAAAGTACGATTTCTACCGAATGTCTGTCCCCTCACACCATCGCAAAGCCGAGAAATTGTATGTTGGGGACTGTCTGTACTTAGTTTCCAGATTTCTATATTCTGGATGTAAGACCTTTATCAAATACGTGATTTGCAAATATTTTCTCCCAGGATGTAGCTTGTCTTTTCATTCTGTTAACGCTGCTCTTTGAAATGTAAAAAATGTGCTGCTCAGTGTGTTCTCCTGTGGTTTGTGCTTTTTTCGTTGGTTCATAGCTGAATCTGCACAGTCCAGTGTAAGGTTTTACACTGAGGCTCATCTGGATGCTGTGATGCGCACAGCCCCCTTGGTCTGTGTGTGGGTGGAGATGTTGCAAGAAATGTCCTCTCTCCTTAACCAAGTACTGAGGGGGAAGTGGACTCAGCTGTCAGTGGTGTGAGGGGACAGGGCTGTGGGGACAGCTGCGGGTGGTAGTCTGGGAAGGCTTCATGGGGGAAGTGGAGATGTGTGTATCTCTGGGTTTAGAATTTACATACAGTAAAATTCACTTGAGAAGTTTGGTACTCGGACTTTGTTAGATAGGCAGTGGGAATTAACAGTTTTTAAGCAGAAGAGTAAAGTGAGATGAGATCTGGGTTTCAGATAGGTTTTCTGGCATTAGTAGGAAAGGATGAAGGATAGTTTGTAGAGAGGAACTGTTTGATGGCAATAGCAAGTGCCCTTTTTAGGGTCTTTGCATATATGGTTCCTACTTCCTAGACTGTTCTGTGCCTGGCTGGCAGCTGCTGCTGCTGCTGCTGCTTCTTTTTTAAAATGTATTTTTATTGATTTTTTACAGAGAGGAAGGGAGAGGGATAGTCAGAAACATTGATGGGAGAGAAACATCGATCAACTGCCTCCTGCACACTCCCTACTGGGGATGTGCCTGCAACCAAGGTACATGTCCTTGACCGGAATCGAACCCGGGACCTTTCAGTCCACAGGCCGATGCTCTATCCACTGAGCCAAACCCTGGCTGGCTACTTCTTATCGTTCGGGTCACCAGCCCTGGCACTCAGTCTGATGTTGCTCCCTGCCCCTTGGTGCCCATTGAATGTCTGAGGCGCTGAGCTTCCACACGATCTCAGTGTGTTACCTGCACCCCTCAGCTAGACTGTCACCATCACGTCTGTCTGTCTCCTGTCCTCTCAGAACAGTGTTGGGTCCTGTGGTGTGAAAGCACAGCTGAGGTTCAGGAGCCCAAGCGGGAAGGGGAGAAGAATGCCAGGCCATTCTTTGTAATTCCATGTAATCACTGAGTGCTGCCCTTGATTGGCACTGGTGGTGTTTCAGATGGGTGGCCCCTGCTCGTTCCTAAACAGCTGGGGGGGTTGCCAGCTCACTGACCATTCTGGCTGGCATGATTTTGCTTAGTTTGGCTCTCCTTTGCTTTTCTGATGGGAAAATGCTCTTTTGCTAGCTATCATTTCCTTTTTTCCAGTCTCCCAGCATAGCTCCTGGTATTCCTTTCCGTGTTTCTGTATTAATTCTGGAAAAAGGGAAATCAACTTGCAATTGCTTATCCAAGACTACAGAGCAGGGGAATTGTCCACGTGGAAATTAAAGCTCAGCTGCCTGGCTCTGGACATTTGCTTTGGGCCAGACCGTGCAGCGGCAGCTAGCCAGCACTGGGCGTGAGCACCCCGTCCCCTGACAGGAGAGGGCCAGCTGACCTTTGGTCCCCACACAGAGCAAACAGTAGCACAGTCACCTCCAGGTTTAATTCAGAATAATAACAAGCACCAGCCCACTTTGGTTTTCCAGCCACCGCCCTCCCTTGCTTTTTTGGGCAAGGAGTTGCCTCTTTTGAAGTAGTCGCCATTGCTTGGCTTGACAATCTGTTCGTTATTAAATTTGTGGCGTTGTTGATGTGCCAAAGGGAACAGACCTGTGTCTGTAATTGGGGAGGTGCTCAGCCTGCCCCAGGGTAAGTTAGTCTTGTGACAGTCAAATAGGCTTTGTGACCTGTTGGCACAGAGGAGTTTAATTTCCTTTTCCTCTGGTTTTCTTTGCTCCTTCCCAGACCCCTGAAGCACCAGGGGAAGGGAGTGGTGTAGCTAACCAGCTGTCCCAGGCCAGGCACAGATGGTCACAGTTACCATGCTTCCCCCCGAGCTGGTGAGTTTTCATTTTAGCTCCAGATTCAGTTTGGAGAGAGGGGAGGTGGGAGCAGAGTTGTGTGAGGTTCACTTAGCAACATCAGCGTACTTTCAGGGATGCCTGGGCTTTTGATTAGAAATTGAGAATTCTGAATTGGACACTTTTCTTTTTCGTTTTTCTCTCCTTTAAATACTCTAGGCTCGGTGCACGAAATTCATGCACAGGCAGGGTCCACAGGCCTGGCTGGTGATCAGGGCCGATTGGGGCCTTTTGGCTGCTGGCTGCTGCGAGGCCTTCCTTCGTTCCATGCCTCCCCCTGGTGGTCAGCGCACATCATAGCGAGTGATCGAACTCCTGGTCACTCGGTCGAACTCCCGAGGGGACACTTTGCATATATATTTCATTGATTTAAAAATATTTTTATTGATTTCAGAGAGGGAGAGAGAGAGAAACATCAATGATGAGAGAGAATCATTGATTGGCTGCCTCCTGCATACCCCACAATGGGATCAAGCCCTCAACCCAAGCATGTGCCCTTGATCGGAATTGAACTTGGGACCCTTCAGTCCACAGGCTGACACTCTATCCACTGAGCCAAACTGGCTAGGGTCCAATGATCTCTTGGTTCCTGGGTCCACACTCAACTGCTGAGCCACACCAGCTGGGCATAGATACTAATATATATAATCCTCACCTGAAGATATTTTTCCATTGATTTTGAGAGAGAGTGGAAGAGAGGGAAAGACAGAAATATCGATGTGAGAGAAACACATTGATTGGTTGCCTCCTGCATGATCCTTGACCAGGGCCTGGGTTGGGGAGGACCCTGCAACGTGCCCTTGACTAGAATTGAACCCGGACCCTTCATTCGGACACTCTGTCCACTGAGCCAAACTGGTCAGGGCTTAGTTAGGATTTTTTTAAAATGTAAGAAGTTTTAGCAAGTTGTAGTTTTTATAGAAACAACTGTGCACTTATTCCACAGGTTTTTATAGTTAAGTATGTGCATGTGTATATATCTACATATATGTCCATATATAATTTCTAAGTACATATGTGTTTATAGGTACAATTGGCATAAGCGGGTTTAGGGACAAATAATTGTTCAGCACACCTGGAATGTGTCGGTCTGCATGCCACATGTGTTACTATGCCAAGGAGGTCGGGCCTTGAGTAAATCCCAGAGTGATTCTGCTCTCGGGAAGCGTCCAGCCTAGCGGGGGCAGTGTCTGTGTTTCAGTAACTAGATCCAGGTTAAAAAGTGGCAGATGCCTCCAGAGCATGGACTCCCGCGGGAAGGGGTCAGAGAACTGATGGAGGAGCGGGCCTTTGACCTGGGCTGTTCATTTCTGTCTGTGTTTGGGCGAATGTGTTTCCGTAAGGAGAGGTGTAAACAGGCGGCTATCTCAGAGCCTCGGGCAGTGGCACGGACATCTGGCTGTGTCTGAAGTTCTGTGTCAGCCTTTCGTAGAGGCACGTGCTGTTTCTCCTGACAAAGCTTCGGCTATCCGTGTGTGCTGCTGCAGGGGGCAGTCCCGGGGGGGGGGGGGTTCCCTTCAGGAGGACACAGCGCGCAGGCACGGTCCTGTGTCCTGAGCTACCCTGGGCGTAAAGGCACTTGCTGGGACAGAGAGGGTGGCCTCAGGCTCAGAGGGAGCCTGAGTAGGAGCCAGGCGAGGGACGAATGTTGCAGAGGGCTGGGGAGGGGAGGATGCCCCAAAGCCCAGTGGGAATGCTGTTACAGGGAGGAGGAGGAGGAGGAGGAGGGGAGAGGAGAGATGGGTACCTGGCAGGGAGCAGCCCTTTCCGATGCGCTTCGTAGCGCTCCCCGTGAAACGGGGTGATGCATTAACCAGGAGCCAGGCGGCATCCAGGCGCAAACAGACTTTGTCTCTGCAGTGAGCCCACCTGAACTTTAGAAGCAAGAAGCATAGCACGTACTCAGGAGGGAGTCAGGAAGAACTAGGGTTTGTAGGAATTCAAGAAATGTTGCCAGACTGCCTCCTGAAACTCACTGTCCATGTGAGCACAGAAGCCTTCCTGTGCTCTGCCCTGTGTGGGTGTGGGAGCTCAGTGTGGGGAACTGGTATCGGCGAGCGAAGAGCCCAGCTCTGCAGTCATCCAGCCGCACGGAGGGTAGACTCTGGGCTCTGCCACCAGTTTGCCGTGGTTCTTGTGTTCTTTTGTTGTGTGTAAACCAAAGCTGTTGGCAATATTTTTTACTAGATTCTCAGAGTGACAGGTTATTGCATTTGTTTCTATGTGCTCACACCATGTGAAACAAAAAGATGTATGTACGCACAGCACAGTGATGATAACCTCCCGTCCAGCACTCTGCTGGCTTAGACGAGCCTTCACACTTTCTCCAGGCTCAACAAACACTAGTGCGTTTGAGCAGAAGGAAGAGCATCCTGAAGGCATCGCTCAGCAACTTGTGTTTTCACTTCCCTTTGCTCACAATCCCCTGATCTGAAGCACTCTGAGAAGAGGGATTTAACAGGGTGCTCTGTCTGTTGTTGGTGTTTACTGTTGAATGAATGAATAAAAGAATGAAAAAAAGAATGAATGCTGTATTCTAGATAGCTCTCCAGGCTAGTAGTTTCGGTTAGTTGCCCCAGATCTTACTGCTTCAGCCCTGTTGCGGGTCATGCTTTGATCAGCAGTGTCTGAGTACTCCCTTTTCTGGCCATTTCCACCAACCCCAGATGTTGTTTTTGCTAATGTGATGGGTGAAATACTATTTCATTGTTGTTTTAATTTGTATTTTCCTGAGTACCTGTGAGGTTGAGCATCCTTTCACATGTTTATTGGCCATTCGTATTTCTTTTTCTTTGAATTCTATATCCATACTAGAGGCCCAGTGCATGAAATTTGTGCATGAGGGTGGGGGGGAGTCCCTCAGCCCAGCCTGCACCCTCTCTAGTCTGGATCCCTCTCAAAATCTGGGACCACTGGCTCTTAACCACTTGCCTGTCTGATTGCCCCCTAACCTCTCCACTGCTGGCCTGATCACCCCCAACTGCCCTCCCTCATGCCAGCCTGATCTCACCCCTAACTGCTTGTGTATATGCAGATATGTTTATATAAATGCACACAGGGTGTGGCAAAAGTAGGTTTATAATATGAGTACATGAAACAGTTTTTTCTTGTGTTATTATTTATTAATCATTTTATTGTATTACTTTCCATATGAACAACTATAAGCCTACTTTTGCCCCACCCGGTAGGTGTATGTATTTGCAACATTTCTAAATAATAATTTGGAGTAGTGTGTGTGTTAAAAGATTAATTCTCCATGACCAGGTGAGGTTTAGTCCAGAAGACAAGGATCACCTCAGGTAAGGAGTTGGTTGGCTGGAGGAAGTCCTGGCTCAGAGCTTTAAGCACGATGTGTCGCAGTCCTGCCATCTGCTAACTCCGACTTTGGCCAAACGATTTAATGTCCTGAGGTTTCCTCTCCTCATCTGTAAAAGGAGCAGACAAGAATAGCATCATTGCCGAAGCCGTTTGGCTCAGTGGTAGAGCGTCAGTCTGCAAACTGAAAGGTCCCAGGTTCGATTCCGGTCAAGGGCATGTACTGTGGTTGCGGGCACATCCCCAGTAGGGGGTGTGCAAGAAGCAGCTAGTTGATGTTTCTCTCTCATCGACGTTTCTAGCTCTCTATCTCTCTCCCTTCCTCTCTGTAAAATATCAATAAAATATATTTTTAAAAAAAGAAAAAAAAGAATAGCGTCCTTGTATAGGGTCCATGTCAGGACGGGTGGTTGGAGCAGGACTTGGCTATCGTAAGTGTTCAATTAGTGCCATGCGAACAGTTCACTACATAACATTAAAAGAAAACCTAGGCTGATAGATATCAACACATGTTTGAAAGGAATGTAATAGAATTCTACAGCTAATTCTAATACAAATCTAAGTAAAACGACCTCAGTAGTAATCTACACAAATACAGACGTGTCGCCCAGAACAAGCACATGAAATGGCCATTTCGTTAGGGTCCAGGCATGACAGGGAGGCCCGTGGAGCACTGTCCCCACACGTCTGTGAACCCCCAGGTGGTCCAGTGGACAGGCTGGTGGGAGAGGAGTCAGAGAAGTGGCTGTGACAGTGCCCAGCCTGAGTTGGCTCCGTGTTTCTCTCCCGCTGCCTGGAGTACATGACCACTTTGCTCCTGAGCCTGCACTTCCCATTGCCTCTCACTCCGTGGGTGAAGGCCTCCTGGACTCGCCCTGCAGAAACCAGGAGTGAATTCCTGGGGGTGGGTGGGGAGAGGATTGTGAAAGGAACGAGCCCGGGGAGCAGTTTCATGGGCGAGGAGGCGGCCTGGGACCCAGTGTGACACGGAGTGCGGAGGCCCGCAGCAGGCGGGTTAGCCGCAGGTGCCCGGGGCTCTCGGCATTCTCTGAGAAGAATTAGCACAGTCATAGTGTCCAACCCCTCTCCTCTCCCACATGGAGAACAAATGTCCCAGCGCTCAGAATGAGAGAGGGAGGGAGGGCCGGATACTCCACAGCCCGGAGGCTCAGGTCGGCGGACACCTTCCGCACCACCTTCCGCACCGGCCTGGATCGCCTTTCGGGGGATGGGAACCTTGCTTTGGGCCTGGCGTTTGGTGAACACACATTTCCCTCCTGTGTCTTTCTTAGGGCACTTTCCTTGCCTACCTCTAGCTTAGAAATGTTTTATGATACCTTAAAATTCATGTAAATGGGTGCTGGGTATGTGAGTTTTGAAGCATAATTATAAAAACCTCAAAGCCAGCCTCCTAGCTTGACACCATCATGTATCACAGGGGAACTCCTGGTGGGCAGTTCCTGCCTGGGTAAGGGGTTCCAGGAAATTTTATTGTTCGCTATTCTCTCTCTCTCTTTTTTTTTTTTTTTTTTTTAAAGAATACTTAGTTATGCTGATGATTGAGCATGGCACTGGGTTTGGAGAGGTGATGAGTTAAACTCGGGTTCAGACCTGTGAGCGATCGGAGAGTCAGAGTGTGACCGAAACGCCACCTAAGTAACAGGCACGGCGGCTGCGGGGCAGCTCATGGGCCGCTGGCCACGGGGACTGACCCTTTAGGCTCTGGCACAGCCGCGGCCCAGTCTGCAGAGCACATATTCCTGCTCTTGATGGCTGCCTGGCACTGGTTTGGGGAGAGAAAGAGGGAAAGGAGGGGGAGGGCTGGTCCAGGAAACTGAGGCCGGAGGGAAACCAGATTGTGATTCCACGGCTGGTAGGCTGTGAGTTGAAGCCGCACGCTTATTCCTGAGACTTGGCATGGACACCGAGCCTTGCGTGTCCAGGGGCGAGGCTGCCATTTCTCTTGTGGGCTTTCCTTTTTTTCAGCATATGTCGTGCCCCTAGTGCTCAGCCCTGTCCTGGTGCTTCACAAGGACACAGGTGCCGTGAGGCATGATGGGGCAGGGACTGGGTCCGGCACAGGCCTGCTCCTGTGGCAGGCAGCTCAGAGCGGGGAGCAGCCACTCCGCTGGGGGTCTGGGGAGTGGGCTGTGCCTGGCACCGGTGTGGGCTCGCCAAACCTGCTGGAGCACAGGCACGTGGCCGAGAGCTTGTCCATGAACTTCGCAGCTGTCAGATGTGCCAAGTCCAAGGAGGTGACTAGTGTAATAAGACATTTAAAAATGAGTGGGAAAGCAGACGGAGCCTTTTCTCCAGGTGAAGGTCAGGATGAGGCCTCAGTGGGGCTGCTGGGCAGAGACGGTACCCAGTGGATTCCAGTGGAGTGGCTGAGCGTGCTGGGACGCTCCCAATGACTGGTTAATGGAAAGCAAGAAGCTGCTCGGGAGGGATTGCCTCTTTGGTGAGAAGCAAGCATGGCAGAGTCTGTCATTTGCAAATTGTTATTCTGGAGAAGTGTGATCGTTTTTAGAATGTCTTCTGGCCCTGGCCGGTGTCACTCGGTGGAGAGAGTGCCGGCCTGCGGACCAATGGGGCCCGGGTTTGAGTCCGGTCAAGGGCATGTACCTCGGTTGCAGGCTCCTCTCCGGCCCAGGCCCTGGTCAGGGCTGGTGCGGGATGCAACCAGCTGATGTTTCTCCCACATGGATGCTTCTCTGTGTCTTCCCTTTCTCTCCCACTTTCTCTAAGAATCAGTGGGAAAATATGAGAGGGAAAAAAATGTCTCCCCTCTTTTATAAAAGAGATTGATTTTACTTTTAAAAGCATCACTGCTGTGTTTCTGTGTTTGTGTTCGGTAGTTGTTGCAGGACATTTTGGGGAATTTTTTACATGAAGTCCCCTGGGACGGACACTTAAGGGTAAGAGTAGGACGTGTTTGCTGCATCGCGGAGGCAGACGTTCGGCTGCTCCATGAAGCTGCTTGCTTTGCTTTAACCTCAGCCGCAGAGGACTGCCTGAAGCCGGTTCCGAGTGAACTCAGTCCCACATGCTGTTCATAATTGGACAGTGCAGGTGTGTACGTTATTTCTAGAACTGCATTCTATTTAAAGTGCAGGAGGGACAGTTCTGAAGAAGCACCTATAAAGCCATTGAATGCATGAGTGATTTCTTAATCACTGGTGGGCCGAAGGCTGCAGCTCCGAGCACTGTCCCCAGATCAGAGAGACTGAGGTGGCATGTGTTCTGCTGCTTCCAGCCCGCCCTCCTGCCCAGTGGCTGCAGGGTGGCCTGGAGGGGAGGGCTGCAGAGACAGGCAGGGAGGGCGGGCAGCGCGGGCAGGGCGGGCAGCGGGAGTGCAGCTGCGCCTGCAGCACGGTGATGCGTGCGGAGACCAGGCAGGGCGGGTCGTGGTTTGGAAGTCGGTTCTCGCTGTCAGCACAGTTCATTCCCACAATCAGATGCTCTGTGTCCAGTGGCGGACTGCTGTCCATGCCTGTGTGGGTCTCCTTTACCGCACAGACAGGCCCACCTTCATGTCAAGGTGCTTACTTTCTTTGAGATTTTAAAAAACAAATTATTTCCTTAGTGTTTCTCTTTCCTGGCTTAATTTTTTTTTTTTTAATATATTTTATTGATTTTGTACAGAGAGGAAGGGAGAGAGATAGAGAGTTAGAAACATCGATGAGAGAGAGTCATCGATCAGCTGCCTCTTGCACACGCCCTACTGGGGATATGCCCGCAACCAAGGTACATGCCCTTGACCGGAATCTAACCCGGGACCTTTCAGTCCCCAAGCCGACGCTCTATCCATTGAGCCAAACCGGTCCCGGCTCCTGGCTTAATTTTTAAATGAAAACCACATTGTCACTAACGCCTTCTTGTGAAGAATGTAATGAGTGCTCACTAACCAGTTAAAATGTCTATGTTGTCACTAGAGGCCCGGAACATGAAATCCGTGTGTGGTGCGGTCCCTAGGCCTGGCCAGTGACCAGGGCCATCCTCCCCAGCTGCCTGCAGCTGCCCTGCTCCCCCTGCGCCCCTGCCCCCACCCACCCTTAGAGTCCCCGTTCTCCATCGGTGATGGCGCTGGAAGGCCTGGAGAAGGGCCGGAGAGATTGGCTGTTCCCGCCTGCTTGCCGGCCGTGCCCCACCTTGGGTAGCCATCAGGCGATCAGAGCCTGCCGTCCACGGAAAGGGTCCAGGAAGTGGTCAGTGCACTTCATAGTGACTGGTCCAGTGGTCATTCTGCTGTTAGGGTCAATTTGCATATTACCTTTTTATTATACAGGACAGAGGCCTGTCTGTTATACAGGTGCACGAGGAGGGGAGCCGGAGAGGAGGAGGCAGGTTGGCCCGCCCTGAAGGGGCCCCGGATTGGGGTGGGGAGGTCCCCGCTGCAGGGCAGGGCTGGCCTGGGCTAGGGGCCTTGGGCAGTTTGCAGGCTGGCCACACCCCCAGCTTTGTCAGGAAGGATGTCCAGTCTATCTGGTCTAATGAGCATATTACCCTTTTATTAGTATAGATTTCTGTAATAAAGTTTTATTTTGGAAAAACTTTAGATCTGCAGATATATAGGAAAGTTGCAGAGATAAGAGTTCCCATATGCCTTTCACCCGTTTCCGCTAACGTTAATGCCTTGCACAACCACAGCCATTTGTCAGAATTAAGAAATGAACGTTGGTGCATTACTATTAATTAAACTACAGACTTGGCTCCGATGTCAGTGTTCCTCTGGCCCAGGATCCAGTCAGGAGATCACACTGCCTTCAGTCTCACGGCTCCTTAGTCTCAGCCTGTGATTGTGTCTGTCCTTATTTTTCATGACCTTGACAGTTTAAAGCATGCTTATTTGTTGGATAATTTGTAGAATGGCCTGACCTCCCCTCCCCCATATTATTAGACTGGGCCTTATGAGTTTTGGGGGAGAATACGGCAGAGCTGAAGTGCCCTCCTTATCACACCCCCTCCGGAGTGCAGTGCGTCAGCCTGCTGTGTCCGGCTGCTTTGACCTTGCAGGGTTTCCGTCCCGTGGCTTTACACAGGTTCCAGGGCTCTGGGCCCCCATGGATTAGCTTGTCCCTTCGGGACATGACCCTGTTCTGCCTGCTTTGTGCTGTGGATGCCAGGGTCAAGGTGGACCTATCAGGTCATGGAGAGACATTTTGGTCACGTGCTTCTTTGAGCATTTAAATTTTCACAGTTACAGGTGGAGCAAGATTGGCCATGTGCTGCTAATTGTTGAAACTTGAGGTTATTCTAGTCTCTACTTTTTATAAGTTTGACATTCCCCATAAAAAAATGAAGAGAAAAACATTTCCAGTATACAGATGTAATGAGTCCCAGATTGTTGTTTTTTTAAAAAAATATATTTTATTGATTTTACACAGAGAGGAATTGAGAGGGACAGAGAGTTAGAAACATCGATGAGAGAGAATCATCGATCAGCTGCCTCTTGCACACCCCCCACTGGGGATGTGCCCACAACCAAGGTACATGCCCTTGACCGGAATCGAATCCAGGACCTTGCAGTCCGCAGGCCGACGCTCTATCCACGGAGCCAAACCGGTCCCGGCGAGTCCCAGATTGTTTTGATAGTGAAGGTTGTTGCTATATTTGTTTTTTTTCCTTAAGGCCTCCTTAGGGAAAGAAAACTTACATCTAAACCAATGTTAAATGGTATTGCTAGTAACTGTGGAACAATAGTATTCCTTAATATCTTTTTTTTAAATTCTCACCTGAGGATATGTTTTGTTTATTGATTTTGGAGAGAGGAAGGGAGAGGGAGAAAGAGAGAAACACTGAGGTGAGAGAAACATTGATCAGTTGCCTCCTGTATGCTCTCCAACTGGGGATCAAACCTGCAACGTAGATATGTGCCCTAAGCAGGAATCCAACCTTTTGGTGTGCGGGATGATACTCCAACCAAGTGAGCTAGCGGCCAGGGCCTTAACATCTTTTAGGGAAAAACCATTGATGTGCAATCAGTAAAGAATTTCAATTAGTCCTAACCGGTTTGGCTCAGTGGATAGAGCGTCGGCCTGCGGACTGAAGGGTCTCAGGTTCGATTCCGGTCAAGGGCATGTTCCTTTGCTGCGGGCACATCCTCAGTAGGGGGTGTGCAGAAGGCAGCTGATCCATGTTTCTCTCTCATCGTTGTTTTTAATTCTCTATCTCTCTCCCTTCCTCTCTGTAAAAAAAAAAAAATAAAAATCAATAAAATGTATTTAAAAAAAATTTCAATTAAAATTAGGTTACAGATTAGTTGAGATACACTTATAGAATAGGAAGAAAATCTTTACCACTTATTGTCACCCTAATTTGTTGTAAAGAACATCTGAATCTAGTGAATGTAATCTGTACTTTGACATTACAAACTGCGATTCTGGTCTTTTAGCAAATGGAGCAGAGAAATACTGAGATCTCGTAAAGATCCCAGCCTACCCTCCTGAGCCCCAGACAGCTTCTAAGAGGCGGGAGTGTGAACTGACTGTAACTGAGTGTGTGGGTTCCCCCTACCTGCAGGCACACCGCCACGTTTAATGTGTGCCCTGTCGTGAAATGTAATGAGGGCCGGGCCGGGTGGTCACATTTTAAGAAGGCCTTGTCCTTGGAGGTCACACGAGCTCTCAGTGGTTTATAAATGTCCCAGCCCCACTCCATGGGTGCAGTCTGGCTTCTCTTCTTGCGCAGCCTTGGTGACAGCTTTGTGGGAGCATGCTAATCTGTGGGTTTGGGTCACTGAGTTGGGTGGTCATGGGGGGTCTTTGTCCTCTCTGGGAGGGGACTGTCTGGCTGCTGACTCCCCTTGCTCAGGGTGGCCGTCAGGAGGGCCTGGTGTGAGCCTGAGGCGTCCCCTGCCTGCCTGTGTGGGTGGCGCTGGGATGGGCCCCTTACTAGGCTCTGCTCACCCAGAGAACCAGGACTGTTTGCGCGCCCTCATGGCTCCCTCACCCGGGCCTCTGCTGGGATAACTGTGTGCAGTGAGGTTTCAGGGACCCGCTCACGGGGGCAGAGACGGCTGGGCTCAGGCCGGCCCAGCACCAGCACCTGCCGCTCCGGGCTGCCGCTGGAGGTCTGACTCTTCCTGGGATCGTTTCTTACGGAAACGGTGTGTCACATCTCAGGCTTCAGGGCCCAGATTGTGCGGGGCACCCAGGAATCACCCTTCTCTTTCCCACGTGGGATGGTGTGAGATCGGTAAAGCCAGCGGCAGTGACAGCCGCCTGGGGGGGTGGGGGGGCTGCTGGAAAGGCGGATGCTGGTTGACAGCCACTTGTTCTCTGTTTGTCCAGAGGGGGTTTTACAAAGCTCTGCGGGCGGCTTTGTGCCGTGACCTCCTGTGCCTGTCGGTTTAGAGGACTTGGGGGTGCCGTGGGCCCCTCTGTTCAGCAGCCGGCTCTCACAGCCCTCCCACCGACTCCCACAGGGCCATCAGGTTTCCAGACTCATTAAGGAATTCAGTTTATTCCTTCATGATAAAATTAATTCATGCACTTTGTAAAATACACAGATTCTAAAGGAGAAAATCACTGTCCACACCTTATGTGAAAACCAGATGGGAGCATTCCACTTAAGCTGCTTTGTGCCCTGTCCACATGGTGTCACACGTGAGCGCTGCATGCCCTTCGTCCACACAGGGTCTTAAGCCGAGCCCCCTGTCCTGTTACAAGCAGGACACTAGCAGGCTGAGCACCCTGCTTTCCCCTGTGACTCCTGCCCGTGGCTCCCAGCACCCTGCCCTTCCCAGCAGGCGCCTGAGAGTCGTTGGACTTGGCACTCTTTGTGCTCGGCCCAGCCGGCCTCTGGGCAAAGTCCCTCACCCTGTTTCCCTGCACAAGGCCGCTGCCCCAGCCCCGTCCTTATCCATACCTCACACGTGACCGTTGTGAGTTCCGACAGTCACTTCCGTTGTGATTGCCGTGGCATTGGTTCATTGATTTTCCAATGTTTATTGATTGCCTGCTGTCTGAGTTTCCTGGTTAGCCTTACGCTGCTGCCACCTAAGTAAGTGTCCTCCTGTGCTTCACCCCTGCCCTTAGAGAGGCCCCTTGGCCCTTCTGTGGCCTGAGATGTGGTCAGCATCATTGGAGCTTCCATTGCTGTCATCATGGGGTCACATGCTGCCATTAGAAGCACCTTGTGGATGTTATCTCACTTCATCTTCACACTCCTCACACGGCTCCTGAGGCTGTCCTCATGGTACCCGTAGAGGAACTGATGCTTAGGAATTTGCCAAGGGCCTGCTCCTGCTCCCTGCGGGCTTGCTCCGCCCACTCAGCTCTGCTTGTCCAGGCAGGTGCCTGTGGAAGGCCCGGGAGGGACCAGGCTGTAGCCATTACCTGGCTCATGTCCTCACCCAGCAGGCTCTCATCCCGTGCTGAAGTACGGCTGGGATCATTGTATTAAGATATTGCTTAGCCAAAACCGGTTTGGCTCAGTGGTAGAGCGTCGGTCTGCGGACTGAAAGGTCCCGGGTTCGATTCCGGTCAAGGGCATGTACCTTGGTTGCGGGCACATCCCCGGTAGGGGGTGTGCAAGAGGCAGCTGGTCGGTGTTTCTCTCTCATTGACATTTCTAACTCTCTCTCTCTCTCCCTTCCTCTCTGTAAAAAAATCAATAAAATATATTAAAAAAAAGATATTGCTTAAATATTACAACTTTCATTTAAATGGTAAAGGTAGAAAACAAGCAAAACATTTGTAAAGTGAGAAATATAGTTAAGTTTGTAGTTGGTATCCTATTTTTAATCAACTCCCTATGTTGGGCCTAGAGTGGAAGCTTTTGGAGGTTAGAGAGCATGTCTTCTAAGTTGACTTTATATAACACACGGCAGTGTTACATAATTTAGATTCACTCACTCATCCAACACCCAATGTATTCTTATCACATGACACATTGGATATGGCATTGAAACTGTGTGTGTGTTTTTTTTTGTTTTTTTTTTAAGATATATTTTATTGATTTTTTACAGAGAGGAAGAGAGAGATAGAGAAATAGAAGCATTGATGAGAGAAACATCGACCAGCTGCCTCCTACACACCCCCTACCGGGGATGTGCCCACAACCAAGGTACATGCCCTTGACTGGAATCGAACCTGGGACCCTTCAGTCCGCAGACCGATGCTCTATCCACTGAGCCAAACCGGTTTCGGCTGATATTGAAACTTTGAATAAGAGTTCAAATGTGTTTTATTTCTTGACACATAAAGCGTACTTGATTCTTGTTCATCTTCCCACCTATTTTTCTGGCACTGGCCCAGAATGGAGGAGAAAGGGGAAGGTAATGGGGGCATTCTGGAATGTTTGGGATCGCCATTTCATTTATTTCCCAGGTTATACCTCTCCTGGTTCCGCAGAGGCTTTAAGTTGGCTGCTTGGGGCTACAAAGAAAAGACAGTGGTGGCAGAACTGAATTTTTCCTTCGCTATCCCCAAAGCACCAACCATAAAGGGCATGTGTAGTTCTGACGAGGACCTCAGCTCCTGAGCCCCAGGCCTCACGGCGTGTCTGTGGGTGCTGTCTGAGCGAAGCACTGTGTGACATGGCCAGCCGCTCCCCCAGCGATAGTGTTTTCATCTGAAAAATATGGCATTCTCACCTGGCAGGGTTTTTGTTGTATGTAAAGGCCCTGGCACATGTGTATAAAATAGTATAATTTCATTATCTATTTGCAGGGTTTCTAAACATCAGTCATGATGGTATTTTTGCTGGCATGCAGCCATGCTATCAGCAATAGTTGCTTTTATAAAGCTAAAGATATTGGTGTGCGGCTTCTCCTTTACTCTCCGGTTGTATGACTTGCTTTCTGGTGTTGAAATGCTTGGGAATGAAACACGGAGGTGGTGGCGGCGTTGTCTTAATGTCCTTAGTGGGCAGAGTAAGGCCTTGGGTTGGGTGCTCCTCCTGCCCTCAGTACAGGCCGCTGGCCAGGGAAGCTGAGGCTCTCTGCTACCTGCCTGCCCTCCCGGAGGAGGAAGACAGCCAGAGAGGGAGGTGACGGCCACAGGGAGTGACACCCCCTCTGCCTGATGAGCCGAGAGCCTCGCTTTCCTGGGAGTTTCCCACATCTCTGCCCAGCCCCCCTTCTACGCCCCCTGCAGCACCCTCTGCTTAGTCCTATTGTGTGGCACTTGTCACACTGCGTGTCCTGTAGCAGTCTATCCTACTAGACTCTGAGCTACGTAAGGACAATGTGGTGCATTATTTAGCTTGTAACTGCCAGAGCCTAGCAGAGTACATTCAGTCAGTGAGGGAAACATTAAGTAACCTCCAATGAAATGTTAACAGAGCATACATATCTCTACCCTCACCACAAGTCTTGTTGAACACTCCTTTTTAAGACAGTTTTTTAAATTGATATCAGAGAGGAAGGGAGAGAGAGAGAAACATCAATGATGAGAGCGAACCATTGATCGGCCACCTCCCGCACACCTACACTGAACCCAACCCGGCACGTGCCACAACTGGGAATTGAACCCTGACCTCCTTGTTCATAGGTTGATGTTCAACCACTGAGCCACACCAGCTGGGCTAGCACTCCATTTTTAATTCAGACCTGCCTCCTGGAATCATTTTTCATCTTCGATGTGTTCCCAAAGAAGGCTCAGTTTCCCACGGGGGCTGCGTGACGTCTTCACCACCAAGCTGTGGCAGAAGTTCAGGTGTTCCTTCTCGTGATGGGCTCTTATAAAATGCACGAGAAAAAATTAACATGTTTCTATCACATTGGTGCTTTGAAGTTTCCCCCCATTGGTCTTTCCGCTTTAATTAGTCTGGCTGCTTCTTCTTTTTTTGTTTTCAGCTTTGGACAAGTGCCAGAGAAGCAAAGAAGCTTATATAAAGGGTTTTATTTTTTTTTCCACTTTGCCAAAGATAGAACTGGTACTTAGCTCAGCTTGTCCTGGCACCTTCTTTGATAGAGAATGTTAGAAATTTGGCTTGCTTTATTCCTTTTTATGTATATATGTGGGAAGAGTCAAAGCAGGATGGCTCTATTTTTGTCTTGGTTTATGAAAAATATGAAAGGTAACAAATAGGATTTAAACATAGCCTCTTCCCTCCTCTCTCCCCTCTAAAAAAAGCTTGACCTATCACATCAGAATGTTTTTTTTATAACCTGTATATGAATATGGTAGGTTTCTGGAATTTAAGATTTATTTAAGACAAAGAAAAGCTAATACTTATAATTATCATACTAGATTTTACATATTTACAAACTGTCAGCCATTGAAACTTACCACTGAAAGCCGCCATTTCTAAGTCGCTGACTGGTATTATCACACTTAAAAAAAAATATATATATATATATATATATATATATATATATATATTATTGATTTTCCACAGGGAGGAAGGGAGAGGTATAGAGAGCTAGAAACGTCGATGAGAGAGATACATCGATTGGCTGCCTCTTGCACACCCCCCACTGGGGATGTGCCCGCAACCAATGTACATGCCCTTGACTGGAATCGAACCCCGGACCTTTCAGTCCGCAGACCGACGCTCTATCCACTGAGCCAAACCGGTTTCGGCTATTATGACACTTTTTGACTTACTAGTGGAGAGAACGGAGTTAGCCTGGTTAGCATGTAGACATTCTGGTTCTCAGAATCATTTGTGTATGTCAGAGATAAGTTATTCCAAGAATTGAGACCCAATGAAATGCACTCAGTGCTAACATTACACAGAACTGACTTCAGTCTTTGGAAATAGACTAGAGCCCTTTTCAAAGAGGCTTTTTCTCCCTTTCCCCCTCTTTTCCTTCCTTCCTTCCTTCCTTCCTTCCTTCCTTCCTTCCTTCCTTCCTTCCTTCCTCATGTCTTCTTCCCTTCTCTCCCTGACTCCTTCCTCCCCTTACTCTCCCTTTTCTCTTTATTGAGATTTACATACAACTGAATGCACCGTTTAGGGACATTGACAGATGGGCAGGCTGAGTAGACCGCTCCCTAATCAAGGTACCGACCATTTCCATCACTTGAGAAGTTCCTTGTGTCCCTGTGTGGTCACCCCCCCCCCCCCAAGTTCCTGGCCCCAGGCGAACACAGCTCTGTCACCAGGGGAGTGTGCCTGGTTTGGAATTTCAAATAACCAAGGTCCGCGGTGTGTACTGTGCTCACATGCTGCTTCTGTGAGTACCCAGTGGCTCCCATCAGTGCTAGTTGTTTCCACGTGTGGGAAGCCGTGTGCAGGCGGTGTGATGTCCTGTGTGGAGCAGGTAGAGAGAAATCGGGGCTCTGCAGGGGTGTGTGCATGGTGTGTCTGTGGTTCTCCCTGCCCCAGCCTCTGAGGGCTGAGAGCACATAAACAAACCGACACGAAGGAGTCCCACTTTCCCTCAACGCCACGAGCCCTGCTGGTCCTTGAACAGCTTGCTTCTCAGCACAACTCCATTCTGATGACCCCGCACCATCTTGGTCTCTGCCTTCCTGCCGATGGGCAGTCAGGTGGAACAGGCCACGTGGTGGAAGGCTTTGTGACCTTGGGCGTTTGCATGACTCTGCCCTCCCTGCCGAAGGTAACCACCTGGCTCTGTATTCAGGGCTTGTGGCGATCAGGGACATTTGAACCATTGAGTCCATCTAACTTGGGGTGCTGCCAGGTACCCCTCTCCCCCCCAGCACCTGCCCCTGAGTTGCCTGCTTTTCCCTCGCCTTGGCCCAGCCCAGCTGTTCGCTTTAGCCCAGCAGGGAGGACCGGAGCCCACAGCTGTCATTCGCACTGTTCGTTAACATCCTGGTCAGTATGGCATGCCCATCCTCTGGAGAACCACCCTGTCAGAGGCGTGGTCTCCCAGGCCAGGGAGAGGGATGGAGGAGAGAGTGATAGCTTCTTTCTAGGTAGTGAAATGTCCTCAAATGGACTGGGGGATGATTGCACATAGCTGTGAATATACCAAAAACCTTGCGTTGTGCACATTAATGGCTGAATTGTATGCTATGTGAATCATAGGCTAATAAAGCAAGGACAGACCAGTAGAGGGATGGGGAAAATCATGGCATAGAAATTTTATTTTTTCTCCATATGACTTGACCTGTTGCCAGAGAGCCTGATTTTTCTCATGCGTGTGGTTCCATGGGAGGCATCGGAGTGTGGTAGGAAAAGGATGAGCTTTGAAAGCATCAGGTGGACCTGAGTTACAATCCCATTCTGCTGTGCTGGGTGACTGGCAGGTTCTTACCTTCTCTGTGGTCGTTCCCCTTCTGTAAAGTGGGGCTGACAGTCCTTATTTTATGGGTTTTTAAAAAAGAGTTCAATAACTCGGCCAGAGGTCAGCCAGGAGTCACAGTTTGAGTCCAGGTCAGGGCACATGCCTGGCTGTGGGCTTGATTCCTGGTAAGGAGGCGTGCAGGGTGCAGCCGATCAGTGATTCTCATCATTAATGTTTCTATCTCTTTCTCCCTCTCCCCTCCTCTCTCTGAAATCAATCTATAATAATAAAAGGCGTCCTTCCGAACAAAGCTCAGGCAGAGGCGGCTTCTGCCTTGCATGAATTTGGTGCGTCAGGCCTCTAGCAAAAACAAATTAAAAAAAAAAGAGGATCTCAGTACAGGCAGCCATTTTCCACGTGTGACAGCCGTGTAACAGAGCTATCAGCAGGAGGCTGCTGGCCAGATGCTGTCCTGATGTCTGTGAGGTAGGCCAGGGAAATACTTCACTTGAACCCTCGCTGACATGTGCTGGGGCCGAGGTAATGGGTGGCACTAGTAGTCTTCAGCTGACTTGCTGGACTCTCTCTGAAAAATTAAAAAAAAAAATGTTTTATTGATTTTTTACAGAGAGGAAGAGAGAGGGATAGAAACCTAGAGAGAAACATCGCTGAGAGAGAAACATCGACCAGCTGCCTCCTGCACCCCCTCCACCGGGGATGTGCCCACAACCAAGGCACATGCCCTTGACCGGAATCGAACCTGGGATCCTTCAGTCTTCAGGCCGATGCTCTATCCACTGAGCCAAACCGGTTTCGGCTCTTTCTGAGGTTTTTTTTTTTTGCCTTAATCCACTGCTTTGAGTGGGTCAGTGGCCAGCTCGCAGAGAACCACCTGTGTCCCCCCTCCGCAAAGCCTTCCCTGACCCTGCTTCCCGCACGGGGCCATTGCTCCTTCTCAGCGGTCCCTCTATACTGGTTCTAGCATTGGTCAGCCATGCCAGCTTTACTTATTACTCCAGCGCTCTGTGAGCAGCCCGGTACGGACCCTGAGGCCTAAGCTCTCTGATTGGCAATGATGTTTGTTGAATGAATGCCCAGAGGTTCCAAGTCTGGTGACAGAAACCAGACTGGAACTGGAAATACCAGTTTAGTCACTGCACCCTGGTGGTTAGCAGATGGGTTTCCCTGGAGCAGTCTTTCTGTCCCAGCAGCAGCTCAGGAGGAGAGCTGCCTCTGCTGAGAGGTGTGGGCAGGTACCGGCCACTCTGCAAAGCTGGTCTCATTCTTTCACAGTCCACTGCAATCTGCACTCTTAATTTAGTTCATATAAAAATTTTACCAAGACCTAGTGTGATCCTTCAGGGAAGCCAAGGTGGGGAGACAGTGCGCTCTGATGGTTAGCAGTCGGACTCTGGAGGCTGACCGCTTGGGTTCAAATCCTGGCTCCTCGTCACGTTAGCTCTGGAATACTGGGCAAGCACCATAACCGTTCCGTACTTCCGCCTCTCAGCTGGGAATGGAGGAGGTAGCAGTGCTCAGGCTCCTGGGCCAGCTAAACCTGAATGGAGGCAGCATTGGATGTATGTTTATAAGCAGCCTGTGTTTGTTGGATTAAAAAAAGTGAGAATGAGGTGCTAGACAACCAGAATGAATACATCTACCTCCCACAACCAAGCGCCCTAAGGGAGACTCAGGGCGAAGAAGGCCGATAAAAGGGAAGGCAGACAACCAGTTTGCCTCGCCAGAACGCACCTGCTTTTTTCTTAGTGGAAGAAAATACCGTTTTTTAATGTGCTGCTGAAATTTAGTTTAAGTACTTTGAAATATAACCACTACATCATTTGTTTTAGAAAGACTGCCCATGTGCTGTGCTCGAGTACACTGAAGTAATGTCTAGAAACATTATTTGATCTGAAACTCGGCCTTTTCCAGCCTTAGTGTCCATCTCTGGACAAATGAGTGTTATTTAGGGTAATTAGACCCCCAGCTCCTGATCCTGTCTGTCCCACAGCAGACAGCCTTCCTAATGCCTAGCCCTCGAACACAGCTCCCATGCTGTGGTGACCCCCTGCCATAACATCATTTTCCTTGCTTCTTCATAGCCGTCATTTTGCTGCTGTTATGAATTGTAATGGAAATATCTGTGTTTTCCGGTGGGCTTAGGCGACCCTGCTAGCGGTCCTGACCCACAGGTTGAGAAGGCTGCGTAGAGCAGCGGCAGATGTGCTGCCCCCCGCAGACCAGAGGATGCTGCGGGGCGAGGAAGGCCGCCTGGCCTTCTGTAAGGGACGCACGACTTAGCCCAGTGGAATCTGTCCTGGGCCAAACTCTCTGTTGTTGTTTTAGAGAGAGGGAGGGTGAATTATTCCCATATTCTCATATGTCAAGTAATCAAGCCTTGAATTGATAAGGTCTTTGCTTTATTGGTGTTTTCCATTAACATTTTTCTAAACACAGATTATAGAAAGATTTTTAACTTCTGTTTACAGTTGTAAGGTCAGACTAGCTGGCTGTTTTTTAAATTTTTGAGTGACTTTGGGTAGCGAGTATGTCTATTAGCTAAGTTCCCCTTTCCTCTTGCAATACATTCTTTGTCAGTTACACATTTTCTCTTGGTCACAGACTTCCTTAGCCCAGGTTGCAAGGAGGGAATGGTTGATCCTGTTCTGGCCGCACCATGCCAGGTTGCCATGGGCTGGGGTGAACATAGATCTTCTGGGAGGCACTTTGGAGACATTGAGCCCTTGGAATATTTGTGTCTTGTCTTTTTACAGATTAGTTTCAATATTTGCTCTCTCCAGTAGAGTTTATATTTTTTATATTGTTGCATAATGTCCATAAAAGTGCACATATTTAAGTACCAATACATTGTCACCAACACAGCACGCTGTAATAGCTCAAGAGACAGGACCCTGCTCTAAAAGTGCCCTCTGACCTCTTCCTGCCCTGTGCCCCCCCACCTTGTCCTGTCGTGGCTTCATGCAGCGTGGATTGTGCCTCCTCTTCACTGTAGCGAGAGGGAAGGACCGCTAAGTATATGGTATTCTCCTGGGCATGTACATTTGAAAATGAGTTGATACAGGATCTCTTCTTCCTCACCTAAAATTATATTATTATTATTATTATTATTATTATTTATTATTTTATTTTTCCCCCCTCCACTTTCAATTCTTTGTAAGACTCTAGGAAGTAAGGAGATGTTGTGTTTGGTGTTTACTTCTAGGTGATCACATTTGTGTGTGTGAGTGCCTCTGCCTGTCTGCAGCAGTAGGCCTGGTTTCCCACTGGCAGGCTGCTTTGCTTCAGTGTGTGGGCTCAGAGAGAAGTAGGGACAATGTAAGATTATCTCCTGCAGTAAGTCCCTGTCACGTTAACTCCTGTGCCACCTGGCTCCTTAGATACAGAGCAAGTCTCTCTCTTTTAGTAGAAGAATCCCAAATGCAGGAAGAGATTCGGAGCCCATCACATATGGTGTCAGTTAATGTAGACACTCCCGGTTGATCTTGGGGGTAATGACTTTTGTTCTTTGACCTCGTGTCTCTCTGTCCACGGCTTACCAGCATTTCTATCTGGCCACTTTCTGAAAAGAAAGCTCTTTTGTGACGGTCCCAGAGGCCCGGGCTGCAGTCAGAAGCTGGTGCTGGAGGGCGAATGCAGCAGCCCGGGACTGGCCTTATCTCAGCAGCGGGAGCGGAGCCACAGGAAATGATGAAATGGGCTGGGATTCCGCCGGGAGGTCAGACGGCCGCGGGTGGCCAGGAGGCAGGTAGGAGGCTGAGGCTGAGGCTGAGCCGCCAGGTTAGGCAGTGGAAGTCAGCATTGGACAGAGAAACGTGAGTGTGCTATTTAAGGTGGACGTTTCCTTTAAGGTAGACCTTTTTGAAAGTAAATTTTCTTTCATTGTGCTTTTTTCCTGAGTGATTATTTTCACAGAAATCTTGCCTTTTTAGCTCACCTAGTTCGAGAGCTTCTAAAGAAATGCTTAGGCAGTTCAATATTAACTACGCAGTGTGGAATGTTGTATGCAGAATGCTTTGATTTTCTCGGTGTAGATTTTGGCCTAAACAAATGAAGGATTGTGCTTTATAATTTTTACTCTGCTTTTAGAACATATGTGCATGCTTCTTTTCAATATAGATGGATAAGTTAGAAACTTGGGCATGTTTTAGGCCAGCTTCCCTGTTTCTAGCTGTGTTTTTTCTTACGGGCTCGCTAAATGAGTACTTGAGGTGACTGTTACCCCGCTACTTTCAGCATTTTGGTCATTGCACGCTGCCATTTTCTCTCCTAACAGCCTGATCTAATCTACGCATGTAAGTGGAACTTGTGAGAGAAAAGGGATAAATTAGCTTTTCCTGTCGGCTGTAATTGCTGTTTTATGCCAGTCTGCTCCCGGTCGGACTCCCGGCCAGAACTAGCGTGCGTTGCTGCAGTCCCGCCGCCTTCCTCCTCCGTGGGACCCTGTGCCCTCGTCCCCATCCGACTGCTGTCACCAGACACCGTGTTTTTATTTTTATTAGATAGCGAACATGTAAAAGTTGTATTGCTTCAGTAACTGCGCAGTCTTACGTACATATGTGTTTCTTATCTTGAAGTCTTATTCTAGAATTGAAGGGTATACCCCCCCCCTCCTCCCGTATTTATGTAGCGCTGTCACTGCAGTGAGGGCTTTTCTGGTCCTGATACCGGAGTGACGATTGCTGAGCGGGCATGTTATTGGGTTACTGATTGCTGGGAACGTTAGGAAGGCGGTCTCCTCTCTGTTCTCCAGAAAGTGCCATGCGGTGCGGTCTGTGCCACAGGGCGGGCAGCATGTTCTCCTGTAGGTCATTCCCGAGCGTGGTGTGCATAGATTCATGCTTTTAGGGCTGCATGTTTTCCGTTTCCTAGCACTCCCCCAGATATATACTTGTCTCAGACCTTACTCATGTCCATCAGTTTTGCCCTTGCTCTTGGAATTCTGAACATTTCTTTCATTCCTTTCTTACTTAATTCGATATCTTATTGAATTCTATATGAACTTTAACCGTTGCATTTATGAAAATAACAAAGACGTAGTATAACTTCGAACCAAAGCATGTCTTGCAAGTCTGAGATTTATGCCAGTGGAAAATACTAGCTCCCCCCTTCCTTTTATACATTGGTAGTGTTCTGTGTTCCCAGCTACATACCTGTATTATTTATTTGGTGACATAATTAAAAAGGTGGGGACATGATACTTAAAGTTATGATGGCTCTTGGAGTCGATATATTCAGTCCTTTTTTTTTTTTTTTTTTTCTTTCTCTCCAAACAAAAGAATTAAGACCAAGAGCCAAAAAGCCTTGTTGACTTGTCCAAGGTCACACAGCTCGGTAGCTGAGAGAGCTAGAACCCCAGTCTCCTGACGCCTGAGTCATTGGCCTTTCCTGTATTGCCTTTCTTCACTTACCTCAAGATGAATAAGACTAGGTTAAGAATGGCTTTTTCTTCTGATCATTCCATTTTAATTTGTTTCATTTTCAAATACTCAGCTTTTATTTAATAATTTTCTTAAGTGGCATAGGTGTACTTGAATTATCTCAAGCCACAAAGAGCATTGAAATGTCTTCCTCTTCTTGCTTCTCCCCTAGTAAACTAGGTTTAACTGTTATTGTTATAAATGAACCTCGTTATGTGATTAACTGTTAGATGAGAAATCCAAACTTAATAAAATCACAACTACTAAAAGAAGCAGACCAAGGCGTTGGATTCTTCTTTGCAAGAGGCTTTCTCAGGGTGTGAGAGGAAAACCCTGCCCTCTGGGATCATTTCGGCCCCAGTTAGGGAATACTGCATCTCTGAGTCTTGCTAACCCTAAGTCTACACCAACCCACGTTTTCAAGCTATAAAACAGTACATTATGATACAAATAAAGGAGGAAATTATTTAAAAGTATAAAAAATGGAATTTATCCACCACTTTCCAGAATCAGTTAAAAATAGTTTCTCCTAAAAATCTAATTGGAATCTTCCTGAAATTCAAGTATGGGGATTAGGTGCAAATAGAAGCATCTGAGAACAGTGGGTGACTGTTCTTAGGCCTGAGTGCGGCTCCCTCTGTCTGTCCAGTCACCTCAAAATGCCTGGTGGGGCGGGAAGGTCCTGGAAAAGCACTTACTTGTATTTTCTGAAGTGTAGAGAGTATACATGCCTTGAAGAATTTCTGAAACAATGTTCTATAGCTAAACAGGCATCTTCTTAAGTATTGTCATTGTACTTGAAGATGTGGTCAATAACTTTATACCTATGTGAGTGTACGACCTGCGGCTGCAGGAGGAACTGAGCGCTGTTTCTGTGCAGTAGGTTGGAGCTGCGTCCGCCCTCCTGGGGTGCTGGTCGGCGTGTTGGCATCGTCCTGGGAGAAGCCGCTTTCACTCCATGAACCAGAGGACCCGCTGGCTACAGAAGGTGAGGAGCCGCTTCCGGAGGGAGGAAGTCCACTGCTCCCACAACCTTTGTTCCCCAGGGTGTCCCCCCAAATATACACACTTTAAATGATATAAAGTCAGTGGTTCTAATATACAGTTCTTTTTCAAAACGTAAAAGAATCTACAGAAATGAATAATTTTTTTTGTCCATGCCTGTTATCAAACCATTCCGGTCCAGGCGCTGCTGATAATGTGAAACAATGGAATCGCAAACATCAAGAATTAATTTCGTTCGGCATTGGTGTGCCTTAAACTTTATCTTTTATGTATTCCCATTAAAAAAAAAAAGTCTAGTGGCACTTTAGAATAAGTTTTATTTGTACAAAGCTTTAGTCTGGCTTATCCCATTATTTCAAATCAGTTAAACCTGATTTAAGGAGTGAAAATTAAATGAATTAATAGCTGTTAAAGTGTGTGTACCTTTTTTTGCAGGGCACCTTATATTTTCAGTACATGTTAAGTATAGAATATTTTATCTGACTTTCTTTTCTTAATATATTGGCCTTCTTAACATATATGCATAAATATGCATATATAAATATGTCATTGATATATAATTGTCCCAGTCAGTAAGTGGTATTTGATATTCCTCCTTGCCCCTCACTTCTGCCCACATTATGTATATTCTAGCATGCCTGTGAAATGTAAAGATCTGAGGGGGAAGTGATGCCGACTGCTGCAGGCCGGGTTGCGATTGGACCAGTCTGTGCTGGTGGTGTCATCTGGGTCTTCCTTCTCTCCGGGCCTGTAGGGTGCCCTTAGAACCTCCCCTAGGTTGAAGAAACGCCTCCCTGTACCCAGGTAGATCCTAGGCCCTAGAGCTGGGTAAAGAGGTGAGTGAGTGAGTGGGTGAGTGAGTGGGTGAGTTGCAATGGTCTCTCTCTGTAGAGATTGCCTTTCAAGGCACCACAGTGGTGTGTCCCCACGCTGGTCTACATGCATTTGCATCTCTCAGTTCTGCCTTGATACCAAATGACAGAGTGGCTGTCTATGTAATGTGCCCTCCAGCCCTGGGAATCTGGCCTAAATTTTTTCTCATTAGACCCTGTCACTCATGACCTATAAGACATGAATCTTGATGTGTTCTCACAAAGCACATTCTATTTCTGGACAGCTTACAGAACCGGACAGGACATATTCTGAATTTGAAATGTTTGCCAAAGGCCACTGCAGTAGTACAGGATTTAAAATTTCTTTCTGTTAACGTGAAGACTAAATTTCATATTCCGTCTTGCTTCCCATCGGCTTTGTTCTGCAGCAGAGTCCTTGAGGGAGAGCAGGGGAGAATGGTTTTGCTGACAAATGCTCGCTTGACATGATGTTGTTGGTGTAGTTGACAGGCTAAATGTTGCACTTCCCAGTTAGGAATTCTCTGTTTGATTTGCAAGTCTGACACGTATTGCTACTGCTAGTTTAGCAAAGTAAATTGCACATGGCAATTTAGGAACAATGAATTGCTCTCCTATGGTTCTTTTTTTAAAACATATTTTGATTTTTTTACAGAGAGGAAGGGAGAGGGATAGAGAGTTAGAAACATCGATGAAAGAGAATCATCGATCAGCTGCCTCTTGCATACCCCCCACTGGGGATGTGCCCGCAACCAAGGTACATGCCCTTGACTGGAATCAAACCTGGGACCTTTCAGCCCGCAGACCGACGCTCTATCCACTGAGCCAAACTGGTCTCGGCTCCTGATGGTTCTTTTCCAAAAAGAAAAGACACATAAAGAAAAAAAGAACACAGGGCACAGTGAACTAATAACGAAATACCTATCGACTTTGTTAATTTCCCGCCTCGGAGAATGTACGTATGAGACCGGAGGCCGTGCAGGCAAGTGGCAGGATCATGTTGGGAGGAGAAATCTGTGTATTGCATGTTGAACGTAAGGCATTTCACTTATTCTTTGGTGCATCCGGTAAACTGCTAACGTTGAAAGTTTGCATTTGGGATGGCAGAGGGTGTCATCCTGATGAAAATCGTGTGAGGTTTACATGCCTATCCTCATCCCACCCCTGACTGCTCTCACCACGGGCATGCGGGCACCTGAGCGGCTCCAGGCTGCTTCCCATAGGTCACAGCCCAGGGGGCAGGCCTGGCTGCGGCTGGCTGGGTCCATTGTTCCTTTCTGCTTGGGCGCATTCATTCTTCTCATTTAACTTCTCAACGAAGTGAGTACCCTTTGGCAGAGGTGTATAATGTCACCTCAAGCACCAGAGCTTTGGAGAGAGATTTTCCTTAAAAATAGAGAGTGCTGGGCGTGCTGTGGAGGCACTGGCATGGCACAGCTGGTCGCTCCTGGAGCCAGACTCAGCCTCCTGGAGCAGCCAGGATTGCTGCCACTTTGGGTGGCAGCTGGGGTGCCAGGCGCGTGCCACTGCACAGGAGGCACTGTTTGAATTCTCCATAGCTGTTGGGAGGGAGAGTGCCAGGGCGGCTGCTGAAAATGATGTAAACAGGAGAAAATCCCCAGGATGGGTCTGCTTCTCTTCTTGTTCTACCTGGCTTTGGTGCTGAGGGGTGGTGTGATGATCTACATCTGCCCGAAAACCCGTTACCCGACAGGCCCGATCAGGGAAGACACATCACCTCTCCCGTACACGGAGCCCCCTGCATTAACCTGCACCTGGTCTGGTGCTGAAGCCGCCCGCTGCCCTCACCGGTGAGAGGTGTGGACAAGGAACTGTCCACACCTCTCACCGGTGTGGAAGGCTGGAGACCTTGAACTCTGAAAAGTCAGAGCTCTGCACCCACTGTTGAGACAACGGTAGCTGAAGCAACTTTCGCCTTTTAGTTTTATGTAAACCCTTGTTGATTGGCTATTGTTGGAATTGCCTGCCTCAGGGTTAGGGGTGTATCCCAAAACCTGAATAAAAGTGATAGCAAGGCCAGAGCAAAGCGGAGTCCTTCCCCTTGAGCTGGGTTCCGGTCTGGCCCCCAATTCCCAAATTTATATTTTCTTGTCTAGCCTTTGTGTGCGGCCTCCTCCAATGCCCGAACCCTGAACCTGAACCCTGGACCACGCAGGATGTGGGGACACACACACACACACACACACACTCACTCACAGTCTTGCAAGGAATGGCTTACACTGAACACACGGAAAACATTTGGCTGCTGCCAAGAGCTGGGCTTCTCTCTGTGTTACCTCCTCCTACCCTGTCTGCTGCCGGTTGTAGACCTGGCTTTTTTCAGCCTGAGTGTGTAACCGACCCTGGTACCACCACAAAAGCAAACAAATGGTGGTTTCTTCGCGTTATGAATTCCTGAAGTGCTGCTCCAAAGAACACGAGGTGCCCTGCTTGTGGTTGAGGGACCAGCGCAGTCCACGCCCTGCAGTGTGGCCCAGTGGGGCACCGTTCGCACCGCCACTGCGTTTGGGTGAGCAGCTGCCGCGGGCCTGGGTGCCAGGCCCTTCCTCGTCCCCTCTTGACGCTGAGGCTCGGCTGCCGCCGTGGTCATTGTGTGCACTCTATCTGGCCTAGTTGGTGTGGTGTCAGACTGGAACCTGGAGACGTAATGTTGATGATGTTGGATACTTCCACGTTATTGACGCCATCTTTGTCAGTACTCTCCTGACCTTCCCAGGACTGTCTTCATTCTGGGCTTGTTGTCCACGCTAACCTCCTGGGTGTTTTCCTGTGCTTTGCTCTCTACCTGGCCGTCACCAGCCAGACCGTGGATGTCTGGTACAGAGGTGACGGGCCTGGGCCATCAGCAGAGCCCAGGTCTACCGGAACATTCGCTCCTGTGGGCTTTGGAGCAGCCTTGGAGAGAGCTTTCTACCTGCTGCTGCACATTATGAGAGAAAAGAAATGAGAATGGGAAGAGTCTTACTGCCTCTTAACTGCAGTATATGTTTATTTAGACATATGGGTACTTCCTAGAAATAAAAATAAAGAGTTGGGTTTTGTGAGTCCTCGTCAGGCGCTGTACTCGGCCCTGAGATCCATGATTGTTGAATTCTTGCCTCTGAAGCTCCAGTCCAGGGGGTAGATGCGGGTGACGAGTCATCTAGCGTTACAGGGGCCTCCTTCTGCCGTGAAGAGTGGGGGAGGTGGGAAGACATCACAGTTTGGCGGTGTGTTTTGGAGACGGTTTTCAGTCGATGGAGGAAACAATATTTGCAGAGGCAAGGAGGTCAGAGGGAATATGGCATATTGCAGCCTGGTGGCTCTCTGACGGACTGCAACCCAGCCATGTGCCCCCACCCGGCACTGGACTGTGACCTCCTGGCTCAGTGCTCAGTCACCGAGCCCGCCAGCAGGAGAAGGGTCGTGTTTTTGAAGTGAGTCTAGCTGATATGCAGAACTGCGAAGTGGCATTTGGAAAATTGAAGCCAATTACTGAGGATGTTAAGGCAAACCCTGCCTAATTTCCATGGCGCGGACCTTACTGCTGACAGAATGCGCTCCGTGGTGAAAGAATGGCGGACCCCGGCTGGAGCTCACTGACGTCAGGACCCCGGTGGCTGTTTGCTTCCTCCGCTGTGTTGTTTTACTGAGAAAAGCGGCAGTCAGATCCGGGAGACTTCTTTGCTCAGCATCAGCAGGTCCACCAAATCCAGGAGAAGGTGATGGATGTCAGGAGCCGAGAGGTGCAGACAGTGATTTGAAAGATGTAGTCAATAAATGAATTCCAGCTAGCATCGGAAGAGACATGGAAGAGCTTTGCCAACCTGTTCACCCGCTCCAGGATGTCTTTGTTAGAGAAGTCAGAACGCTGGAGAAACCCATCCCCGCAAGCTTCGGCTGTGGCCCGGGCTCTCTCCCTGGCTCCCTTCAGGGCAATGCCGCCCCGCCCCTGTACGCCACTGCGCTTGTAATCACCGCCATACTTGCGTCTGGGAGCGTATAGGTGGTGTCCTCACTATTTGTCTCTCCCTCTGTGGCAGGCAGAGTGGGTAAGCTTTGGGGACAGATGGATGTAATTCCGAAAGCAGTCATTTACTTGCCAGGTGGCTTTGGTCAAGATATCTCACCAGGCTGAGCTCAGTTTCTTTATCTGTCAAACGAGGGTTAAATGGTATTTCCCTCTGGTCAATGAGACCCACTGCACAGAGCCCCCAGCACCGTAGCTCTGGAATCCCAGCAGTGTCTGCCAAGCTTGCTAAAACCCTATCAGCTATAATAATGATGTTTTCTTTCTTCTTTCTTTATTTTTTTTTTATTACAGTTGACATAAATATTATATCAGATTCAGGTGTACAACGTAGTGGTTAGATATTTATGTAAGTTAAGAAATGTCTTGCCTTCTTTTGTTTTGAGTCCTGTTGTTACCTCTCACCCCTTTCATTGCATTTTCTTTTGCTAAGGTCAGAGTTAAATTGTCTAGTCCTTTAGTAGCTGTCCTAGATATTTTAACGCACTTAACAAAATGTAATGTCTTTACTTTTCCCTTCACTGATGAAAGGATTTAAATCCTTTTAACTTCACACCCCCTTCTGACTTACTTGTCCAGTATTTCTCTCCTGAATTGTTTAATTCTAAAAATTTGATGCTGTGTTTCATGCAGTCAGTGCTGTTTAGATTTATCCATATATTCACTAGTATATTTACTTACTACCATCTTTCTTGTGCTTCAAGTTTTCCACCTCAGATTATTTCATTTTCCTAAAGTATATTCTTTAAATTTTTCTTTTCTGTGAAGGTTTTTTGGTGTGATATATATTTTATCTGTCTTAAAATACCTAAACTAGTTTTGCTGGGTATGGAATTCATAGTTGGCAGCCATTGTTACTCAGCATGTGGTATGTATTATTCCATTGTCTCCTGGCTTTCACTTTTGCTCTTAGTTCAGTTGCCATTCTTTGTGATCTTTCTGCTGACTGCTTTTGTGGTCTGTTCTATAACTTTGAGGTTTTACAGTTTCGCTTTAATTGTGGTGGTATGGATCTCTCTCTCTTTAAAATCTTGCTTGAATTCATTGGGTTTCCTTGATTTGTGGGTTAGTCTGAAAAATTATCTTTAGATATTGCTTCTTCCCCATTCTTAATGTTATCTTCTTCTGTCCACTTTTTCTCCAAGTCTATTAATTTTTCTTTTATATTTTCTTGTTATTTCAGAAATAAATCTGATTTATCCACTTTTATTCTGTGGTTGCTTCTTTAAATTTGTGTTTTTAGTGTCTTCATCTCCCTTTATCTTATGCCAACTCAGCAATGGAAATATATTTTGTTCAGCTGTTTAAATTTTGCAGAGGAGAGTCATTTAAGAACCCTGCTTTACTTTGCTGCTGAGAACAGAAGTCTGTTCTGTCACAGTGAGTGTTTGCTCCAGAGTCTAGCACATGTCTTGACTCATTCATTCCAGACATGTTTATTGTATGCCTGTTATACATCAGTGCTAAGGAAACAAGTTGAACAAAGACTTGGTTTTTCAGGAGGTGCATCCTGGTAAGTGGAAAGAGACAGTATGTAAGTTGGCCTGTGGGGCTAAGGGTTATTAAGAAAAAGAAGCAGAGTTAGGCTGAGTGTTAGGAATGGGCATGGATTAGGGGAGATTTCTTCAGAAGAAGGTGAGTGTAAGCAGCTGTCTGGTGATGGAAGGCAGCACAGCCTGCAGACGCTGGAGGAAGGGGGTTCCTGGCACAGGGGCAGCCAGTGCTAAGCCTGGTGCATTTGGTGACCCACAGGAAGGTCACGGTGGCTGGAGGAGTCAGGAGCAGGATTGGAAGGAGCTGAGACTGAGGTTGGAAGTGGGGCCAGATAGCATGGGATCTTGTAGGTCAGGGAGGGAAGGATAGGTAAGTATGACAGACAGCTCTTGGCAAGTTTAGAGTGTGGTGGCTTGAACCAGGTAGCTGAACAGAGGCAGGGTGAGGTGCCACATTCTGCCCTGTTCCAAGGTGGAGCTGATGGCGGGTGGGGTGTGAGGGAAGGAGAGGAGTCAGGGATGACGCCAGGGCAGAGGCCTGGGCAGCAGCGCAGACGATAGAGCTGTTCTCTGAAGGAGAAAGAGCAGGGGAGGAGCCCAGGAGTGGGTGGGTGGGGGAGCAGAAGGTGAACGGTGGGCAGTGGCTCTGAAGGGTCTCTCACATGCCCAGGAGCAGGGCCTGAGCCAGGGCCCGGGTTGTGTGGAGCCGGAGCTGCAGGGAAGTAAAGTCAGGGCAGAAGGGGGTCGCCTAGGAAACCCGTGTGCACACCCGGAGCCTGGGCCCTCCCAGTCCGCACACAGCCGGGAAGGTGTTGCCTGGGGACTTGGCAGGACAGACTGAAGGCATGTGGGCTCTGGGACTGAGTGAAGGTAAGTGATACCCAGGCCAGTTAGCTGTGCTTATAGATAAGGCACTTGAATTCCTTTACTGGAAAAGCTTGAATTGCATGCTTTGGAAGTCGTGGAAGGTGCCCAGTGGGGCCAGGTTTTCGAAGGTGACCCGGCCAGGCCTGGCGGTGTGGCTCAGGGGTTGAATGTCACCTGTGAACCAGGAGGTCACAGTTCGATTCCCAGTCAGGGCTCTTGCCTGGGTTGCTGGCTCGATATCCAGTGTGGGGCATGCAGGAGGCAGCCGATCAGCGATTCTCTCTCATCATCGATGTTTCTTTCTCTCTCTCTCCCTTTCTTTTCCTCTCTGAAATCAATAAAAATATATTTTTAAGAACTTCACTAATATATTCTTAGGGTAGAAAAATAAATACAGGGATGCACAAAGAAAAACCCCAAACTCACATATTCCACCACCAGAGAAGGGGAAAAGTTAACATTTATTCAAGTATTTGCTCGGATGTCCCCATCTCAGGAAAACCTTCCTGACCTCTATATGCCCCTACCCTCCCTCCACCTGCCACGACATTCCTTGCAGGATGTCTGCAGGTCTCTGGGCGCCTTTCCCGCTCTCCTGCACCCGGGACCCCTGTGCCTGGCGTGTCACACGCCTTCATTACATTTTGTCGAGTGAAACAATTGACACGCTTTGGCTATGCCTTCCAGACTTCTTTTCTGCGCAGGCACACTCTCAAACGTGCATTTTCTATTAAACTGAAGTGTTTGGTGATTTGGGTTCTGTAGATTCAGTCTGTCTTTTCAGCGGGAGCACCTCAAACTCACACTCGCTGGGCTGCGGGCAGCAGGCTTCTCCTTCCTCCCTCTCTCTCCCTCCACTCCCTCCCTCTCAGCTAGTCACATGTGACCTTGACTTATCTTTCCTGTTGCTGTACTGTGCGCTCCTGGACTGCAGAGCCCTGTCTTATTATGGATTTATTTCACTCCCTTCTCTCAGCTCTTAGCAAGGTTTCTGGCACTCAGAAAGTAAATGTTTTTAGAATATTGGCGAAAATATACATTAAATGATAAAACATTGTTTTGGCTTATCATTTTACCCAGTTTTTCAGAATAAATTATATATTTTATTGGAAATGTTAAAAAATTTGGGTCACAGGCTATTTTTAAATTATAACAGCCAAATTGACAACTGTTTTATTAAGGAAAGGCTCTGTGTGTGTGTGTGTGTGTGTGTGTGTGAGAGAGAGAGAGAGAGAGCGCGTGCAAGAAAAGGAGGGAAATGTGTATAAGGAGAGGAGAAAAAGAGAGAGGATGTGGGAGGCATGGGTGGTGTCTGTGCATGTACTTGTATGTGATTGTACATTTATGTCTGTGTTTGGTATTATAATTGAAGTTATTATAGTAACCAAGCCATTTTTAGGGCTTCTCAGGTAATATTTGTTTATGTTAGTTGGGCATCTCTCTCTCTCTCTCTCTCTCTCTCTCTCTCTCTCTCTCTCTCTCTCTCTATATATATATATATATATATATATATAGAACCCTAACATGCAAATAGACTGGCAGAACAACCGGTCGCTATGATGTGTGCTGACCACCAGAGGCACGCGTGTGGACCATGGTGGGCGTTGGCCATGGCAGGATGGTGGAGGTGGTGAGTGGGGACACCAGACCAAGGTGGGGTGCTGGTTGCTGTCATTGGGGTGAGCCTCTGGTGGTTACTGAAAATTCTTTGCTCCCACACGCTGTGGTCCCACCTGGCACTTGTACCTGCCCTTGGCGCTGGCCCCATTTGCACCCGCTGCTGGCACTGGAGCCATCACTCCCACCCACTGCTGGCACCCACTGCTGGCACCTATTGCTTGGCGCGGACAGCGAGTGCAAGAGGCAGCTGCCAGCCCCTTAAGACTTCTCCACCTCCCCCTGCTCCTGAGGGGTAATTGGGGCTGGCAGCTGCCTCCCTCACCTGCTGCTGGTGACAGCCCTGCTCGTACCCACAGCTAGTCAGATCGCTCGGTGCCATCAGTGGGTGTGAGCAACAGCTGCCGGCCCTGATGCCCTGAGTGCTTCTTCACCTCCCCCTGCTCCTGGGGGCGATTGGGGCAGCAGCTGCTACCCGCACCACTCTTGAATTCGTTTACGGTCAGCGGAAGCGAGTGGGAGCAGTGGCAGGGCTAGTGGGCTGCTGGCAGACAGGACACTGGCAGCCACAGCAGGAGGGGTTGGGCAGGGGCACGGAGGATGGGCCAACACCCACCCCTGTGCCACCACAACCTCACAGCCCACAGCTCCTTTCAAGGTGCATGAATTCAAGCACTGGGTCCCTAGTTGTATCATAAATAGAAATAGCATAAAATTTTCTCCTTTGTAACCTGGCAACTGGACATGTATATTAATTAGGAGGTAGCACCATGAAAAAAATATAGGAGGCTTAACATTGCAGGTGTTTGTTTTGTATTTCTGGAGTTTTCAGTGGCACAACTGAGGAATGAGCCTGTAAGTCTTGTTTGCTGAAGTGACATGTGCCCTGTGGGATGAGCCATGGCCAGAGAGACTGAGAGGAGTGTAATGGGACAAGCAGTTATGGACGGACATTTGCTGAGTGCCTCGTTTAGGCATTTACATATAATGTGCCATTTAAATTACCTCTAAGTTCCCCGAGAAGTAAGTCAGCCATGGTTATCCCCATTTTATAGATGAGAAAAATGAGGCTTACAAGTCAAAACTTGTAGCTGTCACAGCTAGTTCAAACCATGGGCTCTCTCTCTTCTCCTCCTTTAAGGGAAACTTTTGCTGTATTATGCTTTTTTTAACTCATCAGTTTTAGATCGTTGCTTGTTCATTTTTTTTTTCAAATTATTGGATAGACCTTCATATTATACGAACTTTTTTAAAAATAAAGTCACTGCCAGGTTAGAACTAGTTGTCAGTTTGTCACACCAGGTCCAAACTGGCCCTGAGTCCTTCTTTAGAACAGAAGACATGGCTCCGGCTTGTACATTTGAATGAAATGGAATAGTTTCTTGAGGAGGAAGTAGAACCACAGTTGACTGCAGGACACCTACTTAAAAACCAAATCTTTTTGTGGTTTATATGTTTTTTTTTAAAACTCAGAGGCACATATTCACGGCACTCCACTTCCTGACAGGGCTCTGAGGGGTGAGTTCTCATCCTCCTCGTGGTGGGCGGCAGGGCAGGACGTGCTGGAGTAGGCGGAGCAGAGGGCTCTTGCAGTGTAATGAGTGACTCGGGCTGGCAACCAGCCCTGTGCCCATGGGCACCCTGCCCTTTGTAAACTCTCTCCCCTTTGCTTAGAAGCCAGAGCCGCTTCCTGGGACCTGCCCCAAAGACCCGTGTGACCCTGCACTGAGCTGGTGTGAACTCCTCCCCTTTGCCATGGAGGCCCTCTACCTGAGGTGGCCGTCCCTCCAGCTCCTGAGTTCCCACTGAGTGTCAGTCCCGGGCACCCTTTCTGGCCCCTCCTGTCCGCTCCTGTCCATCGTGTGCAGAATGCTCTCTGGTACTGCCCTCTCTTGTTGGAGGAGGTTGTGTCTGTGTCTGTCCCCGTGGGAGGGAAATGCTCAGTGTTGGCGCCTGGCTTGTCTGGCGGAGTCTGGCCCGTGGTCACCACCAGCAGCCTGGAGCTGTGACTGATGGTGGAAGCCCCACACTGGCACTGTGCCAGGCCTCGGATAGACGCCATTGGATCCTCAGAACTTCTAAGGAGCTTGGATTCCATTTTACAGATAAGCAGTATCAATCACAGACCTCTTTTAAGTAGTTTGCGTGACTGGGCCACTCAGCAGGCACACCAGCGTGTCTTGTTAAGGAATCACAGATTCACATTGCAGAGATGGCCGATTACCCAGGAGCGCCGTGCTCTTGGTGTTACGCTCTCTTGCTGCCTCTGGCTCTCAGGTGGGGCCCTCTCGGCCTGCAGTCCTCTCCCAAGGATTCGGCAGGGCGGTGCGCTCAGGCTGAGGGAGGGAAGGGCCCTGGGAGTGCCTCGCTCTGCAGGAAAAGAGGCGGCGGGAGCTGGAGCTGCCCACAGAGGCCCTTTGTGTGACAGGAAGTCCTGTCTGGAAGGACCGCCTCAGTGGAGGGGCTGAAGCAGCTGGAGCGGTTGACCTGAGGCCACTCTGACTCACGCTGTTGTTACTACCGCCCTTTGTGCATCTTGGGAACCTGCTTCGCAGACGACGGTGGCCTCCTACCCGCCAGCCTCAGGGGGGCATTTCTCCTGTCACATCTGTCCTTGCGATTGCCCCCGTTTTCTTCCCGAGCAAAGGACAGCTCCTCCCGATCCTTCCATGGTTTTCTTTCTGCTTTTGCCAGAGAATCTCCGTCTCCGGGCTACGTGGCTTTCCTTTTTAGGCTTTCAGTGTGTGCCTTAAGTTGGAAAGCTGGCAGCTCAAAGAAGTATCCCACTGGGCATGTGCTTCTGCCCCAGAGAAGGCGTCCCGGGAAGTGTTTGATGCAGCTTAAGATCTGGCAGTGGTGGAGCTTGGGAATGAAGGTGAAATGAAGGGGCCCGGATCGACAGCCCAGTTCCCCGCAACTTCATCACATATTGTCGTATCTGTGGCCATCGGCGGGCACTGGTTAGGCACTGGATAGGATGCAGGACACCCGGAAGTGAACGGGGAGGTGGTGGTGGTGCTGAGCTGATGTCCTCACGTGCTTTCCAACCCTGAGCACCAACTCCGAGAGGGAGGGGAGGAGAGAGACAGACAGAGAGGAGAGAGGGGAGGGGAGGGGAGGGGAGAGGGGAAAGAGAATAGAGGAGAGGGAAGAGAGGAGAGGAGAGGAGAGGAGAGAGGGAAGAGAAGAGAGGAGAGGGAAGAGAGGAGAGAGGAGAGGAGAGGAGAGGGAAGAAAGAGAAGAGAAGAGAGGAGAGAGGGAAGAGAGAAGAGAAGAGAAGAGAAAGAGGAGAGGAGAGAGGAGAGAGGAAAGAGGAAAGAGAGAACACAGGAGAGAGGAGAGAGAAGAGAGAATGTGTATAAAGCTGCTTGTATGAGGGGATTCTAAAGTTATGTTGGAATAACACCCCTTCTGTCCTTGGCAGGCAGCTTTATGTGTTGGGACTCCTCCTGGGTGACATGTGGCAATCAATGTACATTTGTTCTGTCCAGCCATAAAGTGAGTCTTTGTTGAACATGACGTTTTCCGTATGCCGGGCAGTTAGTGTAGAATGCTTGCGTATTGGGGCCGAGCAGTTACATCTGTTGAATGTGTTTAATTGTGGCTCACACATACTCTTTAGATTTGGTGGCCAGAGGTCATGTCCTTCTCCGTACTCAGAGTGGTGGGAATCAGAGCTGCAAAGACCCTTTCATCCAGCCTGCCCCTCACATTGTGGAGGAGGGGAAGTGAGTATCGGGGGTGCGGGTAGGAACAGATCTGAGGATGACTCCAGCCCCCTCCCCATTTATGTGATGAAACCTGGGGTGAGTTACTCAAAGGTGGCTTAGCCCTGGCTGGTTTGGCTCAGTGGGTAGAGCATTGGCTTGTGGACTGAAGGACCCCAGGTTCGATTCTGGTCAAGGGCACATGCCTGGGTTGGGGACTCGGTCCCCAGTGGGGGATGTGTAGGAGGCAGCCCATAGGTGATTCTCTCCATCACTGAGATTTCTCTCTCTCTCTCCCTACCTCTCTGAAATAAAAAAAAAATAGATGTTTTTAAAAAGGTGGTTAGTGTCTGGTGAAAGACAACTTGGCATGACTACATTTCTGGTGAAGTTTTCCCATTAATGTAACTACTAGTCCAGAGGAAGACACGTGGCGTTTATGGTTATGGAAGGAGGTTCTGTGTTACAGAGAGGAGTCAGTTGAGAAAGTGTCCAGGCGTCTGAATGATGAATCTTGTGTGTCCACCACTCTTCCGGCCCAGCCTCGCGGGGCCTGATCCCACTTCCGTCTCTGCCTATCGCTGACAGGCAGCCTGCCAGCCTCTCCTTGAACTTCAGGGGCACCACCTGCCGAGGACTCCTTCCTGGCATTGGAGAGCTTGAGTTCAGTGAGTTTTTCTTTGTGTAAAGTCATATGGGACCCATTCTCTTGAACATGAATCCAGCTTTGTTATGAAGAAAGAGCACGCTTTCCCTTTGCCTGGTGCAAATGTATAGGCATCTGAAAATGGACCGCTGACTCCACTCTACAGAAATGGGGCTGAGGAGGCTTCCTGCATCACCACGGTCTTCTCCAGCCCTGTATTCCTCCTCCCCCCCCTGCTCACACACACACAGTTGGTCATTTGTTGGTTCAGACGTTCAGTCACTTAGCAAATATTTGAGCTCTACCTCCCTGGGCTACAAAAATGAAAACACACAGTCCATGCCTTTAAAGCTTGTGCGGTGAATGTCTATATGCTGTTACATTCTGCCTTTCTTTGCTTGTACCCAGTTTCGCATATAAAACGGCTCACCTGCTGGTCCTTTACGATGGCCAGGTGATGTCCACTCTGTCAGCTCACCATGCTTTCTCAGTTCACGAACATTTGACTCGTCTCCAGTCTTTGCTGTTATAAATATTACTGAGAGGAACATTTTGTTCAGGCTATTTTTCTTTGAGTTTATTTGCTTGAGGCATATTCCCCAAAGCGGGACTGCCAGGTCAGAGGTCAGTATCTATTATCAGCCTTCTTCCATATTTCCAGATTTTTCCATGAAGCCTATTAGCAGCGTTAAAATACATTCCTAATTTCCGATACCCCACTAAAACTGGCATTGCCATTTTAATGTTTCCTATTTTTATAAGTTACTGCCTTTTTTGTTGTTAATCCTACCTTAGGATATTTCCCATTGGTTTTTAGGGAGAGAAGAAGAGAGAGGGAAAGACAGAGAGACACATCGATGTGAGAGAAACACATCGATTGGTTGCCCCGTCCAGGGTCCGGGCCGGGGAGGAGCCTGCAGCCAGGTATTTGGCCGGGACAAGTTATTTCCAGTTTTAAAGGAGGGTAGCTATTTTCCTCACACGGAAATTTGCTGTTAGTCTTGGCTAGGTTAGGTTGCAGTAATAAGCGAGCCCCAAATCTCAGAGGCTTAAGATAACAAAAATATCTTTCTTACTCACTGCGCCTGTCCCGGGGAGCGCTCACACAGCTGCTCGGGCCAGGCTGGCGGAGGAGACGGCTGTCCTGTAGCTGCAGTGGTGCTTCTTGGGGGGTGACCGGAGAGGAGAGGCCAGACTGGGTGAGGCTCCACTGGGCCCGTGGCCTGGCTGAGCAGGTGAGCTTCAGGGAGCCTTCCTGCCTGTGCCCGCTGTCTCTGCTCCAGTGTGCGCCCCGGGCAGCTTCTTTGACCCCTCAGTCTTCATTTCAGCCCTGAATGTAGTTTAGGTAATGAGATTTTGTCAGTTGTGTTGAATCCATTTCTCTTTATTTGTTTTCCACGTGACTTTTTTATTATGCAAAGGTTTAAATAATTAAATAAGTTTTGGAAGCATCCATCTTTTTCTCTGTTTTTTTTTTTTGAGTTCAATGACCTCTGAACTTTTTATTGGCCCCCTGCCCGCCAAGGGGTGCTCCACTTCTGCTGCCGCCTTAACACGTCAGAACTTTGGGGTCACTGACCTCAGACACCGCTCTGCTGGACGTCCTGCGGTGGCCGGCTTTAGGGCAGAGTTGCTGTTGTCCAGGGCGTCACCAAAACCGAAGTCCTCCCCTGCTCCCAGCAGGGGGCGGTAGGTGGTGATCTCAGCCTCCATCGTGACCTTGATGTTCAGCAGGGCCTTGTACTCCCCCTCTGCCAGGGTCTGGGCCAGCTCTGCCTCCAGGTAGAGCAGGCTCCCGCCTGCTGTTCCATCTGCCCGGCATACCGTGTCTCCGCCTCCCGCTGGCTGTTCTCCAGGCTGGTCAGAAGTCTCATCAAGTCCAGGTCCATCTCCAAGGACTGACCCTTTGTCTCAGCTCCAGGACTGTCATCTCGGAAGCGCCTATCTTAGCGGTCTGTGAGCTGACCACGGTGGTGCTCCTCAGTCTGGTGGGAACAGTGCCTGTCTGTCTCCGCTCGATTCTCCTGCGCCAGCTTGGCGTACGAGGCCCGCTATCTTGCTGAGGTCCTGAGGTTGGGAGCATCCAACTGCACAGTCAGCCCAGAATGGGCAGTCTGGTTTTGTAGGCCACTTGCTTCCTCCTCGTGGTTCTTCATGAAGAGCAGCTTCTCCTTGAGGGCTGTGATCTTCTCGGGCTGCAGCCAAGTGACACTCTCGGAGCCCAGTGATGTCGCTCTCTAGTCGGTGCATGGCTGACCCTATCTCATACTTTGAAGTCATCAGCAGCAAGACATGCGTTGTCCATCTGCAGAACAATGCTGGCATTGTCCACAGAACTCGCGAAGATCTGAGCCCTCCGGTCTGCCATGGTCTTGAAATAATGCCCCCGTCCCTGACCTGGGGCCCCTTCTCCACGCGTTTCCCGATGATGCGCTCCAGTCTCCGAGTATCAGCCTTTAGGCTCCTCACCCTCTCAAGCAGGAGGCAGGCGGTCAGGCAGGCATTGCTTACTCCGCTGCTTACTCCGGATGCTGCCAGACCCCCTCCATCCTCACAGTCAGGGCCCCGGCCCCAGCCACCTTGACGCTGGTGCAGTAGGATATGGAGATCCGGGAGCCTGCGCCCCAGCATCTGGGTAAACACTGGCTGTGCTGCTGGCAGCTGGGCTCAGGGGCTGGGAGACCGCGGAGCCCAGGGTTCGGGAGTCTGTGGAGAAAGAAGCCAGAGCCGGTGCCGAAGCTCATGTTGTTCAGGCAGAAAGGCCAGAGGGCAAGATCCAGGCTCCAGCAGTCTCTCTTGTTTCTGCAGCATCACAATTTATCTTTCCCACAGCTGGAGAGTAAACTCTTTTCTGTGAGTTGCTTAAAATAGATTTTTATGTGGCTCCATCTGACACTAATCCAAATATATAATGTAATGTCAGGGGGTTTTAATCTAAGTTAACTTAGGTTTTTGGTGATATGTTTGTTCTGTGACATGAAAACCTGAGCACATCCCTTCAATGCAACAGCCCTGCATGATGAAAACACTCCTCCAGGCAGGGCCGTCCTCAGCCTGTTGGAGGGCGTGATGACACCTTCCAGAGCTGGTGAGGAGGACTGCGGACAGGGTGTCTGCGCTCACGGCTGCCAGGGCGGTGAGGCAGGACAGGTAAATGAAAGGCATACAGATCAGAAAGCAAAACGTAAAGCTGTCTCAGTTCACAGATGATGTGATCTCATATGTAACAGTTCCAAGGAATCCACACAAAAAATCTGTTAGAACTAATATACTAACAATGGGTAATCCAAAAATAAAGTTTAGAAAACAATTTTGTATAATAGCATGAAAAATAATAAAATATATAGGAATTAATTTGAAATACAAGACTTATACACTGAAAACCATAAAACATTGTAGAAAGAGGTTAAAGGTAACCTCAATAAATGGAAAGATATCCCACATCCATGCATGGGAAGACAACATTGTTAAATTGGCAGTATCCCCTAAATTGACAGACAGATTCGGTGCAACCCCTATCAGAAGCGTAGCGACTTCTGTGGAAGTCATCAAGCTGATTCTAAAAGTCATATGGAAATGCAAAGCATCCATCCAGAATAGTCAAAACAGTTTGGAAAAAGCAGAACTTTCCAATTTCAAAAAGGTCTCTAAGTGTTCAAGACTGGTATCGGCATGAGGATAGAACCAAGAGAACAGAATGATCCCTAACATTTACGGTCAGTTGATTTTAGACAGGAGTGGCAAACTGAAGAATAAAGAATAGTGTTTTGAACCATTAGTGCTGGGACTACCTGTTATCTACTGTAAAAGAATGATTTGGACCTTTGCCCCACCCCACACATAAAGCTGAGCTCTGAATGAATCAGAGGCTAAGTGTAAGAGCTAAATCTATAAAACTTTTAGAGGAAAACAGGCGTAAATGTTCAGTACCTGGGATTGGGCAATGGTTGCTGAGCTGTGACACCAAAACAAACAACAAAAGAAGGAAAGAAACTTGGCCAGTGGCTCAGTTGGTCTGAGGCTACGTCCTGTGCCTGGAAGATTGCCAGCTGATTCTGGTCGGGCACTCACCTGGGTTTCCGGTTTGATCCTGGTCAGGGCTTGAATGGAAAGCAACTGGTCAATGTTCCTCACATCAGTGTTTCCGTCCGCCCCCCCCCCCCTCCAGCATATCTCAGATGAGGATTAACAAAAATCAATCAGCCAATCAGTCAATGGATAAGCTGGACTTTATAAAAGTTAATACTTCAAAGGATGAACGGGGAGTTGGAGGAGGCGTGGGCAGCAGAGGGTGGAATTGGGGAGTCCGAGAGTTGGCAGGTGGCCATCTCCAGGCCATGCTGGTCTCCCTGTCCGCAGTGAGGGGCACTCCTTCCTCCCCCCTGACCTCGGGGACTGGTGACCTGCGCACAGGGGAGGGGAGGCTCCTGCGCACGCCGGCCTCGGTGTAGGTGTGACAGCCCCGGTACCCGACGCCACTCAGCCAGCAGACCGTGCTCTCTGTGCCAGCTGCCTGTGCGCGCTCCGAGGCTGAGAGGAGAGGCTGTGAGCTTGCTCTGCAGCGCGCGTCTGTCCTCTCATGCTAGAACACACAGATTACTTCTGGAATAAATGCCGTCCTAATTCCTGAGGAAAGAAGGAAATGGAGTTTTTAATGCCAGTGCCATTTCTTTCCATTTTGTTTCAATTCCCATTCTTTAATGGCTGACTGTAATAATTATAACAGGTGACATTTGTTAGGCTGGTCACAGCACCGTCTTATTCGAGTGACACCATCACCGCCTTCCCTGCAGCAGGCTGCACTCCAAGCTGGTCTTCAGATTGGCCGGGAGAGAGTCCAGCTGGAGAAAGCGGTCATTGTGCCGGTGCTAGGGAGAGCGTGCCGCTCCCACAGCTGTGGAGGCCGGGCGTGCAGACCCTGAAAGGCAGGTTGGCGCTGTATCTGTTCGCTGTGCCTTCCACACCTGCACCGTGGCAGGCGCTCCGGTGCGTGTCTTGGCGAGTGGGTGAGTGACTAGAGGGGCTGACCACGAGGTGAGGAAGTGGCTTGTGCAGAGGCAGCTCTGGACTCGTCTCCTGGCTCCGTCCCACCCCAACCTTGGACACACATGGTCATATGTCTCGTAAAGTTACTGCCCTGCGGAGCATGCTCCATTCCCACTGCGGGCTGCCCCCTCTGAAGGGTTTTGGGGACGGAATAACTAGAGTTTCTGGGTTGGCGAGGCCTCTCTCAGGTTTTCTTTCAAAGCTTGGAACTCTTCCTGTACATGTTCTTGCATTGTTAGCATCCTCACAGTAACATCAGTTGGAAAGTGTGCCATTTCTGTCCCTTTTACAGTAACTCCTTCTATTTTTAAACCTGTGGAGCATCAAGTCAGCATTTAGCTCGGGGAAATCTCCAGCCCGAGTGCCCACGTTCCCAGGTGCTTGCCAGCCAGAGGCCTAAAAGTACCGCTGTGAAAATCAGTCCCAGACCCGGCCTGTCAGTTTCTCGGTGAGACACGTGAGGGACATGAGCAGAGGCTGCTCCCGTGCCTGGAGGGACCTGTGGGTAAGAGCTGACAGGCTGGCCTGAGACCTGGGGACTGTGGGTCTCATCCTTCCTCCGCCGCCACCGAGACAGTTACTGCCCAGCCTGGGCCGGTGGGCATCACTTTCCTGTTTCCTGAGTGGGAAACCAGGAGAACGGAGCGGTAATGGGGTCTGCCTGGGCACAGGGCTTGTAAGACCCAAGTGCTGAGTCAGTCCCATCGGGTTCCGTTCCTGGCCAGCGCGCTCGGAACACCGTGCAGCCCCTCCCAGGTACGTGGGAATCTCCTCCTCCACGTGGTAGGGGTGTCTGCGGCAAGCTCCCAGATCTTGTATCTTTAAACTATTTTTTTTTTAAATTGATTTCAAAGACGAAGGAAGGGGAAGAGAGAGAGAGAGAGAGAGAGAGAGAGAGAAGAGAAACATTATTGATGAGAGGATCATTGTTTCCTGCATGCCCTACACTGGAGTGGAGTCCACAACCCGAGCATGTGCCGTGACCGGGAATCGAACCCTGACCTCCTGGTGCATAAGTCAGTCCCCAGCCACTGAGCTATGCCGGCCTGGCCCTGTGCTTTTGGAAGATGCTGCTGGTCAGGCCCCATTTGGAGTTTTCCTGCCTGAGTCCCTCCTCGGGCTGACCTTTGCCTGTGTGGGCAGCGCTTTCCCTGCCCAGCACCACTGTGTACTGAGTGATTCTCAAACCGAAATCTCAGTGATTATGGGCTTTGAATAATTTATGTTGCAAAAGATTAAAAAGGCCTCAGAGTAAATGTTAAGTACCATCACTTTATTGAAACTGTCCGACGGCCAGCAAAGCTTTTCACAAACAAGCTTTCCTGATGCTCTGACTCCAGACAGACTGGAGGTGAGGATGAGTATGTCCAAACCAGTCCCCGGGCGTGAGGAAGAGTGGCCGTCTGCCCAGGAGGATGATTACTTCGTGGGGAGAGGAGAGGAGATGCAGTGAGCAGGGCAGGGGCAGGGGAACGGAGAAGGCACCTCCTCATCTGATGAGGATGCCCGGGACTTGGAGGTTTCCTGAGAAACTCATTCCCTGGCTCCATTTCTTCCTTCAGCAGCTGACACCGAGCAGCTGCAGGTACTGTGATGGGCACCAGGGTTTCCCAGGAGCTAACAGCTTCACTGGGAAGTACAGCACCATAGAGGAACTCAAAGGAGACAGAGGTGGGCAGAGGGTCACTAGCATGGTGGGGGCGGTAGGGGAGGCTCCTCAGAGGAGGTGACACTTAAACTGGGCCTTGCAGGATGGGCCTTGCAGGATGGGTAGGAGTTGACAAGGAAGGGCAGTCTCTGGTAGTAGCACGCAGCATGTGTGGTTGTTCAGGTCCTGGTAGGAGGCTGAGGCTGGCTAGGCATGTAGGGCAGGCCAGAGGGGAGTCCCAGGGCTGAAACCTGTGAGTTAAGGGTCTTCTGTAAGTATACACTGAGTGGCCAGGTTATTATCTCTGAATGCATAATAATCTGACCACTGTGTGTGTGTGTGTGTGTGTGTGTGTGTGTGTGTGAGAGAGGCATGGTCCGACCTGCCTGCTGGTCAAACTCCTGGTCGAGGGGACAATTTGCATATTAGCCTTTTATTATATAGGATATAAACTGACTGGCCAGATTATGATGATCTCTGAATGCATAATAATCTGGCTACACAGTGTGTGTGTGTATTAGAGGCCCAGTGCATGAATTCATGCATGGGTGAGTTCCAGCCTGCCTGTTGGTCGAACTCCTGGTTGAGGGGACAATTTGCATATTAGCCTTTTATTATATGATAGACACTGACTGGCTAGATTATTATGTGTTCAGAGATCATCATCTGGCCAGTCGGTGTAGTTAGAGGACATGCAGTGGACACAAGGTTCCAGAGAGGATGGTGGGGCGTAGTTGAGTGAACGACGGGAAAAGATGGTCACATACCTACAAAATGCCTGAAAAGGTTGTATATTAATGATGGAAATGATGCTGTGGTTCTTTCCCGCCTGTCCCACACTGAGAATGCAGTCAGTGCAGGGCACTCTGGGGCCTCACTTACACTTTATATATATATATATATATATATATATATATATATATATATATATGCATATATATGTGTGTGTGTGTATTTGATTTTTTTTTAACAGAGAGGAAGAGAGAGGGACAGAGAGTTAGAAACGTCTATGAGAGAGAATCATCAATCAGCTGCCTCTTGCACACCCCCTACTGGGGATGTGCCCGCAGCCAAGGTACATGCCCTTGACCGGAATCAAACCTGGGACCTTTCAGTCCGCAGGCCGATGCTCTATCCAGTGAGCCAAACCGGTTTCAGCGTTACACTTTCTGAATTCAGTTTGGCTTTTATGAAAAGTCTCAAAACAATTCTTGTTGCATGAGTGTATGTTTCCATACTTCCACCAAACTCTAAAGCATACAAGGTCTTATTCATATTAGGTTGCTGGCAAAATTAGAGAAAAATTTCAAAGTGTCTTTTCCTTCCTTCTACTTTCTTTGTCTCACGTTTCTCCGATAGGGAAGAAGCCTGGAAAGCTGTCAAAGAACTTGCTGTTCTCATAAGTCTTTGAGGAGAACAGGGTGAGTCATTGTAGCTTTTTGCTGGTATTTTAGTATCCGGTTTATTTTTAAACAGTTCTGTGCCACTGGAGATTCTTCCACAGTTTCTGTTACCATGGCTCCATAATATTTCCCCAAATCTGCTTATTCATACTTTCACACACTCCGGCATCAGCTTCACAATTCCTTCGAGTCAGTGTATCTTATTCATGATATGCAAGAATGTTTGTCCAGTTGCAATAGCATCTTCTCCAAAATGCATTTTCTCCAAAGTTGCTTTTCCCACTACAGATGCTGGGGAGGGAGCGTTGGGCTCTGTGCAGACAGGTGCAGTGAGGGGGTAGTGGGCTATTCGGGGCTCCCTCGGGGTCTTAGAGGAGACTAGTGTCCCTGTGTGGAGCTGAGTCCCCTTCAGATGCCACAGTTGAAGGCAGGGGTGGCAGGTTGCCAGTTTGGGAGTGCTGGCTTTGGTAGTTTTGGTCCAGACATCCACAGACCCTGGGTTCTTGGTTGTTCTCACTTATTCATTCATTTATTTCTGGACTTAACCGAGACTTCCACTTGGGTCGGTCTCCTGCTTTAGGAATCGGAGTGAAAAGCAGAGCAGCCCCAGTCCTGGGCACGGGGAAGCTGCCCGCGCTCCCTCCTGGCATCCGGGCCTTCGAGGAGCTGCTCCTCTGCCTTCCGCTGCTGTGGGGAATGTGTGTGCCTTACAGGCTTGTCCAGGAGAGTCCCAGAGCAATATGACTCAGACATAGCTTGTTTCCAGAGGCTTACGTGACCTCTCCCTTTTTCAGGGGAAACTGGGTTCTCCTCTGACACATAAATGTAACTTCAGACTAGAGTCTGGGTGTGTGCTTGGGGCTACCACAGGGGACTCGTCTTGGCCAAAGGTTTCCACATTCCACTATAAATATAAGTGCTGACTGAGCCGTGACAGAGCATTGCTAATACTTGGAGATTTCAAGTATGGTGTAACGGACCGGACCTTCTGTCTACTGACAGTTGCTTCTACTGACAGGACCCCCTTTGACCAACAAACACAGAATAAAGCGTGGTTCTGGGTGCTCTGGCAGCTCCAGGCGGGAATGTCTTCGGCCAGTGACTGCGAAGCTGACCATTGTAGACCTGCCTTTTTAAGGATCACTGAAAAAGTATCCGCTCTCATCGGAGCGGTCTGTTTTCTCCCTGGATGATCCAGGAGATGTCAGTGTGCGGCTTCCGAAGTGCAGTTGCTAACAAAACCTTACTGTGAGATTGCATTTCTTCGCCATCATTGCATTTATAAAGATCTCAGCGTGTATTGTCACTTGCTGCAAGTTAAAGAGGGCATATTATGGGTGAGATCCCCCAGTGGAGTTTCCTTTTAGAGGGGGGAGCAAACTACTTGGGTAAAAAGAAATGCAAGTAGCCATGTATGTGTTAAAGAAGTATACAGAGAGAATAGACAGTGGCAGGGTAGAGGGAGAGGTGGGGAGGGGGAGCTGGATGCCAAAGGATGGTCAGAGGCTTCTCGGAGACCTCTTGGCCGTGGGCCAGATGCCGGCAGGGAGCCGGCCATGCACTTACCTCAGAGAAGAGCTTTCCAGGGAGAGGGAACAGCATGTGCAAATCCCGAGCAGAAACAAGGTTAGTGCGTTCCAGAAACAGTGGGGGACCACGTGGCTGGAGCAGGTCAGGGGCAGCGGGGGCCAGTCATGGTGGGACTTGCTGCAAAGGCAGGAGGTGGGCGTAGCTCTGAGTGCAGGGCTTGGAGCAGAAAGTGACACAGTGTAAGTGTTGAAAAAGGTGGCCCTGTGGGGACCAGCAGTCGGAAGTGAGGGTGGGTTTTCTGTTCTACCTAACGTGGGGATTTTTTAAGTCAGCTTATTGACATCTTAGCTTTGAAGTTTTAGTTATTAACACCACCTGCATCCCTGGGATTTGGGATTCTGGGAAGTTTTCTGGGCTCTCGGAAGAGAGGTATTGTATGTGTAAATAAATACACTGGTTATTAATAACAATAATAACAGAATGATCTCTGTGTGGTCCTGGCAGTTAAAAATATACCTAATCATGGTGTGCGCCATAGATCTCAGCCTAGCCAGCAGCTGGAGATGACCAGCATGAGAAATTCATCAGGTTTAAACCTCATGGGGGTTTCTGTGCAGAAATGGGGCACCAGTTCCTCCTTCCTCACTTCCTGTTTTGGGGTAGCCCTTTCCTGCTGTGTAGCCCTCTGAACCCTGTGTGGTCCCTCTGACACTGGCCTGCGCCCTCTCTGACCCCCCTTTCACACCCCTCACCCACTCTTCCCTAAGGCTGTTCTTTCTGGGATGCCCTGCACCCCTCTCCCCTGCCTGATTCCCTCGTTCCTCAGAAGTCAGCCTGGTGTCCTACAGGCTTGCTCAGCACTCTGGCGGACAAACTGCCCCCGAGGAAGAGCTTGGAGGGGTCAGAGATAATCTGCTCACCTTTGGAGGCAGGACGGCCATTTGCAGGTGCACTGCTCTCACCCGATAGGTCACAGCTCGCTGCACCCGTGTTGTCCGCATGCCTGACCTCCCAGCAACCGTTAAGAGGGGCCTCCAGCCCTTGCAGTTTTGTCAGTTGGTAGAGTGTTGGCCCTTTTACTGAAAGGTCGTGGCTTTGATTTTGGTCAGAGGCACGGATCTTGGGTGCAGGCTCAATTCCCTGTGCCAGTTGGGGCATGTGTGGGAGGCAACCAATTGATTTGTCTCTCACATCTATGTTTCTCTCTGTCACTCCCCCTCCCTTCACTCTCTCTAAAAATCAATGAAAAATACCCTCGAGTGAGGATTGACAAAAAATGGGGGGGGGGTGGTAGGGAGTATCCTTCAGTGAGAAGCCCTGGGACCCAGGGTCAGATGCACGAGGCCGTGGTTACTGACAGTCCTGCTGCTTTTCACTCGTTTTACAAAGTGTGTGTGCCGATTGCTGACTTTCCCTTTGAGCCTTGGGATTTGCATGTGTGGGACTTGTACCCCAGGTGACATCCTGTGTCGCCAGCACTGGACGTACTTTCTGGGGTGTGGATGTGCTCAGACGCAGGGGCTTGCTTCCAGAGGCCCCTGGGAGTGAGTCAAGCTCGCAGGGTGGCCGTGAGGCTCACATCGGAAGGCACTTTGCACCGTGAAGGCACTGCCAGAGCACAGCGCTTAGAATGACCCGGCTGTGACCCACTCAGTCCGCCCGTAGCCGCTTGCCGTAGGAGGCTCTTTTAGAGCATCTTAAGCTCAGAAGTCTAAGAGTTTGTTTGATCCCACACTCTCTTTTCAAGTGAAGATAGCAGGGTGCTGGGAGGACGGCCAGGCCCCAGAGCTCCTTATGGCCGATCTGGGACCAGCTCCGAATTGTGGCCCCGAGAGCCCCTTACAAGAGTAAAACTGACCTCTGGGTCATCACAAATGACAGTTGGTTCCCTGTAGCTTACTGGCTTTGTTTGCTTGTGGTGTGTGAATGTCTGTTTTTTGTGTGTGGTGTTGTGTGTGTGTGTGTGTTTAAAATACATTTTTAATGATTTTCCACAGAGGAAGGGAGAGAGATAGAGAGCTAGAAACATCGATGAGAGAGAAACATCGACCAGCTGTCTCCTGCACACCCCCTACTGGGGATGTGCCCGCAACCAAGGTACATGCGACCGACGCTCTATCCACTGAGCCAAACCGGTTTCGGCGTGTGTTTAATTGTGTTCCCAGCAGGGATACCAGTGGTTCCCTAAGCCAGACTGATTGACTACCACCGTCCTTGTCTCTTGGGGGAATTAGTTGTGTTTAGACAACCACACCATCCCAGGAAGTTTAAAGGACATTCGTCCGCCAGGATGTCCATGTGTGGACAGCTGGTGTCAGGTAGGGTTGAATGGATTGAGTCCGAATACTCTGAACACTTACACATTAACGGAACTTTATATTTAAAAAACTATAGATGTTTATTCACTTGAAGTTTCTTAAAAACAAACAAAGCACCCCCCTGATTTCTGGACCTTCCACGGGAGAAATTGGAAGCTGTGGTGAGGCCCCGGTCTCCCGCCATGGAACCTGTTCCTTGCTTTCCCCTTCCCTCCCAGTTCTTGTTCTGTGTAATGTGCATGTGCTGCTCCACCTCCCGAAGCACTCTGGTTCATCATGGGAAACGGACAGGACCCAGAGGCAGCCGCAGCTTTCTGCCTACGTGTTTGGGGTCGTTTTCTCCCGCGCCTCAGAGGGCGTATTCCCGTCCTTTCTCGTGCTGTGTGCCTGCCCTCAAATGCAGAGAATGCCAGTTCAAACCGTGCTTTTGAACTTAGAGATTCACAGCTGTCTTTAGAGTGCATGCGCCTGGAGCCCCCGAAGTAGCAGGACAGAAACGGGGGAAGGACCTGCCCCCAGGGCGGGCCCCGCCTGATGCTTTACGGCCATGAAGCGGCGGGAAGACGGGAAGACGGGACAAGGGCGCTGCTTATGCAGTTGGAAAAAGCAGCCCCGCGTGGCTGTGTGCTGTAAGGACAGACTGGGCCTGGCGGCGAGTGAGAGCGCAGGTTGGTGGGACAGAACCTCGTGGTTTTGACAGCCCTTGTGACCCAGAAGTGTAGACATTTGGACTCGGACTGTCGGGGGTTGAAGGACGAAGCTGAGGAAGCGAGGTGTCACGGTGAGTGGGCACGCACCTGCTTCAGAACCTGCTGGGCTGCGTTGATACTGAGGAGCGCTTCTCTGGGCTGGGCTGTTCAGAAGAATTTATTTTTCTTTAACCTTCCGCAGCACAATCGTTTTTCCTGCTGGAGGAAGAGGGTTGCTCTGTTCTATCTATCTATCTATCTATCTATCTATCTATCATCTATCTACATAAAGCCAGCTGTAACAAACAGAACTACGGGTCGCTATGACGCCCACTGCAGCCAACATACTGACCGATGGGGATGGTGGGGCCAGCAGGTAACTTCCCGCGGCTCCTCCCCCTGGCAGGTCTGTCCCCAATTGCCCCCTCCCCCATATCAGTTGGGGGCAGGGCCGATTTGCCCAACACCCACAGCCCCTCCCCATGGTTGGCCCCATCCCCAGCCAGCTCCCACCACCCTGATCGGCCCACAGCACCTCCCCCAGCCAGCTCTGCCCCTGATTGGCCCCCCACTCCAGTCAGGGGCAGGGCTTGTGGCCAACCACTGCGGCCCCTCCACCTGGCTGGCCTGGTGCTCCATTCGTCCTCCCTCCCCCCACACCAATTGAGGGCAAGGCTGGCTGACTCCCATGGCCAGACCAACCCTGATTGGGCCTCAATCTGGGACGGGCCAGACAGACCCCCACCTGTACACGAATTTGTGCACTGGGCCTCTAGCTGATCAATAAAATCAGATATTCTCTCCCCCACTCTTTTTCTCTTTCTGTCATGTTCAGAAGCCCGAGCCATGTGGTTATGTCCTAACAGAGTTCCTAAAGTCTCCTCTCACCAGCTCCTCCTCCAGCTTGCAGCGGGTAGTTCTGTTCCACCAAGTGCTTGGAATCACTGAGACTGGTAGTTTCAGGAGATGGTTTCCACGGCAACCCCAAGCTCTTTCTACACAGAGATGCTGACTGGTTTTCAGTCTCTGGAAGCACTTGAGTGTGCCCACTGCCCATCCTGATGGATGCTGCTAGAGGACCTTCCCTAAGGAGGCAGCCTTTAAAACCCAGCACCGAATCCTGTGCACCGGAACGTTGTGGGTTCGATTCCTGGTCAAGACATACACAGAGTGGTTCCACAGATGAAAAAAAAGTAGGTTGCCAGTTTGATCCACAATTGGGGCCTGTATGGGAGGCAACTGATCGGTGTCCTCCCTCCCTTCCTCCTTCCCTCCTTTCCTCTCTCTCTAAAATGAATGAGCACATCCTCAAGTAAGGATTTAAAAACTGAGCACTGAGCGCCTGAAACTAATACTAAATAATATTTATTGTAAACTAATTGAAAGTAAAACAATGAAGACTCACTCATCAGGAAAAACAAAACAAAACAAACAACCAAGCACTTTGCAGATAACAACCTGTTTGCCGTTGTTGAAGTCAACACAGCACACAATTTTCCAGACACGCGTCACTGGATTTGCTGATCGCTATCGCTTCCTCTGAGGAGTTCGCTTTTCCAGATGAAGTCACTGGAACAGAATAGCTGTGCCAGGTACACGGGCCAGTAGGAAAAGTGTCCTGTTTCACTATCACCTCCGGCCTCACGTCCTGAGCACCCAGCTGGGGAGACGGCTCCAGGCCGGGGAGAAGCAGAGAGGCTGCCCGGGCCGAGGCTGGAGGCAGAGCGGACCCAGGACCTGGGCCCCAGCTGGGCCTGGGCCACACTGTGGCTGCTGAGCCCCTTTGTGGTCTAGTTCAGCGTGTGCAGTAGTGTTTATAAAAGAATCCTATCACCAGAGTTAAAACATCTTCACATTAACGCTCCCGTTACCTTCCATCTGTGGAATCAGTCTGTATAAATAAAAATGACCCAGACTCTTCAGTCCAGCTTCTCCCATCCTGAATCCTTTCTCAGGTGATTGCCACATGTCATTCATGGACTAGAGCAGCGAACATGACAGACAAAGCCCTGCCCGCCCAGAGCTGTGTGTGTGCGGGGCAGTCAGTGGGCAGCACCGTTAAGTGAACAGCAGCTTGTTGGAAGGAAGCGTGTGCTCCGGAGAGAAAGCAGAGCCGGAGAGGGGCCTGGGATGCCCGGATGGGGAGAGGTGGGGCTGGTGCAGGCGGGAGGGGCCGGGCCTGCCTTCTCTGGGCTCCCTGAGGAAGACCTGGAGCAGGCGAGCCGGTGTGGCTGTGTGGGGGCAGCTTCCAGACGCCTTCCCGCCCACTGCCTCTGCGGTGACAGAGAGGCCTTCCCCGGAGGCTGACGGGACGGAGCCACGGGCGCCCTCGCCCACAAGGTCCTTGCCTCACAGTGATAGCCTTTGACCCCAGCCTGTTCTGTTGTTTTTCTTTTGGGAACAAATTAAGGGCATTCCGAGGAGCTAGGGGTGCTTATGTAATCGGTACCTTTGTTGCCCGGGTACCTGTTATCAGGCTCAGAGGGGAGGAAGGAGGTGCTGGCGCTCCCAGCCCGGGCCAAGGGCACCCCGGCAACCTCCGTTAACCTCCGAGACCCAGTGAGTCACGGAGGAGTGGCTCTGACTCACCAGCGTTTCCAGAGCCAGACCGGCTCCGGCCTCAGGATGTATCCGGCAGCCGGGATGGGGCCTGCTGGCCGCGGGATCGTGTGGAGCACGCCGGTTGCTTTCAGGAGTGGGAGGCGAGAGGTGGTGGTTTGTGCAGCGTTGTACTTTGGTTGTGTCGCTGTGAAGTTTGCTGCTTCTGCAGCCTCTGATGGGCAGACAGGTTCAGACAGAAGCACCTTGTCCCTGTCCCTCGGGCAACTGAACTTAGGTCTCCAGGGGACGGGCATGGGCAGGAGTCTCCTTCCCTCTGTGTAGCGTTAGTTTATGGAGCTCACTCAGCATCTGTCTGAGCACCGGGTTTCAGTTTCCCTGGGAAGAACAACCAGTCACCTGCTGGGCAGTGGACAGTGAAATACACTGACGTCCGCTCTGCCCTGCCCTCGGAAAGAGCAGCACTGACTCACCTGGCCCTTATCGTCCCCGAGCCACTCACAGCCGGAGGGAGGGAGCCGGTGACGGCCTTGCCTCACAGGGACAGGCTCTCCGGGTGACTGGCGGAGGCCGCAGGGTGGAATCCGGATACCACTGTCTTCCCAGGAACTTCACCCCCCGCCGAGCAGGACCAGTTAATTATTAAATGCACGTTTATGGGCTGGCTTTGATTAGCACATCGCAGGAACACTCAGTACCATTTGGCAATGCAGCCAGCTAGGTTCACAGCCTGGCACAGCTTGGTGAGGGGTGGGTTTGGCTCAGACCCTGGCAGAGCGAGGGAAGCAGGACCAGGAAGTTGACCTGGCCAGATCTCCTTTGGAAGGGACGGACCTGAAAGTTCTCCTGTTCCCCTCAGAAGCCTTGGTTCCCCCACCTTATCAGTGGGTACAAAAGCCAGATCCACATCTCTGCGTGGAACAATGCTGAGCGATATTCCCTGGCAGGCCGGGGTGGGGGGCCTTGGGTATTTGGGCGGCGATATCACTAAGACAGCCTGAGAGCAGCCCCTTCCCTGTGGGAGCGGCCTCCAGACAAGCAGGGTTCCCGGGTCTGCGCAGGGTCCTGTGGGAAAGGGGCTGCTGTGCACCACGGCGGTACCAGGGCCCACCGATGCCCATCAGGCCTTCGTGCTAGGCCTGTGGCCAATGACACACGCCCCTGTGATGATGGGGCAGAGGGTTAGTCAGCGCTGTCAGGAGTGTGTGGGTGGCACCCATGCGACTGCCTGGTTATACTTGTGTGCGTGAGAGCTGTGCCTGTGGCGTGCCATGTCTGTCTTTGCTTTGAGTTCATTGGGCACACAGCGCGTGTTTACCTTGGGAAGATCCACCCAATTAACCCTCATAACTAGCGATAGATCTGAGGCTATGGATCTTAATTACATTGGAGACATGACGGTACCTTAGCACACAGCAGAGCTGGTGTCAAATGCTGGTCTCCGCCATTCATTACTTGGGCGAACCTTGGGCAAGTTACTTCTTCAAGCATCAGTTTTCTCAACTATAAAGTGTAGACCAAAGTAATGCTAGTAATACTAACAGTGGTTACTATTCTATAGAATAAAAGGCTAATATGCTGACCGGGGGTTTGGCCAAGGGGGCAGGGCGTGCCGGCCAACCTCCCATCCCCTTCTCCCCACCGCTGGACCCCACCCGCGCAGGAATTCTTCCACAGGCCTCTAGTCTAGTTCTTGCACTGGACCTTTTAGAACAATACATGGCCCATAGTGAGAGCTATGGACATAGTAAATAATAATAGCTCTTACTATGGACGTCGTAAATAGTAATGTAATAGCTCTTACTGTGAGCCATGTATTGTTGTAAGCTCCTGTATGTATTGCCTCATTTGACCCTCTCAGCAGTTGATTTACTTACTGCTGTCTTTTCAGAGAGAGCCCTTGAGGCACAGAGAGGTCAGGTCACTTGCCCTCTGTTGCCCAGACAGTGAGTAGTGGATTGAGGATTGGAGCCCAGGAAGCCTGGCTCCAGAGCCTGTCTTCCTTACTGTGGCTCTAGACGGTCTCACAGGGAGTCGTAAGGATTAGATGTGATAACAGGAGGAAAGGACCGGGCACCGCAGGTGTAGAGTGAGGGTCATTCTGCCCGCCCGCCCCTCTGCGCCCTGCTGGCTCTAAGCTGAGGCTCTGACTCCTGGCTCTGTGGTCGGGAGAGGTTTGGTCTGGCTGTGTGATCTGAACACAGGCTGCTGGGAAGGAGGGTGGAGTCCCATCCCTGGGGACAGGTCATGCCATCTCCGTGATCTGCGCTTCCGAACATGCGTCAGCTCCCTCTCCGGCAGGGCAGCAGCTGCCCGGACCTTGTTGGGTTGAGAACACTGCGTCTGCGCTCAGAAACGGTCACTTTCGCGTGCTCGTCTCTCCTCTGTGTAGCTGACCCTCACACAAATGGTGTCCGAATAAATTGGTCTGAATTAGGCGTTTCCGTGGCCAAGATGAGTCAGCCATGGGTGGGGGAGGACAGTGCCCGGCGCAGTCAGAATGTGCTGGAACCCTGGGAGAGTGGAGACTGTCGAAGGTGGGATTATTCCCACTCACAGTCCCCCCGGTCCTCTCCCGCTGGATGGCTCGGACAGGCCGGCCAGGGAGCCCAGAGGCGCAGGGCTCTGCCTTCATTTGCCGGCTCCGCACGTGCTGTGTCTCGTCCTCCAGGGACGAGCAGGAGCGTTGAATGAAGGCATCAATCTGCTGATCTCAGAACACACTCTGTTCTGAAAGTCTTTTAGCTCTTCAGTGGATGGTGAGGAGGTTTACTTGTTAACGTGAAATACACATGTGTATGCATATTAACATCTGTGCATGTGTCATGTTTAGAGTTTATTGACCTTCTCCCAACTAAAGGAAACGTTTTAGACTGTTTTGCACACAGGCAGTGATGGGAATGGACATTGTCAATGGGGGCCTTGCTTTTACCTTGGGAATTAAAAATCACAATGAGCCGGGACCGGTTTGGCTCAATGGATAGAGCGTCGGCTTGGGGACTGAAGGGCCCCGGGTTCGATTCCGGTCAAGGGCATGTACCTTGGTTGCGGGCATATCCCCAGTAGGGGGTGTGCAAGAGGCAGCTGATCAATGACTCTCTCTCATTGATGTTTCTAACTCTCTATCTCTCTCCCTTCCTCTCTGTACAACAATCAATAAAATATATATTTAAAAAAAATAAAAAAATAAAAAAATAAAAATCACAATGATACGTTTCTCTTGTAGGCTTGTCTGTGGTTTGGAGTGTCCGCAGCTGACCCGCTGCTCTCCCGCCCTTCAGAGAGATGTCTGTCACTTACGATGATTCCGTTGGAGTAGAAGTGTCCAGCGACAGCTTCTGGGAGGTAATACCAGGCTTTTCCCCAGGACACACAGATCAGGCTGGTGCCTGCTGCCTGCCAGGACTGGGTGGGGGTTGGGGGGGGAGCGGGAGGTGAACATACCCCCAAACCAGCCAGAGTGGTGGTCAGACCCGGATGGCAGCAGGGTGGCTAAGCTGTCAGGGAAGCCGCCTTGCTAGAAAAGTCAGGTTCATAACCGCTTAGAGGTGCTTTAGAGGTCTTGTCAGTTTGTCCATTCTCCGATCTTCCTTTTCCTGCTCCCCCTGTATCACTCGGAGTGAAGCACAACTCACTGGGCTTCGCCTCAAGGGCAGTGTGTGTGGAAAAGCAGATGGCGGTGTGTGATGTGCCGGCCAGTGCGGCAGTGCAGGCAGATGGCCAGCGGCTCTCACACTGCCCAGAGCTGGTGGGAGCGTCTTCCTGTCCCTCTGAGCCCGTGAGAAACTCCCTTCCTGATCAGATTATTTTGTGGTTTTGGTAGTCATTTTTCCTGGCCCCACTCTTCCTTCCTCCTGGTTAAAGGAAAGTCCTTTTTTATCCAATTTTATTCTCATAGTAAAACCCCTGTGACTTTCCCAGTAGCCCTGGGCTTCATGGAAAGAGCACTGGCTTTGTAGTTGAAAAGATCTAGGTTCTGCCCTAGCTGCTTTGGCTCAGTGATAGAGCATCGGCCTGTGGACTGAGGGTCCTGGTTTGATCCTGGTCAAGGGCACATGCCTGGGTTGTGGGTTCAATCCCCAGTAGGGGATGTGCAGGAGGAGGCAGCTGATCAATGATTCTCTCTCATCATTGATGGATGTTTCTCGCTCTCTCTCCCTCTCCCTTTCTGAAATCAATAGAAATATATTTTTAAGTGTATATAATTTTTTTTTAAAAAAAAGATCTAGATTCTGATCCCAGCTGTGCCCTCACTAGCTGTGTGCCTTGGGCAAGTTGCTTGGCTGATAGGAGCCTCAGGCTCTCCCTCTGTACAGAGGGAGCGGTGCTGGCCTGTGAGGAGGCAGCCAGGATGGAGTGAGAACGCAGACACAGCTCCCGCGCGGTGCTTTCCTGGTGGCCTGGCCCCCTGGCCTGGGGATGAGCACAAAGGAGTGGTATAAACTTGGAATAATTAAAAAAAAAAAAAACCAAACAAAAAAAAACTTGGAATAATTAAGAGTATGATTTTGTCTGACATCAAATACCACCTGATATCTTAGACTAATAGACAAATGATCACAGGTGGCCAAGTTTAGAAAAGATGGGCCAGGAGCTGAAACTTCTATCCACACTTCTCTTTCCTCTGTATTGGGGGAAAGCCCAATATTAACTTTTAACTGAACACTCCATTTTATTAAAAGTATGTGTGTGTTCATCCCCTCCTGTGTGATAGCCCTGTGAGGCCCCAACAAGGAAAGTGGCAGTCTGAGTCCCTGCCCTCCAGGCGGGTAGCTGGCTTCCGTGGGATCAGAGTAAATGAGATAGCACAGGGGGTGCCAGTGCCCTCTGCCCCCGCCCCTTGGCTGGTCGCACCTTCCTGGTGGGCATCGGCCGGAGCTCCAGTTTCAGTAGCCAGAGGGACACACTGTCTGAGGGAACATTTCTTGGAAGGCAGCAGCAGCAGCATCGTAATGGAGCATGTCCACAAGGGTGACAGAGGCAGCGACAGAGCCGGGGCGTGTCCCGCCTGTGGGCAGTGACGGCTGCCTGGCATTGTAGGAAGGGCACGTTGGTGGTGAAGCTGGATGGAGCTGTTAGAACTGGTGCTGGAACTCAGACTGTGTCTGCCCGTTCGCACAGGCAGGCCTGCTGCCAGCCCAGGAAGGCTGTGTCTGAAGGGCGCTCAGCGGGGCAGCCTCCTGGGAGCTCCGGGGCGGCCTCAGAGACCAGGCCCTCGTGACCTCGCCCCCGAGCCAAACCCCAGGCAGAGTGCCCTCAGAGTCTCGGGGAATTTTTCCCAGTGCAGTGACCGTGCATCCCGGAGTAATCAGCACCGCCCTGAGCCCGGAGGCAGTGCGGAGGGGCCGGGGCACACAGGCCTTCAGGAGACAGACCACATGGCAGCGGGCTTTGGAGTTTGACTCCCAGGCTTGTCACTTCACATGTGTGTGGCTTCGGGCAGGTTGCTCATTTGCCTTTGCCTCCATTTCCCAATCTGTGGAGGAGGAGGGATGCTGTACCCACATCCCAGCACTGTGGGGCGAAGGGAATGAGGAGTGTACAGCGGTGGGAGGTGTGGGGACGGGCTCTGGCTGTGGCGGTGGGTGTCGGCATGCACGCGTGCCTGTTCCTGCAGCCGCGTCGGGGGCACCCTGTGATGACCCATTGGTGACAGAGCCGCCTGGGAAATGAAGCAGCTGAATGGAGTGCATACAGAGTCTGCAGCTGCCTGGTTAAAAAAAAAAAGGTGGAGTTGCCAGAACATGCCATCAGCATATATTAAATCAATATGCCATCAGCATATGTTAAATCCAGTGGCTTTAGCAAGCCATGATTAAGCTCTTAGCGCCCATCCACGTTCTTAGCTGTCATGCTGTCGGGAGACAAGAGCATCTGCTTTGTCTAGGCAGACTCCGTGCACCCCGCTCGCTCGCCCTGGAACGTGCCTCCAGGAGTGGAGGCAGCAGAGTGCTCAGGCCAGGCTGCAGGCTAAGGGCACGCGTGTTCTGAGGCTAACATAAAGGTCATCGTGAGTGAGCGGTTTTATAGTCTTCAGGTTTGGGGCTCCTGAGAGCCTTGCCAGCACATGGCGGGACCAGGGGCAGGGCCTGCATGCTCCCTGCCAGGCCTGACCTCTGTGGCCTTCCCTGGATCCTCGGCAGCGCAGTCACCTGATAGCAGCCCCTTCCATCTGGGCTCTGGGCTCTGGGCCTCTGTTCGGGCCTGAGGAACGCTCTGGAAGCTGGGCTCCGCCTCCTGGCTGATGGTCATGGGGGACTTGGCTTCTTCACAGCTGTTTCCTTTTCTGGAAAGCGGGAGCATGAGCAGCACCCCTGCCTAGGATTGTGACAGACTCGGTGGTGTGGCCGGGTGGAGCTGTCAGCACACCGCCCGGCCCAGTGCTCGGTAACAGCATGCGGACATGCTCTATTATGATGCCGCTGCTGCAGCTGCTGGGGAAGCGCCAGGAGCCTGCAGCCCAGCACGGGCAGGGAGCTAACATGCACCATCGTCACCTGTGCGGGACCAGCTGCGACTGCGGGGCATGGGGACAGCGTTCGGAAGGGCCCTCCTGGCCCCCGGGTGGGCCAGCCAGCAGGAGTCCGGGCTGGGGGACTGGTGTCGCCTGTGCTCCAGTGCCGGCGATCCGGGTGCTCTGCACCGGTGGTCCCACTGGGGCGGCAGGCGGCAGGGAAGCCGCCCTGGGGAAGCTAAGCCGAGCCTCAGAGCGCTGGAATTCTGGCAGGTAGGATGGGACACTTCGTCAGTCCGTCTGCTCCCCACCCCCCACACTTTGGACACTCAGTCCCCTCCCCTCCCGACGTCATCCTTGTGCTAGCTCTCCTCTCCCAGCTGGGCTCCAGCTCACACCTTCCCCAGGAGCTTCACCGCCCAAGGCCCACCAGGGCCTGAGCACAGCGCCTTCAGGGTGAAGGCCCGCCACTGCGATTTCTCCCTGTCTGATCCCGCCTCCTGCCCCACCCCCTGCACCTGACCCCTGGCCTGAGATTTCTCCCTGTCTGACCCCACCTCCCGCCTCACCTGGCACCTGACCCCTGGCCTGAGATTTCTCCCTGTCTGACCCCACCTCCCGCCTCACCTGGCACCTGACCCCTGGCCTGAGATTTCTCCCTGTCTGACCCCACCTCCCGCCCCACCCCCTGCACCTGACCCCTGGCCTGAGATTCTCCCTGTCTGACCGCACCTGACCCTGACCAGGTCTCGGCTCATTGCCCTGCGTTCTGTGTTCTGTGTTCCATTCCTGGTGGGCGACTCACAGTGCCCCCAGGTCTCCATGCTGCCACACTGCTTCACTTTGCCAGCGCTGTTCCCTGCCTGGAAGCCTTCCCCTCGCCTCTCCATTACGTGGCCAGCCTCCGGCTTGCCCTCTAATGTGCTAGCCTCCTTGGAAGTCCAGCTGGGATGTTGCCTTCAGTATACCTCCCCACCCCGCCCCTCCCTCAGCCAGGCAGTCCTGGAGGGAGGACTAGCATTGTGGCCTGTGCCCAGGCACACGCGTGCTAAGCGCCTGTCTTTAGCGTCTTCCGTCTGAGGGGTGAGCCCGGATGTAGGTGAGGGTAGGGACACAGGTGGCTTTGCGGTGCCGGTCACCTTGAGCAGTCCTGTCTCCCGTGGCCAGCATGATCACAGTGCCGGCACTTAAACGTACAACATCCTTCCTGTCTGTACTCCTTCCTGCTTCTCAAGAGTAGTTATTTAAATATAAGTGGGGCAAAGGAAGGCTTACAGTTGTTTGAATGGGAAATAATACAACAATTAATAAATAATAATACAGAAATAAGCTGGATTTCACATACTCACAACTGTAAATCTACTTTTGCTCACGTTGTGTGAGCTGGTAGATTGTACGAACATGAACCTTGTTAAGAAAAATCCTTTTCTTTTCTGTACATCTTTCCTCACGGGTTGGAAAGTCAGAGATGGCAGGCTGCTGGGGGGCCAGCATGCTTTGAATGTTGTAGGCGACTGGGATGAAAGTCTTATCACGTGGCGGCTGCCTGGGCACTGTCAGGTGTGAGTGGGCTGTGGTGACCTCAGCTCTCCTGCCACCAGCTCAGCGACACTGACTTGGGTTTTGTTTTGTTTTTTAAATAGACTTTATTGATTTTAGAGAGGAAGGGAGAGGGAGAGAGAGAGAAACATCAATGATGAGAGAGAATCATTGATTGGCTGCCTCCCACATTCCCCCTATCGGGGACTGAGCCCACAACCCAGGCATGTGCCCCTGGTCAGAATCGAACCTGGGACCCCTCAGTCCGCAGGCTGACGCTCTATCCACTGAGCCTAACCAGCTAGAGACTGCCTTGGGTTTTGTTGGTGATTTTTTTCATCTTGTTGTAAATTTCAAAACGACAGCAAGGCCCTATTTTAAATGGGAAGTGAGCATGTGACGTCACGTCCACCTGGTGGTGACATGCTCGCTCTCGCCTTCCTAAGAAGGGGCTGCTGAAGGGGAGGCTGGAAGCCCGGGTGCAGCCTGAGTGTGCTGGTGAGCTGCTCACCCGCTTCCCTGGGTGCGGCTAACGGCTAGGCCAGGCCTGGGCGGGGATGCGGAGGGAAAAGAACACAGTAATAAATAGTAATACAAGTGCTGGTGTTTGTGAACTGCTGCTGCTGCAAACCCCGGTGGCCTCTGGGGAAGGCTGCCAGGCCACCTGACTTCCAGGGCTTCTGTCCCCATGGGAGCGGGAGCGGGAGCGCCACCTCAGTCCCTCCCCCATTGCCCATCTCCCTGCAGGCCTGCCTTCCCAGGCTCCTCCCCCCACTCCTCAGAACCTGCCTTCCCCGGGGAGCCGGGCTCAGGGAGGCTCAGGTAGGAGAGACTCGGGAAATCAGAAGTCTCCGGCAGTCCGTTGGCCGCAGCCTGAGGACCCTGCCCTTTGTGGCAGGGCTTCCAGCGTCACTCTGGGCGGGGGTGAAGCAGGAGCATGCTCAGCCAGGCAGAGACTCGGGCCGGTGACACTGGCAGAAGGCGGCTGGGGTGTTTGAAGACAGGGAGAAAGGGGCTGAGGATACAATAGATGGCTTTCTGTCCGTTTCCTCCGGAACCAGCTGTGTCTGGCGTCCTTTCAGGTCAGCAGCTCCGAAGGAAACACTGAACACTTGGTTATCCCTCCAAATTAGCCACTAGGATCTTCTCAATTATCCCTTGTTGTGTACAATTTGGAAGAGCTAGTCTCCTTTCATATGTGAGAAAAACGCACCTCGGTCCTTGTCACAGCAGAGAAGGGTCTGACCTGTGGGCTCTTGGCAAACGGCCTGGTCTCTCCGTCTTAGACGGGGACAGCCACTCCTCTCGTTCCGGGGGGCATGTCCAGAGGAGGTGCACCCATTGTGGTGCTTGGCACATAGTAGTGCTCAGTAAGGGGAAATAGTGTTGATTGCTAAGATTGGGAGGCAGTATAATCTGGCAAGTGATGACTTCAAGGCAGAAGACACCTGCTTATACACATGATGATCAAAGGCCTGTAGCCAAAAGTCTGTAATGTAAGATCCTTTCTAAAACATTATTATTATTATTATTATTATTATTTTAAAATCTTTCTAGTTAGGCATCACCTCCTCTGGAGAGCTGACCCTGGCCCCTCAGTCTGCGTGAGATGCCCCCCTGGGTGCCCTGAGCCCCCTCACTTCCCTCCATGGTACCGCCCCTGAGCTGGTCTGTCTCCCTCCCTGACCCCCAGGCCAGAGTGGACACTGGCCAGGTGGACACCGAGAAGCTTCCAGTGTCTCCCAGGGTTCTGTGGCTCCTGCTGCTGAGAGGAGGCGGGGCTGGTCACCAATGACGTGGGGTGCCTTCCCATGGGGGAGGGATGAGCCGTGAGGAGCCGGCCGGCGTGGCTGTTGGACAGCAGTGAGGCCCGGGGGTCTGGCGGTGGGCTGCTGCCCAGCGCCGCCCTCCAGCGCGCCCTGTCTCCCAGGTCGGGAACTACAAGCGGACCGTGAAGCGGATCGACGATGGCCACCGCCTGTGCAGCGACCTCATGAACTGCCTGCACGAGCGGGCGCGCATCGAGAAGGCGTATGCGCAGCAGCTCACCGAGTGGGCCCGGCGCTGGAGGCAGCTCGTGGAGAAGGGTAGGCGGGCCCTGCCTGGCACAGCTCCTCTCTCACAGGACGTGCGTCTTCAGCTCCAGGGCCGGGATTCACTGGGGGAGAGGGGGGCGGCCACCCAGCCTGCGTGCGATTTCCTCTCCCCACCCTGGGGACAGCCTCTGGTCTCCCCCGGAGGCTGCACTCGCCAGTTTAATGCAGAACAGCTCCCGGGGCCCACCTTGAGAGAGCCCCCACCCGAGCGAAGCCTGGCACGCAGCCTCGAGGTGCCGGCCTGAGAGTCGCGGAGGTGTGAGCTCGCGTGTGGGAGCCAGGCGGGACTGGATAGGACATCCAGCGGGGCTTCCGTTCTGGGTTTTAATGGAACAATGGGTTTGCCTCTCCCCCGTGGCCCGACAGACGGTTCTGGAGCTTAGAGACTTAGGCTGCTGTGGGCATGGATGGTGCTCAACGCCCTTCCCAGCAGTGGGGGCACTGGCTGGGCCTGGGTGTCCTGGGACAGCGGGTGGTAGGAGTTTCTCGGTGTGTTTCTCAGGTTCTCCTGTGACCGCTGTCCTCCAAGGTGCCAGCCAGGGGACTGGTCAGGTCCTGGAGGGCCAGGGGTTCTGAGGGCAGGGCTCCCGGGGTCTGGGCCAGGAGCGGCTCTTCATGATGAGGAGCAGCCAGGAATGGGCCAGTCCCTCAGTGAATGGTGGCTGCTGCTGTTCGTTCTGCCTCTCGGGATCCAGCTGTGGACACGGTCCCTGTCCATTCGGAGCTTGAGGCGCTCAGAGCGCTTGCCCCTCACCTTTGGGTCCTGCCCAGCGCTGTGATCCAGGCAGGACAGGGAGCGCGGGTTTCATAGACGCCGGGGATCAGAAGGTCCGAGGGGCTCACCTCTGCCCTCCCCAGTGCCTCTGTGTCATCAGCTCAACAGTGATTGTCCCCTGAGACAGGACCTGGCTTCCATGTTCGTCCCCAGCTCTGCCTTTGTCCCTCCCTCACCTCATGCCACCCCATATCCTCAATGACAGGCCGCTGTGCGTTTCCTTCCTGAGAACAGTGAGTGAGTGACTCAGGCACTCCGCCCCACGATCTAGAGATTTCCATCTGGCCCAGAGCAGGTTCCTGCCTTCAGCTCCTTCCTCCCCAGGACAGAGGACTCTGCGGGGGGCACAGCCCGCCCTCCCACAGGGGCCCTCCAGCCGGCTCTTCCTGGGAGTGAGTGACAGGCCTGGCTCATCCCTGGGAGGGAGCGTGTGGCCCAGGAGGTGGGCCACCGTGCTGAGGAGCCCCCCAGAGGGAAGTGCCCTGGGAGGGCGGTCAGCTCTTCCCAAGGCCCCTCCCCCAACAGCCAGCCTTACCCAAACTAAAACGGCAATAATTTGAGTTTTTAAAGAGCCCAGCGACTTCAAAAAAGGAAATTTATGTAACTCTCAAGTTCCCTAGCAAAAGATCTGCCGAGCTGATTCAGCTTCAGTTCCTTATTCTTCTATCGTCCCAGGAACTGAAAAGGGAACAGCGCTGAGAGGAGAGTATCTGAAACAACCACAGGGAAGCCTCCTGGCCAGACGGCGGGAGAGGCGGACAGGAAGTCCCCGGGGCCTGCCCCGCAGGGCTGCTGACGGCAGCTTCTCTGTGCAGGGCCGCAGTACGGGACGGTGGAGAAGGCCTGGACGGCCGTCATGGCCGAGGCGGAGAAGGTGAGCGAGCTGCACCTGGAGGTGAAGGCCTCCCTGATGAACGAGGACTTCGAGAAGATCAAGAACTGGCAGAAGGAGGCCTTCCACAAGCAGATGATGGGCGGCTTCAAGGAGACCAAGGAGGCCGAGGACGGCTTCCGGAAGGCGCAGAAGCCCTGGGCCAAGAAGCTGAAAGAGGTGACCCTCCCGCAGGCCCTTCCTCCGCAGGTCCCTCCCTGCCTGCAGACTGTGCTCCTGGCTGGGGACCTGTGCCTGGTCCTCCCCCAGCAGCTTCCTGCCCTGTTAGCATCAGAAATAAAGGGCCACCCTCAGGCCATACGCCTAGTGGCTCACATTTACCCGAGTCCCAGACTTCAGTGGAATCTTTATGGACCCATTTTAGTCAGGACTCTGTGATCAGATACTGTGATGGAGCTCAAAACCCAATCTCTTAGCCACTAGCAGTACCTCCCCCAGCCTGCGACTTGTCTGCTAAAGAGATTTAAAAGTCCCTTTAGACGAGGAGAAAGGAGTAGTTTAAAACTTTTCTCTCTCAAATTTACAAATGATACTGAGATTTGTTTTCTGAAAGGAGCAACCGAAGCCACTGAGTCTTGTCCAGGCTTTTAGTGAGACACACGTCCTTCCCGCCTCAGCACTGGAGGCCCCGCCTGCGCCCTGGCCAGCCCCTTCCCGCCTCCCGCCCCCCTGGCTTCTCAGGAATTGCACTGTCCTCCTCAGAATCTCCCTCACGCCTGCCTTCTGGTGGGAACTGTGGCAGCTTTTGTCGCTTCCTCTGTCCCTGGCCTCTTTGCAATGACACTACCCCCCTCATGTGGCCATGGTTACAAGCTCATCTCCCAAATGAAACCCATGACTGGCTAAAGTAAGGAAGCTCCGTTAAATAATCAGACACACGCCAGAACCTGTCCGTGTGTGTGGCTGAGTGGCCAGTGGAAGGTGTGGCCTGTGGCCCGCCTTCCGGAATCTCCCCTCTGTGTCAGGTGTCTCTTGTGCAGCTTTCTCTGCGTTCGCTGTTTTCGCTGCTTGGCGTCTCTTCCCTCGGGTGGCACCCCTCCCCGCCCCGCCTCCTAATTCTTGCTCCATGTCACCTGGGAGCTTTCTCCAGGCCCAGCTCCACCACCGGCTTCCCGACTCTCTTCCTTGCTTTCCTCTCCTCCTTGGCACTTACCACTTCTAATTTACCCTGAACCTGAACTATTTCTTATAGTTGCCTCCCCCGCTAGACCTAAAGCCCCATGAATGCCCAGGTCCTTGGTTGGTGCCATACCTCATTCTGGTGCCAGGACGGCGCCTGGCTCACAGCAGCACCGGTCAGTGTGTGAATGGGCCTCTGTCATTACCGCGGGTGGGGACACTGAGCACAGCTCTCGCCTCCTGAGAGCACAGGCACTCCCCAGGGCCTCTGCGTCGGGTGAGGATTCTGACCTTTCAGAATCCCGAGGGTCAGCAGCTCCTCTCCCTGCAGGTAGAAGCAGCAAAGAAAGCCTACCACACAGCGTGCAAAGAGGAGAAGCTGGCAATGTCACGAGAAAGCAACAGCAAAGTGGACCCGTCCCTGAACCCCGAGCAGCTTAAGAAATTGCAAGACAAAGTAGAAAAGTGCAAGCAGGACGTTCTTAAGGTAAATCACGCACCTCTCCCCGTGGTGAAGCGCCCGCCTCTCCCGCCGTGTATCTGGCAGCGTGGTGGCCTGGGTGGAGAGGGACACAGTCACCCGCACTCCTGCCCTCAGAGGGCCTCTCCAGAGCCCACTGTGCCCGCCTCAGGGTTCCGTGCTCGGGGTAAGGTGCGGGGCAGCTGGGTGGCTGTGGGCAGAGAGGGGGAAAAGAAAGCTTGTGCAGGACTCGGAGGTGTGAATGTCCCAGGGGAGCTGATGTATGAGCTGACATGGGTTTTTTTTTTTTTTTTTTATGTATAGATCTTTTTTATTTTTTTTATTTTATATTTTATTGATTTTTTTATAGAGAGGAAGGGAAGAGGAGAGAGATAGAGAGCTAGAAACATCGATGAGAGAGAGACATCGACCAGTTGCCTTCTGCACACCCCACACCAGGGATGTGCCCGCAACCAATGTACATGCCCTTGACCGGAATCGAACCTGGGACTTTTCAGTCCACAGACCGGCGCTCTATCCACTGAGCCAAACCGGTTTCGGCGACACGGGAGGTTTTGAGGACCACATTGCCAGTGCCCTTGAGAGTCAGGCAAAGTAAGGCGTTTGCGATGCTGCAGACGGAACCTCTGCAAGAAGGGAGGGCAGAGGGGCCGGACCCGGCGGTTCAGAGCGATTGCTGAGGTGGAAGCGAGTCCCATGGCGGGTGGGGGCTGGGCGCTGGCCGCCGGGAGCCGAGGGCCTGGAGCCGGAGGGTTCTTCTGCAGCCTCAGCATGAGGGTCCCAGAGCGGCAGGAGCCCCTGTGGTGGGACAGGTGCTCTCTGTCAGGAAGAGACTGTGTGAGACTGAGCAGGTTGTATGGCTTCCGGCCATCTGTGTCTTCACTGTGAATGCCCTGCAGTGGATTAGGGAGAAGATCAAACAGGATGTTTTTGAGGGCTCCCAGATGCAGGTGGCCTTCCGCCTGGGAGGTCTGGGTCCCGGGACTTAAACACGAGCCAGCACCGGTGATTGAATAGTTCCCAGGAAGTGGGCTGGGCCTGGGCCTGGCCTCCAGCTTCCAGCCCTGTCTGCTTTGCTCTGGGGGAGAGAGAGGCTGCTACTGGTGCAAAGGAAGTAGATCGGGGTGCTTCTTAGATGCAGGTCACAGCTCCTCACTGTGCTTATTCCTTATAAAAGTCCCCCACGGCGGCTGGTGTAATATTGCCACTTACTAAGTGATTCAGAAGTGGTGCAAAGGGGCTCAGGCCCGAGGCCCGCGTGCCCAGAGCCTGGCTCGCCCTCTCTTGGCTGACCTCCCTCCGTGGTGTCTGCGTCGTCCTGCAGACCAAGGAGAAGTACGAGAAGTCCCTGAAGGAGCTGGACCAGAGCACGCCGCAGTACATGGAGAACATGGAGCAGGTGTTCGAGCAGTGCCAGCAGTTCGAGGAGAAGCGCCTGCGCTTCTTCCGGGAAGTTCTGCTCGAGGTCCAGAAGCACCTAGACCTGTCCAACGTGTCCAGGTAGGTGTCCTAGCCACAGCGCGTGTCACGGGGCAGGCAGTGGAAGGCGCTTTTGAGCGAGGCTCGGTCACTGGTCTCCAGATTCGGGGTGCAGTGCTGGCCAGGTCTTGCGGTGGTGAAGTTCCCTGCCCTGGCGAGCCCCTCTGCTGAGCCGTCGCCGCTGCTCGCAGCAGCTGGCCACTGGCCTGAGCCCCCGGCCCGTTCCGTGCGCCAGCGGGCTGCTCTGCCAGCTCTGTGTGCAGCGCTGGGTCCACGCTCGGGCCGGCTGCAGCTCGGACTGGCTACATTGGTGGGTTTGAAGTCACCTGGTGCCAGTGCAGCATTTCCGGGCTGGCATGCCCTGCCCCCATGACGTCTGTCTGACCTTGCGGCCCCTTATAAGTCCTCTCTGTCCAGACTAGCTGGCCGCCAGCTCAATCCTAGACTTCTCAGTGGTCCGAGGCCCGGGCAGCACAGACCCTCGGAGACTCAGATCTGAGTTGTACTGGGAGCCTGGGAGGGCTTTTCTGCTCTTCTCTGTCTCTCCCATGATGCCTTGGTTCAGGGCAGAGGTCTGGGCAACCCTGGACATAGACTCCTCCCAGCCACAGAGCAGGGCTTGTTTCCAGGAAATTACATCCCCTGGGTCTCCTTCTGTTAAAACAAAAGCAACAGTCCCTGCCGCCATCTAATTCATATTACGACAGTCTATAAAGTAGGTGGCATTGTCTGACCAGTGAGGTGGCTGAGGCTGCGCGAGGCTCAGTCACTGCCTGAGGCCACCCAGCTGGCTGGGCCGGGCTGGGCTCCTCTCTCTGTGGAATAGTCCCCCGCGGGAGTGCTTGTCCTCGGTCGCAATCTGGCCTTGCTCAGCCCTCCAAGCCCTCTGGCCAGTAGATGGGTGGTGGTGTGTGAGGGCTGCTGTAACAAAATCACAACTGGTGCCTCCCTCTCTCCCGGAGCTGCAGGCTGCAGCCTGGTGTGGGCAGGGCACACTCCTCAGCAGTCCTGGCGGAGTCTTCCTGCCGGTGCCAGCTGTGGTGTCTGCTGTCAGCCCTCGCCTTCCCAGGCACAGACCCTCACCTCAGTCACGTGGCCATCCTCCCTCTCTGTGTCTATGTCCAAACCCCTCTTTTTATAAAAAGATGCCCATAGATTAGGGCCCACCCTAAAGGCCTAACTCTAACTGATTTCCTCTGGAGTGACCCCGTGTCCGAGGAAGGTAGCACTGAGGTGCTGGGGTTAGGACTTCAAGCTGCAATAGATGGTATCGTGCCCACTCCCCAGAGCAGGCAGCTGAGGACTGGGAGGTAAATGACTTCCGGCCACAAAGGGTGGGACTGAAAAATACAAGGACCCACGGTGACACGTGCTCCAGTTCCACGTGGTCAGCTTCTTCGGAAAGAGCTGCTGCGAGCTGTCCAGCAGGAGGCGCCCCTCCTCTGAAGGGAGGAGGAGGAACGTTCCCGACACGGCTCTGGAGCTGGTTAGGCGGGCACCGCATTGGCGGCCTGTGTGGCCAGATGCGGTGTTTTCTGTATTACCTGTTACAGACAAAGCCACGTCGCCCCGGTGATTGAAAGCGGGCTGGTTAGAAGCCAGAGCCGTGGCTGCACCCATCGGTGGTCACCTGTGCCGCCGAGGCCAGAGGACCGCCGGCAGAGCCGGAGCGGGAGTCCTGGTCCTGTGCGGCCGCTGTGGTGGCTGCACACCAGGTGCCGTGCGGCAGGCCCGGCTGGGTGAGTGCGGGCGCCCTGCCCTCCAAGAGTCACGCTTCTCTCTGATTCAGCTACAAAAACATTTACCGGGAACTGGAGCAGAGCCTCAAAGCTGCCGACGCCGTGGAGGACCTGCGGTGGTTCAGAGCCAACCACGGGCCCGGCATGTCCATGAACTGGCCGCAGTTTGAGGTAGGAGGAGGCTCACCCGGGACCCCTTGGCTGTCTCTCATTCCAACTCCGCGTCGGCCTTCGCCCTGTTCGCGAGAGCGGTTTCCCCCAGCGACGCTCCAGACAAGCCGCTGCCTAATCTGTGGGCCCCGGCACTGCTGAAGGCTGAGTCTCTAGGGAAGGTGCAGTCACGTCCTTTCCCGTTAGCTGTGGTCACCTGCTGGCCACTGGCACTTCCTCAGGGCGAGTCCCAGGAGCTGCAGGCATGCAGGCCCCCACCCCCAGTTCCCTCCCCCGGGATGTCCGGGAGGGGCGGCCAGTGCACACAGCCTCCAGGCCAGCTGAGGGGAGCGGCTCAGTGCAGCTCTTCCCCTGCACGCTGTCCTTGTTTCACACAGTCGCTTGGGTTCGGGGTTAGCTCTCCTCTGGTCCCATTTCCATGGGTCTGAGCCTCCCGGTGTCTTTACCTGCAAAATGCCCAGGGATCTCAGCTCTGCCTGCCCTGGGATGGCAGCAGAGAAGCCGAGGGCACCGGTCCTGCTCCCTGCTCTCCGAGGGCGGGATCCCCTCCTCACGGTGGAGCAGGCCTCTCCCGGGAGGATGTTGGAAGCGACTCTGCCTTGGACTCAGGCCGAGCGGCTTCCCCCGATTCAGTGCAGCGAGCCCAGGTGCAGTGGGTCCCGCCTCACCACTCACCAGCTGAGGGTGATGAGCAAGTCGTTTGCCCTGTTGTGACTCAGTTTCCCCATGTCTAACGTGCGGCAGTAGCTGTCTCCTCGGTGTCGGGTCAGGGACCTGGGCCAGACTGGGTTTTGGCCGCGGGCCGACCACACAGAAGCAGCTTGGCCCCATCTTAGCTGCAGCTGCTAAGCCTCCATGTGTGCCCAAGCTCTCCGCGGCTTCTCAGGTAGCTGCTCCAGATGACAGCGTGGGCCCTGCACTGAGCGCCCCACCCGCCCCGTTTGTGGGACATTCCCAACAGGAAGCCGAGAGCAGGCTGGCCTGCCGCAGGCCGGGACAGAACAGGCCCAGGCCCTTCCAGTGGAAGTGGACCTGGAGAAGGAGAAGGCGCCAGCCCCCTCCTACCCCTGACTCGGTGGGAAGAAGCGGGGGAAGACGTGTCTTGTGCCCACAGCCCGTCCCCCATCCTGCCCCTTCTCCTCGGGTGGCCTGTCGGTAGGCAGTACCCAAACGGCAGAATGGCCTGGCAAGGGAGATTTGACAGGCTGTCTCCTGGGCTGGGTGTCTGGGCGGGAGCCCCTGGGTGGCCCTCTCTCTGTGGGTCCGGGACCAGCGCCCACATGGGGCGGATCATGCTTGTCTTTCTCTAATGAAATGATTTGTTTTGTTTTCCATGCCACAAGGATGAAGTAAGTTACTATTTATGGCTAACTTATTGAATCCCAAACCTGGTGTGTGCAGCTCCTGGGGTCTGTGTGGGTCCACAGCGACCCTTCCTGTCCGTCAGCCTGGGCTTGAGCACATGGGCCGCAGCCACCGGGCAGGACAGGTTCCCATTCCAAAGGTCCCCGGGGCGCTCAGGCTCCCGCTGAGGTCTCACCACGTTATTTCTCCTGGGAAGTGATAGACAGGTGGCTGGCCTGAGCTCCCCCAACTCTGTGGAAAGTAACGTTTTCTTTCTGGGGCTCGGTTTCCTCATCTGAGCAGTTGTTAGACTTGGGATTGCTAAGATGGCATTGAGCCTTAAGGTCCTGTAAGCGCCGTGAGCACGGCGGGGCCAAGATGGCACCAAGTGCCGGCGTCAGCCATGTGCACGTGCGTTTCTGGGAATCCTGTACAGCCCTTCCCCCTCCTGCTCCGGTGCTCCCCAGGGACTTGGTAAAGCTGGCCACTTGCCGGGGCAGAGCGGACCTTCGGAGAGGCATGCCTGGCACAGGAATAGACAGCGCGCCGGGCAGGGTGCCCTCCTTGGAGACTTGAGTGGTCACTTAGCTTCTCTGCCCTTTGGTGGTGCAGGGCCCCGGCCCCAGCGGGATTCACACCCCAGGGCTTTGTTTCCCATCGCAGCCTCGCTCAAGGCCAGTTCAGGGCACAGTCCGCGCTGAGGGCCAAGCCCCCGGCCGACTTTAGGCCTCCCAGTGAACTCTGACTCTCTCCTCTGTGCTGGGGAACCAGGAATGGTCTGCAGACATGAATCGCACCCTCAGCCGGAGAGAGAAGAAGAAGCCCACCGACGGCGTCACCCTGACCGGCATCAACCAGACGGGCGACCAGGCTCTGCAGAAGCCCAGCAGGTGGGTGTGGGCACCTCCATCCTGGGCCCTCTGCTGGGCCAGGCCACCACCCGCAGCCTGGACACCTGGGCGTGTCCCCAGTGGGCTTCACAGGGTCCCCCATGGGCAGGTGAGCTCTGTGGGTGAGGCCTCGGGGCATCCTGGGAGGACCCTCCGTCCCCCGGCTGGAGCTGCAGAAAGATCCAGAGAGCACATGCCACACACGCTCTGGGCCCCGAGTGAAGGGAGACGCTGATCCGGTGCTGGTCACATGGTCCCCAGTGGCGCACATGGGCAGGTGGAGGTCACTGACCGTTTCCTCAGGGCTGCTTCGGTGTCCTGGCCAGTTTGCACTTCCCCCAGGCTGTATGCGGATGCTGGGAGGCACGGGGGAGGGGCAGGGGGACGGGGTTGTCCGGTGTCCCCTTTATGAAATCACCTTTGCTGAGAGCCGTGGCTATTTCTCATTGTTTGGAGAGGAGAATGGCCCTGAGGTCACTAGGCCCTCGTGGGTAGTGCATGTAGACAAGGCCTGTCCTCACCCAGGGTGCCCATCAGATAAGCACCGTCCCTTGCAGAGCTGGCTGCGGGCGGCCCTCCCTGGGAGCCGTGCCCGGCTGGCCGAGGCCTCCATCACGCCGAGAGAAGCGTCACGCATGACCGTGGCTTCCGAGGAAGGGCCAGCACAGGTTCCGGGCCTTTCTATAGCCCCAGATACCGAAGCCCCGCCCAACCCCCCCCGTCCCCCCACCCCACCCCACCCCGCCAGGCAGACATGGCTGTCCGCTTTCAGCTGCTTTGTCACATCTGGCCGGTGGGCTTGGCTAAGTGAGCAGAGCAGTAAGCACCGTCCCAGGTCGTGCTGCACCTGTGAGATGGGGTGGGGTGGGGAGGATGACTACCACCCCGGGAGTCCCCTCTCAAAGTCAGAGAAGGTGCCGAGGAGGGAGGAGGGCCTGGGCTCTCAGACGTGGCCCCAGTGGAGGCAGCGGGCAGGCTGCGGTCCGGTGCCCTTCACCAGGCCTGAAGTCGGTAAGATGGGTCACTCCAGTGGCATTTGAAGCATTTCTTCCCCACCCCTCTCCGTCTCTGAGCCGTCCACCCGGAGCTTGGAGCGTCGGCTCCACGCAGCCTGGACTTGGTGAGAGGTGGTGCTGGCCCCGGAGCCTGCCCTGGGCTTGGTGTCTGGCCGTCAGCGCAGTTACTCGGGGCGCGGGCTCTCGGGCCTCTCCTCTCTACCATCTGTCCTGCGCTCAGCCCTGCAGCCCGTGGCTCTGGCTGTCAGCCCTCAGGCCAGGCGTGGGTCTGGTTTCTCTGGTCCTCCAGGCCGGGAACAGTAGGCATTGGCATAGTTGGACACACGGTTTGCTCTCTGCAGCACAAAAGGGGTCCTTCCTGCCTAGACAGGGCTGTTCAGCGGCCCCCGGACTGCGTTTGGGAGCTCCAGGCCCAGAAGACCCTTAGCAGCCAGGGGAGGGGTGCACAGAGCTCTGGTGCCTCCCTCCTCTCCTCGGGCTCTGGGCCCCTCAGGCTGAGCCCCAGCGGTCTGGCCGGCCAGCTCACAGGATGGGGAGGACTGGATAGAATCCCCATGCCTCCCGCCGGAGCTCTGATGCCCGGATGGAAATGCAAGTCTGTCTTCTAAGACAGACACTTTGTGTGTTTACAGCCAAAGTATTGCCACGTATTTTGCTGAAACAACTTTCTGCTCATACAACATATTCCTCCCATCTGACTGTGCCTTTAGCCCTGACCCTGTGACCCTGCAGCTGGGAGCACCCAGGGCCGCAGGGGCTTCCCAGCTGGGGTCCCCTGAAAGCTCTCTCTCTCCCCATAGCGACCTTAGTGTCCCGAGCGTCCCCACACGGTCAGCGCAGTCACTGTCCAGCTACAACCCCTTCGAGGATGAGGACGACACGGGGAGCATCGTCAGTGAGAAGGAGGACATTAAGGCCAAAAAGTTGGTGAACAGACGTTTCCCTCTGGTCTTCACCTCGCTCGCTCTGTCTTCCTCCTTCTCTCTGTCCAGGGTCTCGGCCCCTTGGCACCGACAGCAGCATGAGGCCCGCAGGCGGCGGCCGGCTGCCAGCTGGACGGTCTCTGGCTTTTCCATTCCGCAGGGCGGGGGGCACCGTTAACAGCCTGTGTTGCTTTCCTCTGTCCCCCATTAACCTGGTCCAAGCCTCTGCACAGGAAGACGGGCCGCGGGGTGGCGCGCTGGAGCCGCCGGCCCTGCCTCTGCCAGGAGCTGGTGCGGTCCGGCAGGTGGCCTGCCGTGCGGTGATGCCGAGGGGCCATGAAGCTGGGGGCCGTGCTCCTGCGGAAGGAGTCCCCGGCCCAGCAGGGCCTCCCGCCTCTGGCTGCCCCGTGCTCAGGGCCCTGGCGCCCCCTTTCTTGCAGCGTGAGCAGCTACGACAAGACGCAGAGCTACCCCACCGACTGGTCCGACGACGAGTCCAACAACCCGTTCTCCTCCACGGACGCCAATGGGGACTCGAATCCGTTTGAGGAGGACGCCACCTCGGGCTCGGAGGTGCGGGTCCGGGCCCTTTACGACTACGAGGGGCAGGAGCACGACGAGCTGAGCTTCAAGGCTGGTAGGTGGTTCCGGGGCCCCTGGGAGAACGCTGCCCCCTGGGGGAGCTGTTTCACTGCAGGGCTGCTACATCCCGGCTGTCTCAGTGTTGGGTCCCCCACTTCAAGAGTAGCAGATGCTTGCTCGGCTCAGTGGTTGAGCGTGATCTATGAGCCCGAGAGGTCAGTTTGATTCCTGGTCAGATGCTCGGGTTGCGGGCTTGATCCCCAGTAGGGGTGTTTAGGAGGCAGCCAATCATATATGTATATGTATATGTATGTATATATGTGTATATGTATATAAATTTTTTTCTTTAATATAGCAGATGCCCAATGCCAGAGCTTAGCAGGTAGTGAGGTGCCTGTGCCTTTGCCTAGAATGGTGCCTCTCGCTGGGCGAGGCCTGGCACCACAGGGCACCGGAGCAGGAGATGCTGGTCGCCAGGACCACTTGGCCCCAAACATCTTGCGCACCGGCCTGCAGGTCCCCTGAGGAAAAGCCTTTGTCCGTGGGCCCACTGGCGGTGCCGCCTTGCCCGGACCCGGGTGGCTTTTGGTGTGCCCCGGGCAGCAGAGGCCCACCTTAGGGGTGGCACCTCTCACACTCTCCCTGTAGCCTTGCTGTGTCCACGTTTATCACCAACACAGCTCTGTTGCGAGGAGTCGAAACCTCTGTTTTATGGCACAGCCTGCGTCCTGACCTCAGGGCCTTGCGTGCATTTTCTGGCCTGTGACTTTTTTCTTCTCTCTTATTTTCATTGTTTTTAAAAATCTTTATTGTTGAAAGTATTATATATGTCCGCTTTCCCCCCCATCGGCTCCCTCCAGCCCCACCACCCCCACCAAGTCCTCACCACCCCACTGTCTGAGTCCGTGGGTTATGCATCTACGCATACAAGGGCTTTGGTGATTACCCCCCACCTGCCCTCCCGCACCTTCCCTCCGGATTCCGCACTCTGACCCATGCTCCCACGTCTCTGGGCCCACTCCATTCATCAGTCTGTTTTGTTAATGGGCCCAGAGTGGGGGCTAAGATGTGAGGGAGACTGACCGGTGGTCAGGGTGTCACGGGCTGCTCACCAAGGCCCTCCGTCTTGCCCTGCAGGGGATGAGCTGACCAAGATAGAGGACGAAGATGAGCAGGGCTGGTGCAAGGGGCGCTTGGACAATGGGCAGGTCGGCCTGTACCCGGCGAATTATGTCGAAGCGATCCAGTGACAGCCCGGTGGGCTGGCTGGCGGAGGGTGCGGTCCCAGGAGCTCCGTTAGCCTTCGGCCTGGGCAGCACTCCGGCAGCTCCAGCCGGCCGTGGCGTCCACTCCCTTTCCTGCAGAAGATGATGGTTCCATTGCTTTGGCTTCATGGTGTCTCTTGAAGACAGACGAGCCGGTCATTTCACCTGGGACTTGGCAGCCTTTCCACAGTGCCGATGGAGGGATCTGAGCACCGGAAGACAGTACACGACATCCGCCCTTGCCGCCCGCTCCCTGCTCAGTGTGCATGTGGTTATCATGGATCTCAATATCCCGGCCTGTCTTTCCGCCGCCTCCGCGTCTGGTGGGTTTCCCCGATTCTTATTCCACCGACTTCTTTCTCCGATGCGCTCTCACCCGCAGCTTAAGTGAACAAAATGCCCTTTCTGAGGCCTTTACTTAGGCCATGTACAGCTGTACTTTGTGGTACCTGTTCATCCATTCACTTAGGCGTAAGTTAAGCACAGATTGCCGTATACCAGGCATGAGAAGTGCATCCTGCTTCCGTGTTGTGCTGTTACTTGCCCACCACTGCCCGGGCCGCCGGGTCCATTCAGACGGGGCATGAGGCAGGAGACCACGGTAGAGGTGGGCGCACGTATGGTTGGGTTCCTCCCGTGAGCATGGGTGTCGGGAATAACTGTAGTGCTCCCCGAGGCTCCGTATTTAAAAACTATCTCCACTCTCTTCGTGCTGAAAGCTTGACTCTTGCAAATGAATAATCTGTCAGTGATGTGGAAGGCGAACCTGAAAAGACTCGCTTTTCAGACACAGGCACCTGTAGACCAAGACAAAACACTTTACGTTGGGCAGTCTTGTCCTGGTGTATCTATATATTTTATTTGATATTCAGAGAATCTAAAGAGCTTGTCTACTGTTTCCATGAGATTTTAAAGGCTCTTGACAGTGGATTTAATTTGTAAACTGCTTTAGACTGTGGCCTTCGGGCCCAGGCCTGGCTGGTGGGCTGGGCGGGCCTTCTCCAGGCTCGGATGCGGGCCAGGGCCTCGGGCCCCTGAGTGGACACTGCCAGAGGGACATACATGCCACAGGCCAGCTGCAGTCCGCTGCTCGCTCGCCTGCGTTCCTCCGTGGCAGAGCACTGTAAGCTCCGGCCGCAGCAGTGCGGGTTCCCGTCCCCGTGTCCCTCCGGAGCCCACAGCTGGGGCTCACCCATAGCGCCAGGGTCTCCTCGGAGTGTCCTCGGTCATCAGGGAGCAGACGTGCCGCGGCAAGACGCCACACTGTAATCAGGTGGGGAGGGGGGGAAAGCTTTTATTTTGTGTATCAGACGGAGAAATGGCTGCCGCCATATAAGCTATGCATTTACTCATGTTCCAGTGAGCGCAACTGTCTTGCTTGGAAGTGGATGTGTGTACGTGTTTATCTTGAAGACTTACCAGCAGAAATCCTCATTCCTTTGCTACAGATTACCAAAAATTGTCACGTCTTTTCAGTTCAGAAGTTTCTTTAAATGTATAGTATTTTAGGGAAAAGAATCAATAAACCATTGATCTCGTGAGTGCGATGTGTCTGTGCGTGTGCCTCAGCTCACATTAGCACGCGCGCGTGTCTGTGGCATTTACAGCTTTGGGGCCGGGTGAGAGCCACGCAGGCTGCTGCCCAAGGGCCGTCCCCGCCCCACCGCCCCTGCTATACCCGAGGCGGTGGGATCTGAGGCCTGTGCCCCTGGGCTTTCTCTTTCCCCATACCTGCCCGGTGTGGCCTGGGCTTCCCCTGTGGGCCAGACCAGAGTCCACGCCTGGAGGGGCTTCCCTGAGCCGTTTCCTGAGCACCTACTTTGCGCTGGGCCCTGTCTGCTCGTGCACCTTCTGCACAGAGCGTGCCCCTCCCAACGCCCGGGTGTGGGTGAGTTTCCCCATTTCCCTTTGGCACGGCAAGGAAGAGGCTCCAAGGGCAGACTCATCAGAGGAGGCCCAGCAGAGTGCACCCCAAGTTACATCCCCTCAGACCCTCCACACTCACGTGGGAGGAGAAAGGCCTGAGTGAGATGAGAAAGATGAGACGGCTGCCGTAGCCACAATCAGCAAACTTGGTGAAGCCGCCCAGAAAGCGCCCACCGGGACACCGGGCGCTCGGAGCCAGGAGTGAGGTAGCAGCTGCCACTGCAGTCAGTGCCCAGCTCATGCTGGATCTCTGCCACCTCGCCGCATGGTCTGATGGTGACGGGGCTCCTGCTCTCCACTTCTGAGGAGGAGAGGGAGCCCCTGGAACTGCCCACAGCCGCGGAGAGACGGAGGGCAGGCTGCAGGGAGGGCCCTGTACGCCAGCTCGTGGGGAGTGGGAGAAGACACAGGTCCGGGAACTCCAGCTCAGTGAATCCCCACCGTCCCGACGGCACTAACTCAAACCCCCATCTGCAGGTTCTTCAGGGCGGCCCTTCCCGGCCCTCCGCTGACTGATAAGAGCCAGGGGGTGAGCGGAGGGACCCTCAAAAGCCGGACAGAACCACCTCTGCTCAGCGAGGCCCTCTTCTCAGGCTCCTGTCGTTCCCAGGGCCCCTGCAAGGAAGGGCCCTCACTGCCCACCTGCCCACTCCTGTCCTGGCCCCGAATCTCCCTTTGGGCCTCAGTTTCCCCAGGAAAGAGTGGGGCCTGCCTTCCCGGGAGGTGGGGAGAGGGGCGGAGTAAGGAGGGAAAGGCCACAGGAACTCGGGAGGTGGAAACATAAGTGTGGTTGTGAGTGACACCCCATTCCCCTCCCTGCAGCCACCCTGGGCCACCACGTCAAGTCCTCTCCCACTCAGCCCTTCCCTCCCTACAGCCGCAGCCTGGGCCAGCTTCCCCTCACCCCCTGGATCATGGCTGGCCCTCCAGGAATTATCGGCAAACAAACCAGAGGGACTGAGCGACCTGCTCAGGCCTCACCGCAGACTGGGCGGGTGGGGGTTTGAACTCTGGTGCCCAGCTCCCAACCTCAGGTGCTGTTGTCTAAAGCACTGGCTCTCAAACACCTGCAGGGCCTGTTACAACCCCGCTTGCTAGGCTGAACCCCAGAGTTTCTGAGTCACTGGTTGCGGTGGGGCCCAGAGTTTGCAAATCTAACTAGTCCCAGGAGATGCTGAGTCAGGACCACACTTTGAAAACCACTGATCCAAATAGCAAGTCAGAGGTGCCAAAATGCCAGCCACCTACGTGCTCCTGGATTTGTTCAGATGACCAGGGGGAGTTAGCGGGCAGCTACAGAGAGGTGTCCCACCAGATCAGGGGGCACCTTGTGTCACTGATGAGATGCCTGTACCCAGGCAAGTCCCTTCATCTCCCTGACCTTGTTTCCTCGTCTGGAAAATGACTCCTGCCTCCCGCTGAGGTCAAGGGAATAAAAGTGCTTGTTATGAAGGTCGCCTCAACCCCAACGCCATCCCAGCTCACACTGATAACCAAAGTGTACAGACCCAGGTGGAAATGCCACAACTTCCTCAACCAGTACCTGCGCATGAATGCTTCCTACAAGCCAGAGATGCAGCCATGTATGAAATTATGTAAGAAGGCTGGATTTTCCATACCAAAATCTGACAAAACATTTTGTTTCTTCACTGAAAGTTAATGACAGTCTTACAAAGGCATAAAGATGAAGTCAATAATTAAGAGCATGGACTGTGAGGTCATATTTCCTTCACTTAAACTTGGTTCCAACTGTGGGACCTTAAGTAGCTGTGTGACCTTGAGCATACTTAATTTCTCTAAGCCTGGGTTTGCTCATCTATAAAATGGGAATAGTAGTAAGCATTCATATTTCACTTGGTGGCAGGCCCTGTTCTAAACTAACATTTATTAACTTGTTCAGTCCTCACCACAGCAGTCCCATGAACTAAGTAAATATTATTATTCCTATTTTTGTTGTTAATCCCTATCCAAGGATACTTTCCCCCCATTTATTTAATTTTTGGAGAAAGTGGGAGGGCGGGAGAAGGAGGGATGGGGAGAGAGAAACATCACTGTGAGAGACACATCAGTTGGTTGCCTCCCACAGGCACTCTGATCGGGGCTGAGGATGAAATCTGCAACACAGGTACGTACCCTTGACCAGGAATCAAACCCTTGACCCTTCTGGTGCCTGGGGTGATGCTCTAACCACTGAACATACAGGTCAGGGCTATTATTTCTTAGACAAGGAAGCTGAGCTGTCTAGAAGTTGGATAACTTGCCAGTCTAGATTCAGAGTCAGGCAGTGCAGTGCAGGGCCTGCCCACTAGGCTGTGCTGTTGGATGAAGAGGGCACAGGCCTCAGAGGACAAGGAGGTGCCTGCCCCCTGGTGGTGCTCTTTTAAGGGATGCCAACCAGGGTGGGAGCTGCCTGACCTGAGCCTTCCTCCGTGCTCTGGCGCCTCATCACACACTCTCCCTGCCCCTCGCAGCTGCTGGTATGTCTGTCTCCCCCACTGACTAGCAACCTTGTCTCTCCAGCCCAAACTAAGAAGAAAAAATGAGATCAATTTCGGACCAATCAACGAAACTCAGATTACATATGCTCCTTGACTTATGATGGGGTTACATCCTGATAAACCCATCTCAAGTTGAAAATATCCTAAGTAAAAAATGCATTTATTGTAAACTAGAGGCATGCAACAGTGAGGTCCCTTGGCCTGGCCTGCAGGGATCAGGCCAAAACCAGCTCTCTCACATCCTCTAAGGGGTCCCGGATTGTGAGAGGGCAGTTCTTGAGTGATGCACCCAGGAATCAGGCTCCCTCCTCTCTGGTTCCGACAACCACAGCTACCAAGTCACTGCAGCTCAGCAGCTCCTGCATTGAGTGTCTGCCCCCTGGTGGTCATTGCCCATCATAGCTACCAATGGGAGTTGAATGGTAGGACAGTCACTTAGGCTTTTGCATATATAGATTATATGATTGTCTAACCATTATGCTGTACACCTGAAACTAATAAAAAAAATATGGAATGTAAAATAAAAATGTTACATAGAAGTTAAAAAAAAGAAAATGCATTTCATACACCTAATCTACTGACCATTACAGCTTAGCCCGGCCCATTTCTACTGAGTACCTATTACTTTCGCACCATCTTGAAGTCAGAAAGTTGAAAAATTTTAAGTCAAACATCATATATTGATGGTATATTGGTTTGAGCTTCTTCAAATCCTTTGTGGAAAGGCCTGGGAAATGAAGGGAGAGCTGAAGGAGCAGATGGACATAGGAACTACAGAGAGAGCATCACTCCTTTTAAGCAAAGAGTAACTAACACCCGCCACCAAGGGTGCCAACCTCCGATGAGCGAAGGATACAGTTTGGCATCTGATGCCATGACCACAGTCCCAGAAACCTGAGTGCCCAGCCAAGAGACGGGAAGGCAAAAAGCCTGGAGCCCAGTGGCATTCGGCCAAAGCGACAAGGACTGCAAGCAAACTGTGCGACTCATTGGCCACTTCAGTCAACATAGCCAGGCCCCCAAAGACGTAATCGATACCGTTGTGATATCCTGCCCATGTAAGCCAGATGAGGCAAGTTGTGGGGGGCTGCAAGATTTGGAGCTTCAGCCCCTCGTATGTCGCCGGCCTTTAATAAATGACCCATAAATTCGAAGAAAAAAATAGCCAGGCCCCTCGATTGTAAAAGGAACAAAAATTCAGATGCGTGTTTAGAAACCAAGCAAAAGTATTCAGAAAAACTTTAGTCACCCACCATGCTGCCTCCAGGGTAACACTGCTGACATTCTGGGGGACCGTAGTTTTTCTTGTCTTTTTTCTATTCATACCCACGGGCAGACGTTTTGTTGCCATTGTCATTAATGTGTGTTTTAAAGATATGGTCATGAACAAGATCCAAGATGGCTGCGCCCAGGTAAACACCTAGCTGCAGCCGCACACAACAATTTCAATAATATACAACTAAAATATAAAATGGACATTACCCAGAACTATAGGAAAGTCGACTGACTGGAAATTCTACAACAAGAAGCAAGGAGAAAACCAGAAGGAAGCGCGGAGGAGCTGGAAAAGCCTGAGGTACCGAGACACGCGGCGCGCGGAGAGGATGGAGCCGAGAGGAGGGTGGCTGAGTGCCTGGCGGGCGATCCCTAGCAGGAAGGAGATAAAACTCCGACTGTGCTGGGCCCCACTCTGAACCCCAGTTCTAGGCCAGACCCCAGGGGCCCAGGCTCACACAGAGGGAGCTGGGCTGTAAGGCGGAACCCCGGGGAGCGGCGAAAGGAGGTCCCGGCAGCGCGCACAGTGCGCGCAGAGAAGGGACGGGCGGCTGTGCCGTGGGATTGCACTGGCGGGAAGGAGACAGGGGCTCCAGACTGCTCTGAACGCCACCTCCAACTCCACTTCCAACTGAACTGAACCCCAATACCGGGCTCATTGGGGGAGAGCATAGACTGTTTAGCAGCAGGCGAAAATCGAGGGCACCTTTCTCTCAGAGGTGCTGGCAGCGAGTACTGAAGGACCCGCATAGGGCGGGGCGAATGGAAGCCAAGGCTGTAGGCACCACCCTGAAACCCCGTCCCATCTGTAGCTGCAAAATGCGACAACAAAATAGATCACAAACGAAAGAAATGGAGGACAAAAAGCGGCTGGATATAGAGTTCAAATCTACGCTTATAAGGTTTTTTAAGAATTTCCTAGAAAAGATGGATAAGACCTATGAGGATATGAAAAGAGATCAACTAGAATTAATAAGGAATCAACAAGAATGATAAGGGATCAACAAGAAATAATAAGGGATCAACAAGAAATAAAGAATACATTGTCTGAAATAATAAATATTATACAGAGTCCTAAAAACAGAAAAGAAGATCGCAAGAATCAAGTCAAAGATTTGGAACATAAAGAGCCAGAAGACTCTCCTCCACAGAAGCTAGAAGGCAAGAGAATCCAGAAAATTAAAGATAATGTAAGAAACCTCTGGGACAACTTCAAGCAAACCAACATCAGAATTATGGGGGTCCCAGAAGAGGAGAGAGAGCAAGATATCGAAAACATACTGAAAGAAATAGTGACAGAAAACTTCCCCCACCTGGTGAAAGAATTAGACTTACAAGTCCAGGAAGCGCGCAGAACTCCAAACAAAAGGAATCCAAAGAGGACCACACCAAGACACATCATAATAAAAATTCCAAGAGCAAAAGACAAAGAGAGAATATTAAAAGCAGCAAGAGCAAAGCAGGTAGTTACCTATAAAGGAGCACCCATACGATTGTCAGCTGACTTCTCAACAGAAACCATGCAGGCCAGACAGGAATGGCAAGAAATATTCAAGGTGATGAATAGTAAGAACCTATAGCCAAAGATAATCTATCCAGCAAAGCTATCACTCAGAATCGAAGGCCAAATAAAGAGCTTCACTAATAAAAAAAAAGCTAAAGGAGTTCATCACCACCAAACCAGAATTATATGAATTGCTGAAGGGGGTTCTTTCAGAAGAGAAAGTAAATAAAGATAAAAATTATGAACAACAAATACGTAACTATCAACAAGTGAATCTAAAAACCAAGGGGATTGAAAAGAATCTGATGAACAATATTAACTGTTGAATATAATAGAATCAGAGGTATGGAAGGGGAGTGAACTGACTATTCTTGGGGAGAAGGGGAGAGGGGGGTGTGGGAAGAGACTGAACATAAACTGTGCACCTATGGATGAGGACAATGGGGGTGGGGAAAGGGCAGAGGGTGGGGTGGGAACCTGGTGGAGGAGAGCAATGGTGGGGGTGGGGGGAAGGAACATTTGTAATAATATGAACAATAAAAACTTATTAAAAAATTAAAAAATAAAATAAAAATAAATAAATAAAAATAAAATAAAGATATAGTCATGTTGTAACTGCAGTTTGGTATCCTGGTTTTCTTGACATTTCATCGCAAGCATTTTCTCCTGACCCTAAAGACGCTGAGCATTTGCTTCCTTCCCACTTCTTTTCTCAGCTTTGAAGGTATAATTCACTCAGCAAAGGGCACTCCATTGCATGTACAGTGCTACAAGTTTTAATGCAGACAGCTGGGTAACCTACCAGTTAAGAAACACAACTGCCCCATCATCCTCCTAACGCAGAGGAACAGACTGAAGTTAACAGCAGTCACCCTTGAAAATGGGCACGCTTCTGTCAGCTCATTGGTTAGGGATTGAGTCAACCGAGGTAGCAGTCAAGCCTGGTTTTGCCATTGCTCTTTACCTTAGTGTTACAGCTGCGTTAGCGGTGGGCTGGGGTAACCTTGTGCTTAGCGTGAGGGCTGGGGTACCAGAGTTGTCTACCGCCGTGCCTGTCCCTCCTTCGTGGTAGCCTGCTGCTGCTGCTTAGCGCCAGGCTCGTGGACGTGTAGGTGGAGGTTCTCTGTTGACCTGGGTCAGCTTCAGCCTAAGGCCTCCTAATGACATTCCCGCCCTCCTCCTCCCAGCAACAGAGGGATTTCCTTCTAGCCTTCCCCCTGCAGCCATGACATTCTGTTTACCCTTTTAAAGCTAGAGGATTTCCTATCCGCTTGTGGACTTGGTGACAGCAAACCTCTGTGTGGTGCCTGTGATTATGGTGCCTGTGATTATCGTGATTGGGACTTTCCTCTCTCCTCCTGTGGCAGCAAACCTGTTTGGTATGAATTAGAATCTGAGCCCAAGTGTTCCTGACCTTTCCTCCCAACAAAACCCCGCCCTCCCCGCTCCCAGCAACAGAGGGATTTCCAAAAAAGAATGTGACTACATCTTAAAAGACACCTCCATCTTAGACACTGAGTTTCTGACTTACCAGAACTCTTGCAACAAGCTGCGGTGTGGCAGTTAACTAGAAACAACCTAAATGCCTAGCAGCATATCTGGCCATTGAGCAAGGCACACCTGTTGTGATAACTCGCCCCGCCCCGGAGAATCTCTGCTGTATCCTCCCCTGCAGGCACATCCTGCTGATACACAACCCTCCCCGCCCTGGAACGTCTCTTTGGCAACTTCCCCCTACAACCTGTGTACATATATTGCGGCTGCAACAAATAAAATTTGAGGCTTGATCAGAACCCTGTCTTGACTCCATTTCTCTGCGTCTCCTGTCCTCCCTCATTCCCTTCCAGGTGTCTCCTCGCTCCCACGTTGCTGTCCCGCTGGCCGGGGCAGGTCAGCTTCAGTCTAAGGCCTCCTGATGACATTCCCGCCCTCCTCCTGGTGACAGCAAACCTCTGTGTGGTGCCTGTGATTATGGTGCCTGTGATTATCGTGATTGGGACTTTCCTCTCTCCTCCTTTGGCAGCAAACCTGTTTGGTATGAATTAGAATCTGAGCCCAAGTGTTCCTGACCTTCCCTCCCAACAAAACCCCGCCCTCCCCGCTCCCAGCAACAGAGGGATTTCCTTCTAGCCTTCCCCCTGCAGCCATGGCATTCTGTTTACCCTTTTAAAGCTAGAGGATTTCCTATCCGCTTGTGGACTTGGTGTTACTGGAGTTCGTTTCTTTTCCTTTCCTGGCAGAAATGGATCTTTGCCGGTACCCGGAGAGTTTGCTTTTCAGGAGAGAAAGCAAGTGGGTGGGGGTTTGTGCCTTCCCCCGACGGCTGCATGCCTGCCCCACGGGGGTTTTTCTCCACTTTGTCTCCATCTGTCTCATGAAGAAAGAATTCTGGTGGAGGTTCATGGAAAAAAGCTTGTGAGTGAACGCAAGTCCCTTTGTATCTGAGGCCCCCGACGACTCCAAACTGACACGCTAGCTCACATGTGGCCTTTAAGAATTCCTTAAAATTTTAGGTGATTTCCTTGCGCCCACTTGAATGGCAGCCACTTCTTTCTCCGAACTCTGCCGAAGGTGAGTGGGTTCTTACACTCCGTCCTTTTGGAGAGTCTTGTCTTTCTTGGAATTGTTTGCTTGGTTGCTTTACAACCTCAGCTCTCTGAGGGGCTCAGGAGAAGGTGTGATTTTGTAGATTATCCAGCCTTTTCTCCTTATGATGTTGGCATGATTGACGACCTCTGTATTTATACATTCTAAGCCCACACCAAAAGTCTTCACTGAATGCATACTACGTGCCTGGCATCGTTCTAGAAGCTGGGGTTAGGGGTGTGGACCAAACAGATCTGAGCTCATGAAATCTATATTCAGCGGGAGGCAGATTTATTTACATATTATAGTGTCGGGGGGAATAAGTTCTCCGAAGAACACTTAAGCAGATGAGCTAAAGGACAATAATAGCATCTGCCCCTTCGCTTCTGCCTGCCTACACTGCTACCCTTCCCTGTACTATCTTCCTTCTCAGGGACCCTGTGGGAGAGCTGAATGAACACACCGCGCCCTAATCTGACACATAACTTGGTAAGATTTCAGCTCCTAACTAAGTGGGACCATCGTGCCCGACGGAAAGGCCATGACTGTGTCTTAGGAATATGCCAGGTGTTCTGTTTGAAGCCAAACTAGTACGGACAGACACAGCACACAGGGGTACCTATTTGGATTCAATCTAAAGAACGTTCCAATAGTCACAGCTGCCTGCAAAAATACAGGCGACCCTGTTCCAGGGGTGATGGCGCCCCTTCGTGGGGAAGGCCCGCCCTGCTCCTGGCCAGTCCCCAGGGCCCCCAGGGTGTCTGACGGGCAGGGGAGCGCGATCCCAGCCCCAGAGGAGAGCCCGCGGCCGGCTCTCCCCGGAGCCGCGCTCCTGCTGCTCAGCGCCGGCCCCGGAGCAGAGGAGCCAGGCCTCGGGCCAGGGAGGCGGCCTTGCACTGGACTCCCGAACCTGCTCTTTCCCTGCGCAGCCGCCCGCGGCGACATTCCCGGGTGTGAAAGAGGCGACTTCGTCCACGTTCAGGCCGTTCTCGCCGCTCTGTCGGCCCGAGGGCGGGAGCGGCCCGGGAGAGGCCGGGGACCATGCCTGCCTCCTCCATTCTGCCGCATCAGAACCGTTCTCTCCCTGCCCCCAGTCCTAGACCGACACCTTGGAAAATCCATGTCCGTGTGGAGAGCGTCCCCCGCCCGGCATCCAAGTGAGGGACTGACAGAAACCGGGCGGCGGCAATGGCGGGCCGGCCCTTTCCCCTCACGTTTCCCCCTTTGCCGCTGGGAGTGACCGGCGCTGCCGCACCCACGGGGCGAGGTGAGAAGGCCGTGGCCAGGAAAGCGGCAGTCCGCCCGCCGGGAGGGCGGGGGTCCCGCAGGCCGTGCGCCTGGGCGCGAGCCCCACCCTCCCCAGGCCGGGCTCAGCCCGCTGCCCGGCGCTGCTGACGACGACGCCCTGGAAAAGGCGCGCGCGCCTTCTGCGCATGCGCGCGTAGCGTCAGGGGCGGGGCCTGTGTGGGCGGGGTCGGTGGGACAGCTTAGCGGGGCCCTAGAGGGCAGCGGCGCGTGCGCCCCGGCGGTGGGCGGGGCCTGGGGCGGGCCTGGATGGGCGGGGCCCTAGAGGGCAGCGGCGCGTGCGCCCCGGTGGTGGGCGGGGCCGTCACGCGCAGCCCCGCCCCCCGGGCCGTAGTCAGGCTCCGGGAGGCGGCAACCGCTCCAGATCAGCCCTTCCCGCTCGGCCGGGGCAGCTGCGCCTCGGTTCTCCGGCGACCATGGGGGACCCCAGCAAGCAGGACATCCTGACCGTCCTCAAGCGCCTCCGCTCGGTGCCCACCAACAAGGTAATGGCCGCCGGCGCGGTCGGCTCGCTCGGCATCCCCGCCCGGCCCCGCGGGAGGCCCCTGCGACGCCCGTGTCCGCGGCCGCGGGAGGAGGAGCCGGCCCGGCCTGTGACACGTCGCACTTGCGGCCGTGGCAGCTGGGCCTCTGCTGGGTCCCCGGCCCGCGCGCCGCCCCCCAGCCTGGGCAGGGGAGCAGCGGGGAGGGGCACGGAGGCCGCGGGCGGGCGGCAGCGGGTCCCGGCGGCGGGGGTGGTGAGGGGTGCGGTCCTAGGGGCCGGGGCAGACACATGGGCTCCTGACACCGGGCGGAGGAGCCTACCCGGGGCTGCCGAGTGGACACTGAGTTCCCGAGGGCCGGGACAAGCTTGGGGGTCCCGGGAGAGGGCTGGGGGGGCACCCGGGGCCCTGGGAGTGGGGCGGGCACCGCAGGCCACCTGTGACCCCGCTGGGGAGCGCGCACCCGGTCGGAACTCCAGCTGGTGGCCCCGGGCGTTTGGGGAAGCTCGGCTCGCCCCCTCCTCTCCCTCGAACGGACCTTCAAGTTCCTCGGGACGCTCTGGGAGCCCCGCTGCCCCGGGGCCAGGCCGGCGGCTGCCGCGCTCCAGTCCGATGCGGCCCAGTGGTCTGTGCGGGCTTCCCGCTCTGTCTTCTTTCTAAGAAAGCCCGGCGCAGCCCTCCCTGCCTCCTGCCCTCCCTCCCTCCGCGGCTCCGGAGCCGGGGTTTTCCTTTCCTCCCGCCGCCGCCGGCGGCGCCCCCTCCCGGCCCCCGCGCCCTTTGCAGCTTTGGAAGCGGCTGGAGGTGCGATGACGCACGGGGCTGAGGTGACTCCCTCTCCTGAGGATCAGGGGCCGGATCACGGGTCGGAGTGGAACCTGGAGAGTGCAAAGGGCTGTCCCGTCAGCGTGGACTCTCGCCTCCTCCTGTGACAGCCCTGCCCGGGCCCCACGGTCCCCTCCAGCCTAAGCAGCTGGCAGGCGCCGGGGCAGGAGCCCTGGCAGGAGGGCCTAGGAAGTCCCCCAGTTCCACACTACACGGATCTTTGTTTCCCATCTCCATGGCCGAGGGGAGCCCATGATTCCACCGCCTGCCCAGGAGCGGGAAAGGACACCGTGCGTTGGAAGCCGTGTCTGGGGCAGGGCGGTCGGGAGGAGGAAGCCTCCGGTGCCAGTGTCTTGGCTCTTTTCCTTGCTTTTCCAGTTCGGAGTCACCTGAGAATAGAGTGGCTCCCGTGGATCGGAGAGCCTCCGGGTCTGCAGGCGGCGCCCCAGAAACGTGATGTGTGTTCTCTGCGGTGGAAGCCGTCCGGGGGAAGGCCCCCTTTAAAAATAAGACTTCCTACCGAGACGCACTTGGAGGGGCGCAGCTGGCACTCCTGGGCGCTGAGGGCAGACCTGCTGCTTTCCAGCTGTCGCCCCGGGCAGGCAACTGGAACGCTTACCTGTGCTCTGTCTTCCTCCTCTGCACTCAGGACGGGGCCTAACGGGGTTGTTGTGAGGACTGAGTGAGACCATCCCAGAAAGACAGTGGGAGCAGTGCCCGCATGTGCTGTCTTCACCGCGTGCCAGCTGAGTGATTGTTTTTGTATGAACAACACACCTGCGGGACACTGTCCATTCCCTAACGGGACACCGTCCATTCCCTAACGGGACACCGTCCATTCCCTAACGGGACTGCTCAAAGCGCCGAGCAAAAACACCTGCTGGTCACCTTCCCCAGCGTGAGACGTTTTTTCTGATCGCCAGTGAGAAACAGTGACCTAACCAAAGATGAAAGCCAGTTTTCCTGATGTGGACGAGTTGGGTGACAATAAGCATTTTCAAAGCGGGTTCTGAAAAGCAGCTCTGAGATACACGAGGCCGAAAAACAGCTCGGTTTGCTCTCGGAATGCGGTGTCCCTCGTGTGCGGACCAGGGTTTTAGCTCCAGGGTCAGCCTCCTGGTCTGTGGCTCCTTCCTGGAAGCTGTATGTTCCTGGGCTGGCATTGATGGCTTGAGTGACTCACTCAGCAAACAGCCATTGAGCACAGCTGGGCACAGAGGTGCACTGGTGGCCCTCGCCGAGCGGCTCCGGCCTCCGGGGTGGAGGGGGGGGAGAGTGTGCAGATCGCCGGGCCCAGTCCCCAGGTGCCATTCTTAGCTGTGATACTTCAGAATTCCTTCATTTTCCCTAAAATGGGGGTCAAAACCGCGCTCCGTAGTTTGGGGGATGCAGAATGAGAATGGGGGCCTTGTTTGAAAGTTAAGACTTTTGAGAGGAGACAGCAGAGCACTAGCCACCACAGCTGCTGCCTGCGGGCCTGCGGGGTGCACCGTGGCACCGCCCGGAGGGCCCAGGGGTCACAATGCGCCCTCCCACGGCGTTGCTGGGAAGTTCAGCTGGCCACCGGCAGTGCCTGGCAGGAGCAAACGCTCAACATTAGTTATTATTTCTATGGCAACTGTTCTCATCAGGAGGCAAAACAAATGGCTAGCCAAAACTTTCTGGTCCTCACCACAGAGCTGTTCAGATAAGCATGTGAATCTTCTGCTTAGATAAGCATGTCTCAGCTCTGCGTGGGGACTGGTATCAGAGCCCAGCACAGCCCTGTGCTCAAAGCCAGGAATCAGGCGGCATCGTGAGAACCAGACTGCATTTCCACCTGCCTCCCGCCTGCCAGGCCTCAGGCCCCAGCCCCAGCCCCAGCTCCTTGCCTTCTACCCCAACCCGCCCCACTCCCTGCATTTGCGCTTAATGCCCTCTGTGCCAGGCCGGTGCTCAGCTCAGCTCACCAAGACAGCCTGGGCGCCCCCTCGTGGAGCTGCATTCTAGCAATTCCTCCTCTCAGGGCAGGGGTGGAGGAGGGGGAAGGGGGCTGGGGCAGGAGGATACTGAAGTCACCTAGTTAGAAACCCGTTCTCCTCCGGAGCCCGCCTCGGATGCTCTCGGACTGGCCTGCGCTGGGCTCTGCACACCTCATCTCTGACGTCACTTCTGCCCACAGGCCATGTCCTGCACATGCTGTGGCCACTGACTGCCCTTCTAGACTCTTCTTGAGATCTCAGTGCCTCTTGGTCCCGTCCAGGAAACGTTTGCATCCTGTCCTTGCTTGCTGAGATTCAGCCTGGTCACTAACCGGCCTGCCCACTGGACTGCCAGTCTGTGGGCCCCGGATGCGCCCACTCTGTGTGCGCCAGGCTCATGCGCAGTGGCCGCTGAGTGAGTGAGGGGTACCATGGCCTCTCGTAGAGGGACAGCGCCTTTGGCATGACCGGTCCCACGGAAGGGGAGGCCGTACCCTAAGAGCTTCGGGGTGTCTGAATTCCATCCCCTCCTCCCGCAGAGGCCAGCACGCGCCTGGCAGTGGAGAGCAGCTCAGCACGTGTTTTTGGAATCAGTGATGCCACCTACCGTGCTTCCCCGAAAATAAGACATCCTCCGAAAATAAGACCTACTTGGCTGTGGGCATGGCTTGTGAGTGTAGCAGAGTAGTGGCTAATTTGCATATTACTCTATTATTAGGTAGTGAGAGAGCGAGAGATGGACTTGTTCCACATGGTTGTGCATTCATTGGCTGATTCTCGTATGTGCCCACTGGCAGTTGACCCCACAGTCTCGGCATATTGGGTTCTAACCACCTTAGCTACCTGGCCAGGGTGAAATTTCAGCTTTCAACTATCTAGGTGAGGTAGTTTCTATTACCCAGTTTAAACTGTAAAAGTTCAGCAGCTTTCCAGCTAAGTCATGTATTGTGTCTGTGGGAGGGCTCCCTGGGCCACTCTAAAGGAACTAAAGCCGACTTTTCACCTTTCCCTTCAGGTGTGCTTTGATTGTGGTGCCAAAAACCCCAGCTGGGCGAGCATCACCTACGGGGTGTTCCTCTGCATCGACTGCTCGGGGTCGCACCGGTCGCTGGGCGTTCACCTGAGCTTCATTCGGTGAGTGACTCTGTCCCCGGGCGTGGGGGGTTCATGTCACATGGAGTGCGTTCCCTTCTTCCTTGCTGTTTCCTTTGACACCAGTGGAATGGGAGGTGGCTGTGACTGGAGATTTAAGTGCCGTATTGAGAAACCTGGGCCAGTGAGAGCACATAGAGCTGTGTCGGAGGCATGGCCGTGGCGTGGACTGTCGGGATGGAGGGCTTGAGACGGTATTTCCTTTCCCTTATGATCTTCCGGTGACAGCAGTTAGAGACCGTTCTCCCGGAGCCCGGCTCCGGCCGCCTCGGGATGCTCTCAGACTGGCCTGCGCTGGGCCGTGCACACCTGGTCTCTGCCGCCACCTCCGTCCACAGGCCATTCCTGCACATGCTGTGGCCACTGACTGCCCTTCTAGACCCTTCTTGAGATCTCAGTGCCTCCTGTCCTTGCTTGCTGACTGGCCTGCTCACTGGACCGCCAGTCTGTGGGCTCCGGACGCGCCGCTCTGTGTGCGCCAGGACATGCACAGTGGCCGCGGAGTGAGTGAGGGCCCGCTGAGCACTCCCTGTAGAAGGGGTTCGGGTGCAGCGGGTCCACCCTGCACCCCGTCAGGGAGAGCGAACGTAGGGTCCAGCAGTCGTACAGCTGTGGCTCCAGGGCACTGGCTCCGCAGAGCCTGAGGGACGGTTCTGTTTGAGTTTTGTGGCAGCTTCCAGTGCTTACACTGTGAACATCTTCTCTTGTCGTCTTAAGTCGTGGGCTGCAGTGGCTCCTCTGACAAGTTCCTATCTTCCACTCACACCATATGGAAGGGGCCTTTGTGTGCGAGAGAGAACGGCGCCCCCTCTGGACACACACAGCCCCACAGTCCAGTGGGGGGTGGCATGGCCCTGTGTGAGGTAGAAGAAACAGAAGAATATAAGAAATAATAAAATAGCCCTGGCTGGTTTGGCTCAGTGAACAGAACATCAGCCTGCAGACTAAAGGGTCCCAGGTTCGATCCCGGTCAAGGACATGCCTGGGTTTCGGGCTTGATCCCCAATAGGGATATGCAGGAGGCAGCCGATCAATGATTCACTCTCATCGATGTTTCTGTCTCTCTCCCTTCCTCTCTGAAATCAATAAACACATATATTTTTAAAAGGAAAGAACAGTGGGCTCAGGGCTTGTAGTCGAGGAGGCCTGAGCTTCAGCAGCCCTGGGCGTGGCCAGGCCCCTCTGCAGCCCTGGGCATCGCTGTGGTCACTGCCACCTCCCACCACGCACCTGCTTCCTGCCCCTTTCCCCAGGGAAGCAGCCAGAGGCAGGCAGGCTGTCTGTAACTGTGACAAGCGATTTTATCTCACGTCGACTTAAGGACTATTGATACAATGCAATGACTATAAAAAGCATTTGTTCCTAAAGGATAAAGTCTTAGAATTCAGAACGAGATTCTGTATGATAGCACAGAAATAGTAATAATAGCAACATAATTTTCTTTTTTTTTAAACTTTGCTGATGCACTTTCCCTAGTTATCTTTTCAGAAAGCGATTTGCAAAGGCCTGACGTGCTGAACATGTATAGCCATATAACACCAAGGTGACCATCTTGGAAAGGGAGTCTGTGTGTTCTTATTGGCTTTGGAGTACCTATCAGTCTCCTGTCTTCTTTTTTCTTAGCTGGTGTCAGAATAGTTTGAATTCACATCCTGTCCTTGTCTCTTTAAATATTGAGGGATTTAGTTGGGAGGGAAAGTTTGTTTGTTTTTATGATGGGTTTGTTGTTCATGTCTTCTTTTAAATTTGTTTTTATTGTTGGAAGTATTACAGATATCCCCTTTTTCCCCATTGACCCCCTCCATCCAGCACCCGCCCTCCCAGGCCGTCACCACACCCACACTGCTGTCTGTGTCCATGGGCTCTGCGTGGACATGCATGTGAATTCCCCGAGTCCTCTCCCCTCCCACCCCACCATCTTGTCTTTAATGTGCTTCCCTCACACAGATCAGCTGGGACCCGGTAACCTGGGACCGCTCTGCCCAGAGCCCAGGAGCTGCTCGTCTGTCTGCTCCCTCTGCTGTGCTCTTTCCGCCCTTCTCCTCTGGCCCTCCCTTTCCTCCCACTGAAGGAAGTTTAAACCATTCCCGGAAATGAGGTGGTTTTGTGGCGCCCCAGGCTGAGGGAGGACAGCCCGGAGCCTGGCATGCTGGACGGCAGTCTCTGGGCTCTCGCAGGTTGAGTCACTAGCCTTCTAGCAGTCAGATAAATATAACTATTTACAGATAAATATAACTGTGTGAATCACAGTGTCATAAATTATTCAAAACAACTGCTCCCACTCCTGTTGGAGGGCATAGTCTGGGATTTGGGCAAAGTCAAGGATGACAAGAGCACTTGGTGGCCTTTTGCTTTTAAAGAGCTAGGAGACTGTTCTTTGAACCTTTGTGCACTGGTTTAAGCAGTCACAGAGCCAGCGTACTGGGGGCATGATGTATCCACTCATGAGGATGTGGAGGTGGAGGGACCGCTTTCTCCTGCCAGCGGCTGGTCAGCACGAGCTTTTGTTAAAGGGACACTCGTTCTTCAGCTCTTCTTCCCTTTGCGGCTCACTCTCTTCTCCTCGCTCAGGTCCTTACCTTCACCACGTCTTCATCTAATCAAAGGCAGGAAGTGACCTTAGTGAGCCCCCTTCTCGTGGGACGGCGCTGAGCAGATCAGGTCTCCTCTTACAGCTGACTTATTCATGGTCATCACCACCTTTTGTTTCACATTCCAGTGAGAGAGAATCACTGTCAGCTTGACTAAAGAACAGTGTTTGTTATCTTTGTTTCTAAGAAATATATAACAAATGTCTGGCTTTGTTTTTTAAAAGACACTTCGGGACTAAAAGGTTTAGGCAGGTGAGTAAGTCTGAGGCTTGTAGCTTCAGTTTTTGGACTTAGTTTAAGTCAGGCACCTGCTTTATGCCTGCCCTCCGGAGCTTGTGCTTATCCCGTGGTGTGACAGGGTCGCCATGACGATGGTGATGGGGATGGTGAGAACGTTAGCCATATGGTGTTTACTTTCTGCAGGAGTGACATAGATAGCCTCCGGTTCTTACCGACGAGGAGAGTGAGCGCAGAGGCTAAGCCACTTCCCCAAGGTCACGCAGCTCGTCATGGCAGAGCGGAGGTCCCCCTCGGCCTGCCCAGAGACTGCCGTAACGGCCACCGGGGACAGGTGGGAGGGTGCCACCTCACGCAGTCTGGGCAGGTCATACGGTGTGTGACTAAGCGGGATCGCTCAGAAAAAGAATTTCCGAACAACACGTGTCGTTTCATCACCTCACTCGGTAATTAAATTCAAAAGGAGATTTCCTTTTGTCTTTGGGAAATTGTCAGTATGGGTCAGTATTTGCTCTTTATATCAGCGTGAAGCAGATATACGTAGATGTGATAATGACGTGTGTTAGTATCATTATTAACCTTAAGGGAGCTACTGGCTGCAAAATAATATCTTTTTTTAATATATTTTATTGATTTTTTACAGAGAGGAAGAGAGAGGGATAGAGAGTTAGAAACATCGATGAGAATCATCGATGAGCTGCCTCTTGCACACCCCCTACCAGGGATGTGCCCGCAACCAAGGTACATGCCCTTGACCGGAATCGAACCTGGGACCTTTCAGTCCGCAGACCGACGCTCTATCCACTGAGCCAAACCGGTTTCGGCTGCAAAATAATATCTTAACATTCACAAAGGTTAATGCCCTTTCGTGTCGGAGAGGCCACCTGCACCGTTCTCACATGTCCAGTCCTTCCAGCCGGGGCAGGAGGGCGGCTGTGGATCCGGAGAGCCTGCTGTTGCTCTATGGCTTCCAGCATTGTTGAGCTGTCCTGTCTCGTTTACGCTGAGCACTGGTGGAATCTTATTGTTGGGAAATACTGCCTTTACCTGGCTCCGCAGTGATCCCAGGGTTCAGGGAAACAGGCACAGGCGTGGCGGGAGGAGGCAGCTGACACTGCAGGAGCATTCCGTCCTGAGTGTTCTCTGCTCTTGTGGTGATGGCGATAGGTCCTTCCCATTTGATGGTGAAATGATGAGCATCCTCCAGGGGTCCTACGAGGTGTCAAACTGGACCCCCGAAAAAGTCCAAACAGGCCATCTGTGCTGAGCACAGACTCATGGCCGCCTTTAGGTCAGGACCCACCCCGGGTGTGAGGCAGAGGCCGAGTTCCACAGCCCACAGGCCGTCATCTCTGCTCCCAGAGGGCGTGGCTGGCTGGAGCGTGGGCCGCACAAGTGCGGCTGGCCCGGCATGGCCTGGCGTGCGTGGCCTGCCTGTGGTCGGCGTGGAGGGGAGCAGGTGGTTGGAGCCATCGGCGCCTTGGCTTCCAGGAAGGATGAGAGGGGCCGGAGCTGCTGTGCCAATGGTCCTGCACCTCGGAGTCCCAGCGTCCTAGGTCACTGTTAACACACTCAGAATTCCTCAGGTTCTGACAGCAAGGAAGCTTGTTCTCAAAGTTTAGTGGCTTGATTTTGGGGAAGAAAAGTATTAACATTTAGGATGTTCTTTCCATTTAGATCTACAGAGCTGGATTCTAACTGGTCTTGGTTCCAGCTGCGCTGCATGCAAGTCGGAGGAAACGCTAACGCAGTGAGTTCATCTCGGGCTGTTGTCCTTCTGTGTGAACGTGTGCTCTGCTGTGGGGCCCCGGTAACAGGAAGTCAGGAGGGGCCGTGGAGTTGGACTGCTGTTTATCCAGAGCACCTGATCCACGCGAAGCTTTGGGCTGGGTGGGTGCTGGGACCGTGACCAAGACATGAGAGCCCTCTGAGAGGCACAGACAGAGTCAGTAAGAAGCAAATAAACAAGAACCTAGCAGGCAGCGAGTTCTTTGGAAGAAAATTAAAACCGAAGAGGTGGTAGAGAGGGTTGGGAGGCTTCTTTATGATAATATAGTTTTTTAATATGTGCGGTGACTTTTGTGCTTAGGATGGAATGAATGATTACAGCTGCTTACATCTGAATTTTGTTTAATTTGTGAAATCTACAAAGTTTTGATAAAACCTATTCTCCAAGTTTTTAAGTACAGTATATAAAGATAATATATTTATTTATAAACTTAGTAATTTCTATACAAAATTAATAACCAATTAAGTGGTCACTTAATTTAAACCAGCAGATTTTTGTAATCCTACTTTCCAACCTAACTAAGGATCCTCAAACATTCTAAATTACCATTTACAAATTGAATATATCTGACTCCTCAAACTCTAAATTGGCAGCCTGGTCTCGCTGGTTTTGTTCAGTGGATAGAGCGTTGGCCTGGGGACTGAAAGGTCCCAGGTTTGATTCCAGTCAAGGGCATATGCCTGGGTTGTGGGTGCGATCCCCAGTGGGAGGAGAGGGGGTGTAGGAGGCAGCCAAATAGTGATTCTCTCTCATCATTGATGTTTCTGTCTCTCCCTTCCTTTCTGAAATCAGTAAAAATATATTAAACAAATAAATAAAATAAACTGGCAGTCTTATAAGTCTAGCCAGCAAAATCACCCAAAGCACTGGTACCTTATTATGCCAAATGGTATAGGTTTAGTAAGTAGAAGTCCCATAGACGCCATTACACATTCAAAGTATAAAAAGTCAAATTTGTATACATTTCAAATAAAAGTTGTATCTGGTATCAATTTGATATTTAAAATTATAAATCTAAAATAGTAGTTTTTAAAATATCAGATTCCCTGGATTAGTGTTTCTCAGCCTTTTTTCATTATTGTTCCTTAAGTAGAATAATTAAATTTAAATTAGATTATCTTAACTTTAAATTGGATTTAATATTTCCCCAGTGAAGAAATGAAATACTAAGGAACATGATTCTGTCATGTAGGGATGAACATTGGAGGGCCACCAACCATTGTAATAACTGATTTTTTTTCGCTTTCTAAGAAACAGTTTTGCCCTGTTAAGAACGCATGCCTTTTATTTCAAGCATCTTATGAGAAACCCGTGCCCATTATCATGATTTTCACACACTTGTTCCAAAACTTAATACTGAGAGTTTGGTTTTATCTGTCCTTATTGCTAAGCCCTCCCAGGGTGGCAGAGTGCCCGCCCACCTCCCGAGAGCAGCTTTCTGTCTCCAGCCAGAGGTGGCCCAGGTGGGGGGGGGAGGGGGGAATGTCAGGCCATTCCACTGAAGCGGTGGAGTTGGAATCGCCCTGCTCAGGCTGAATGCCAGCTCGGCCTCTCACTCACCTGCGTGACGCTGGGCTTCAGAGTCCCCCCTGCAAAGCGGAGCTGGTAACATGGCCTCCCAGAGTGATGCTAGGAGGATTTCATGGAATGGGGCCCGGTAACCCAGAACGGGCTCCGGTACATGTGGGTGCCTTAGACCATGAGTCAGATTGGGTTAATGAAAGCATTGCTCGTACAGGGTTTTGGAACGCCTGCTTTGGTTAGATATGAATTCTGTAATTCATGTCTGCACAGGGACCCTTATACGGTGGTTGGAAAGTTTCCTCTGTTTAACTGTGTCACCTTGTGCTCTTTTGTTAATGAGTAAATAGTGCTGGACAAGGTGGAGGTTAGCGGTGCTCCTACCTGATTTTGTAAAATTTCTGATTTAGTGGAATCCAACTTGAAATGGATTTCTCATGAATTAAAAGTAGTCCAGAGTGGAAAGCATCCCCCGAATAAGATTCATAGTGATGGAGGTGTTTAATGAAGAAACAAAGGGCCAGTAATTTCATTTTGTAATTCATCTCATGTCCAGTTTTACCAAAATAGCAATGTCACATCTGTGGAGGGTATTCCCTTTTGATAAGATAAGATTATTAATAGTTTTTCGTGGTTTACACGGTTTTGGTTTTCACTGTATTTTCAAAAACCCTTCACAATGTGAAGTGCCGTTTCAGTAACCGCTGCTTCCCCCGCAGGCGTCCTTCTTCGACCAGCACGGCTGCGCCACCAGCGACACCAAGGCCAAGTACAACAGCCGCGCGGCGCAGCTCTACCGGGACAAGATCAAGTCGCTGGCCACCCAGGCTGCGCGGAAGCACGGCACTGACGTAAGTGCGGCATGACGTAAGCACGGCACTGACGTAAGTGCGGCATAACGTAAGCACGGCACTGACGTAAGTGCAACAAACTGTTTCAGAAGGAAAGGTGCTTTTTACCCCAAACAGTGAGGCCCGGGCCCGTAAGGGGCTTCCTTACGTGTTTCCGTTCGGAGGCGGACATGGATCCGGGCGGCGGCCCTGTGACCCTCCCCGGGGGGACTTTCCTCCAGCGGCCTCCCCTCCCCCCTGGGCAGGGCCATCTGAAACCGAAAAGTCACCGACACAGCACATGTGGGCACGTGGCACCGAGTGAACCGCGAAAGGGCGGCGGAGGCCGCTCCCCGCAGCTGGGGTCCAGCACGTCCGTCCGCGAAGGACAGGAGCGCCAGCTGGTGTGGCCCACAGGCGGTGGCCAGGGTGTGGGTTTGCAGAGGAGCCCACAGGAGGCTCGCTGTCCTTCGGGGCCTGCTCTGAGGTCTGGGGTCCCGGCCTCTCCTTTCAGACGGGGTGACAGCCTCAGGGTCTGGAAACGTGCCACTGACCCCACACCTGACTGAGAGGCGCTCAGGGGCCCCAAAGGCCTGTTGCTGACTCTGTAATAGCGGGAATGCCAGTGTCGGGCAAGCGGGTCTAGAAAGGGAGTGGCAGTGCTGGGGCGCCTTCAGCGCCAGGGGATGCTGACGCGCCTCCTGTTGTTCCAGCTGTGGCTCGATGGCTGTGTGACGCCGCCTTTGTCCCCCGCGCCCAAGGAGGACGACTTCTTTGCCTCTCATGCTTTTCCTGAGGTGAGTGGTGCTTACGTGACTGCCGTGTGCTCACTCTGACATTTAGAAAGGGTGTGTATGTAGAATGTCCCAGTTAGGGTACAGGCCAAGCAGCTGTGACAACTCTGAAATACAGCCGCTTAACCAAGGGGGAAATTAGTTTCTCATCAGCAGTTCCGAGGAGCTGCCCAGGGGGCAGAGGGAGTTTGTTTTTCTCGTGTGCGGCTCTCCCCGAGGGTCCACGTGGGAAGAGGACAGACCCCAGGAAACAATGCCGTCCTCCTACAGGCACAACTGGGGGTGGCGCCAGTCACTGCCCAGGTCCTGTTGGCTGGTTTAGCTCATGTCTTTTCCCAGCTCCAGTGAAGCCGAGTGTGATGACCAGTCGTCTGCCCCAGTTCAGTTCAGAGCTCCAGGACTGACAAAGAATGAAGACAGTTGTTTTTTAAATATATTTAAAACTTCAGCCGGGACCGGTTTGGCTCAGTGGATAGAGTGTCGGCCTGCGGACTGAAAGGTCCCAGGTTCGATTCCGGGCAAGGGCATGTACCTTAGTTGCGGGCACATCCCCAGTAGGGGGTGTGCAGGAGGCAGCTGATCGATGATTCTCTCTCATCGATGTTTCTAACTCTCTATCCCTCTCTCTTCTTCTCTGTGAAAAATCAATAAAATATATTTAAAAAAATAAATAAATAAATAAAAATAAAACTTCAGAGAGGAAAGGAGAGGGAGAGAAAGAAACATCAATGACAAGAATCACTGATTAGCTGCCTCCTGCACGCCCCCTACTGGGGATAAAGCCCCAAACCTGGGCATGTGCCCTTGGCCAGAATTGAACCTGGGACCTTTCAGTCCACAGACACTCTATCCATTGAGCCAAACCAGCCAGGGCTCAATACATTCTTTATTTAATTTTCAAATAAAAAATGTGCAGAGTTTTATAAATTGCAAAACCTTGACTTTTTGCTATTACAACTTGCATATACATGTTAATCATTGATGCAATCAATAGTTACCAGAAATAACTATCAAACAAAAAAACAGAAAACAATTTACGAAAGGATGTGTTCTGTTGTGAGCTTTGCTATTATTTAGTTTAGAACTGGATACAGAATATCCATAATTAGTAGCTGAGAAATGTTTGGAACGGAAATGATGGGCTAAAAAGGAGAGAAATGACTAGTTTGGTGTGGGTTAGAGTTGGAGACGTTAGTATGAACTCATGTTTTATTTTACTGTCTCTACATCCACACACACACAGACACGACGGAGAACTGATTGTAGATGTGTGTCCTGGTGGGATAGCGCTGCCTGGCTCTGTCCGCGGAGAGGCGGACAGCAAGCACCCCAGCAGCCGGGTCCTGGTGGCTAATACCATTCCTCCACCGAAAGGAGCCAGGCTGCCTGGAGAGAAGTGCAGGCTGGAGGACGGCCGCTGGGGCAGGGAGCCTGGAGCCCTGCTGAGAGGAAGGAAGGAGGGGCGGGCGCGGGGACTGGGGGCAGGGTCTGAAGGACCTGGGAACCACCTGAAAGAGCTGCCAGTGGTCAGAGCTGGAACAATCTGAACAAAATAAACAACGAACGTATTGAATTACAGTCCAAAGAATAAAATCAATAGCCATGTCCTGTTCTCCTCTTTTTTTACAATCATACTGATATAAATGGATGATTGAATAAATGGGGACAAGGGATGCTCTTCCTTACAGAAAAATTCCAAATCATGTATAATAGATACCCCCCCTCAGGAGGAGAGTTTATCCTCCTCCCCTTGAACGTGGGCCAGACTCAGTGACCAGCCTCCCTAGACTAGACGGTGGAAAGGGAAGCACAGAAGTTTACCGAGAAAAGCCTGGCAGGCACCGCCTGACCGGTGCCCAGGGTTGGCATCACCAGGTCAGCCATGTTGACATGAGGCGGTGAGAAGGCACCGCACCTCCATGGCTTTCTTCCCCGAGCTCTAATCCAATCATGAGGAAACATCAGATAGACCCAAACTGAGACACATTCTACACAATACCTGATCAGCACCCTCAAAGGTTCAAGGTCATGAAAACAAGGACAGACTGAGAAACTGACAGAGCAGGGAGACGAAGGAGAAGGAAGGCATGCAGGGTGGTCCCGGGACAGAAAAGAAGCCCTGAAGGAGAAGCTGGTGAAATCCACGTCAGGTCTGGGGCTTAGGAATGGGCCACAGAACTCTGAGTTTTGACAGATGCACATGGATATTTGAACATTGAAGGAAGTTGGGTGAAAAGTAAAAACCTCTACTGTCTTAGCAACTTCTCTGTAAACCTGAAATTATTGCATAGTTTATTTTATTTTTAAAAAGGAGGCAAGCCTGGCTGGTGTTCTCAGTGGTTGAGCATTTCCCAGTCAGAGCACATGCTCACAGGCTCATTCCCCAGTAGGGGGCGTGCAGGAGGCAGCCAATCAATGATTCTCTCATCACTGATGTTTCTCTCTCTTTCTCTCCTTCTGCTCTCCTCTCTGAAATCAATAAAATATTTTTTAAAGGAAAAATACGGAATTTGAGCATTGAAACAGAGACTTAATATTATACATGTTTAAATATTACCCCTCCTCCCCACTAATCCAGGTATGAAGAGATGACTATTTGGATGAGTCGCTTTTCCCCTGCTTTGATTTGTTTTTTATGACTTTTCTCGCTTTGCTCCAGGTGAGCGGCGCAGGATGGGCCTCCACACACCCCGAGCCGTCTCTAACATCCAGGAACGTGGAAGTCCCCCCAGCAAATAATGAAGGTTGTTTTTAAAATTTTATTCATTGATTTCTAGAGAAAGAAAAACGTTCATCTGTTATTCCACTTATTTATATGTTCATTGGCAGTTCTTTTTTAAAAATATGATTTTTATTTATTTCAGAGAGAGGAAGAGGGAGAGAAATATCAATGTGGGACAAATGTCTAACATTTTGGGAAAAAATAATAAAGCAGAGGTACTTCTTTATTCTAAATTGAAATGGACCAAAGATTTAAAAATAAAAATGAAAATATGAGACCCAGCTGGCGTGGCTCAGTGGTTGAGTGTTGACCTATGAGCCAGGAGGTCAGGGTTCGATTACCAGTCAGGGCACGTGCCTGGGTTGCGGGCTCGATCCCCAGTGTGGGGAGTGCAGGAGATAGCCGATCAATGATTCCCTATCATCACTGATGATTTTACCTCTCTCTCCCTCTCCCTGCCTCTCTGAAATCAGAAAAAAAAAGAAAAAATATATATATATATATTTAAAAAATGAAAATATGAGGGTGCTAGAGAAATGGGCGAGGCTTTCCTGCCACTTGGAGTGGGAAGCCCTTCTGGGCACATCCACGCCTCTTGCAAGGAAAGATGAGTGAGTCTGACCACCGGCGATGTAACACTGGGTCTGAAGAAGTGCTTCAAAGACGATAAAAATTTGCAATTCATTTATAGACCCGAAACTTGGTTCCTTAATATGCAAAGAACTCGGACAGGACTGGTTTTGTATGATTTGCAGCCTGTGATTGTGTGTGCGTGTGTGTGCACATGACCCTAAATGCCGGCATAGAAGACATTGACACATCCCACAGTGGCACTGAGCTTTTTGGTTTCTTTGCCTTCCACTGCGCTGCAGTCGTGCTGGCCTGCACGCCTTCCCTGTGCTTGCGTTCTGTTCGGACTCTGACTCTGGTCATCACACGGCCACCTCCTTATCAGAGCCTCAGCTCCAAGTCCTCTCCTCAGAGAAGCACCCTTAGCTCCACCCCCACACCCCCCAGCACTCCAGCCACAGCCTGTCTTCCTCATGCACAGCACGCCTCCGTTCTGGGCACTAACGTGTCCCGTAGCTTCCATGTCCATGTGTGTTCCTTCCGCTGGCTGTGAACTCCAGGGAGAAATTCTTTTGAAGAGAAGAAATCTCCCTGCACCAGTGACTGGTTTGTCATTGTCCATAAGAGAAGAGAAAAGCTAATTCCCACACTCACCTGACTAACAGAGAAAAGGTGGGGGTTGTACCTTCTGAAAGTCAGGTGGTCACGTGAGCATCACTACCCTTACAGCGCCCCAGCACAGAGGCCTCTGTGACTGCAGGGTGCCTCAGGGAGGTCCCGTAGCCGCTCAGTCCCGTGGCTCAGCCCCTTTCACTGACTGAAAACTGAGGTAGCTAAAGGCACAACAAGACTTTAGCATTTAAATCTGTTTTCACTCCATGGTTCGCTGAAGAGCTTCTCCTCAGCCTGCAGCCGCACCCTCCTGCCTCCTCCCCATCCAGAATTTCCTTACGCAGCTGGTGGTGAGGGACACTACTGTCTCAAGGCCTATCCCGGAATTGCGTTTGTGGGCACTGCGGCCAGGTGCAGTCTGGAGTAAATGGAAGGACTGCATGATGGAAAGGAGAGAACAAAGAATTTTCACAACGAGAACAGCAGGCCTGGAATACTCTGCTCCTGGGCCTTACTCCCTGCGGCTCTCCCCGCCCAGGGCAGTTCCGGCCGACCTGGGGGATCCGTGCACGTGGTCAGCGCTTTTCCTACAAAACGGCATTGTTCTCCTCCTGCTGTGCCCATGTAAAGGCCTTAACTAGCGTTCACCTGTTAAATGTTATAAAAAGAAAACGGTTGGGTTTCCTTTGGGCCTGCCACTTTTTAATAACAACTTTATTGACGTGTAATTCGCATACCATAAAATTCAGCCTCTGAAGTATGCAGTTCAGTGGTGGTTAGTGTATTCACAAGGTTGTGCCGCCATCACCACTCATTCCAGAACATTCCCATCACCTCCAGAGAAACCCAAACCCCTGATAGCCCCTCCCCCTTCTCTCCCACCTCCCTCAGCCCCTGCAACCAGCAGTCTGCTTTCCGGCTCTAAGGCCTTGTCTCTTCGGGCCATTTCCTGCAGTAGGCTCAGACAATATGTTGTGCTCAGCACAATATCTTAAAGGAGCATCCATGCTGTAGTATTTCCATGTGCCAGTATTTCATTTTTTGTGGCCAAATAGCGTTCCATTGTGTGGATATACTACATTTTGTTTACTCGTTTTTTAAGTAATAAAATAAGAAGTTTTTAAGTAAAGGCTTAATAAGAGTTCTAACCAGGATCATTTTTTAGGTCACTTAGAAAACGGCAGATTTCTTGACAACTGGAAATTTAGGTTTCTATCATTGATGTGATTGGTGTTAGAATTTCCAAATATTAACATATGTTGGGTATATAGTCCATGTATGGACTAGGTATCTCGAACAGTTTACTTTGAAACACCAGGTCATAGGCAGAATTCTGAATGACATTAATTAGGGAGACCCCTGCCATCTTATTCTATAAAGCAACTTGATAGAAAACATACTTCTATTTTAATGCACTTTTTAAATCAAAGTTATTTTTTTCTTTTTTAATCCTCACCTGGGTTTTTTTTGTTGTTGTTTTTGTTTTTTGCAATGCTTTTCAGAGAGAGTAGAAGCAGGGAAAGAAGGAAGAGAGAGAGAAACATTGATGTGAGAGAGACACAGCAACTGGCCGCCTCCTGCACTCACCTGACCGGGGGTGGGGAGCAAACCCACAGCCGAGGGCCGTGCCCTGGACCAGGAATCAAGCCCGAGACCCTTCGGTTCGTAGCCCAGCGCTCCAACCACTGAGCTCGCCAGCCGGGGCTTAGTGAGAATCTCACGATGGAGTACGGGGCTAAAAAGAAAGCGAATCACTGACAAAACTGGGTGAGAAATGTAGTACTCAGCAAGTTAAATGCATTTCTTATTCAAAAGCAAGTTTGATGAGTATATTTTCTGTTTTAATATCTATATTTTTAACTTGCAGGTGGACCGGAGCAAGGACCAAGTGTGGAAGGTCTTAATGTACCAACCAAGGCAGGTCTAGGTAATGTTCTGATTTAGAGAACATTCTGATTTAGAGAATGAGATTCTTCTGGATGACAGACTAATTTCCCATATTATCATCTCCTAAATAATAATTTACAATACCATAGAGTTGTGTGTTTTTTTTAAAAAAAAAACACACACAATTAAAATAGAAAAAGTGTGTGTTTCTGTTGGTCTGACTTTCTCCTTTGTGTTTTTTTTACAGAGGTTTCCTCTATCATAAAAAAGAAACCAAATCCAGCCAAACGAGGCGTGAGTATGGCGTGGGAAATACCGGTAGTTCAGTTCTGAAACAGCCGCTGCCGCTGCGTTCTTATTGACTCTGAGCCGTTTTGTGTATAACAAGTACAGCCTGGGTAAAACTCCATGCTCTGCTCAGTGCGGTGACTGTTGTGCCGAGGGAAGGTTTTCTGGAATGGGTGTTTAATGTCGGTGATGAAATGCTTAAAGCACAGCAGCACAGGCTGCCTGAGTGTCTGCCTGGCTGGTTCTGTAGCATTTCGCGGGCCTAAGCTCGCGGGCACCGCACTAATGGCTGCTCTCCTGCATGAGCTTCAGCTCCTCCTCTGTAAACGGTGTGTGTGTGTGTGTGTGTGTGTGTGAGGACCAGGGAGGAGAACGGGTCCAGGGCTGTCACGGTGCCTCCCGCAGTGCTAGCTGTTGGCACAAAACGTGTCAACAGGTGGGCAGCGTGTAATCTTGTGTGTCCTCCAGCTTGGGGCCAAAAAAGGCAGCCTGGGAGCCCAGAAGCTGACGAGCAGCTGCTTCGATGAGATGGAGAAGCAAGCCCAGGCTGTGGACAAGATGAAGGAGCAGGAAGACCTGGCCAGGACGGCGCCCAAGGAAGACTCGATGTGAGTTACGTCAGCCGCGGGGACGGCTCAGCGGACGTAGCTGCTCGCGCCCAGTGTACCTCGCTGACACCATTGCTTTCCCTGTGCGGGGAGGGCGGCGTGAGGCTGAGCTCCGTGCAGATGAGGGTGGCAGGAGGGGGAGCCGGAGGGAGGGAGGCCGGCGAGGGCGAGCAGCGGCATTCCCGGGGAGTGAGGGCGGGAAGGGAAGACTGTGCCGGGTGGGGTCCTGCAGGGAAGATGCTCAGCACCGTCAGTGACGAGGGAAAGGCACGGGAGACCTCCCTCACTAGGAGGCTGATCGAGAAGCCAGGCAAGCCCGGCGGGAATGGAGAGAAATGAGTCCCTCACACGAGCTGGTGGGCATGTACAGGTTAAACCTGTAGCTATAGTGTGCCCAGCAGTCACTCCTACGAGACGGTAACCACTAGGCCACACTAACCTGTGCGTGAGTGCCCACGGCAGCATTGGTCCCGATGGCCAACGGGAGAAGCGGCCGCATGTCCATCCGCTGTGGGAGGGATGGGCGTGGTGGGTCCATCACGGGGATATTGTCCAGCCCAGAGAGGCATGCGGTGCTGACACAGGCTACCACAGCCCGGGGGGCCTGGAAAAGTTCGCTGGGAGCCGGTCGCTAGGACCACGCCTGTGGGATCCCGTTGGTGGGGAACGGGCAGGCGCGGAGCGATGGGAGCAGACCGGTGCTCGCTGTTGGGGCCGGGGAGGGGAAGGGCTGGCTGCTCCTCGGTGTGGGGTTGGCTGTGCCAGGATGGAATGTTCTGGAATGAGTAATGGTGGGTTATGGACTGTAAGGGCTGCATGTATGGCTCCGCAGTGAGGAAATGTCGTGTGCAGCTCCATTGAGCATGGAGGCTGATCTGAATGTGTGATGGCGGCTGTGGGCTGTGTCCCAGAGGCCTGAGCGATGGGTGTGTCACACCGCACAGAGGAGAGGGACGGGAGGGTGCGGGATGAGCAGGGAATTGAGCAGCAGGTGCGTGGGGACGGCAGGACGGTGAGTGGTGAGTGCTGTCTGAGGCGGCATCGGGCGGTGGGTTTGGCAGGGAGGGGCACTCTGGGCAGCATGGGGAGGAGACTGGAAAGCAGGAGGCCAGCCGGGAGACCGGTGTGAGGTGAACACAGGGCTGTTTCCTTCGTGTGAAAACAGAAGAGAAACACAGGCGGCTGGAGTGACGTTATGACTGACAGGTCACGAGGGGCCGCGGCCCAGAAGGAAAGGCAGCGCAGGCCTGTTCTCCGTTGTTTTTACATGTGTCTTACCAGGCTTAGCTCGAGGGATTGCAGACTGCGTGATGCAGATGATCATAATTATTTTATTTTTATTTATTTTTATTTTTTTTATATATTTTATTGATTTTTGTACAGAGAGGAAGGTAGAGAGATAGAGAGTTAGAAACATCGATGAGAGAGAGTCATCGATCAGCTGCCTCCTGCACACCCCCCACCGGGGACATGCCCGGAACCAAGGTACATGCCCTTGACCGGAATCGAACCCGGGGCCCCTCAGTCCCCAAGCCAACGCTCTTGAGCGTTGAGCCAAACCGGTCCCAGCAAGATGATCATAATTATTTTATAAGTTATTTTGAGGGTCAACTTAGTAACTGCTCACTAAAGTAATTAGGCCGCGCCTGGTACATAGTAAATGCTCAGTCATCCTGATTTCTTACTGCTCATACTCACCCTCCGCTAACTGGAGCTTGTGTGGTGAACTCAGGAAACCTGAGATTGTCATTTAACTGGCAGAACATAGGGGGCAGCACTGCACTGCATTTGGGTTGAGCGTGGTTTGAAGATTCATGTAAAATTGTGGTTGCTCGGCTTCACTGTGATCTCTCTGAGTGCGCTGCTTTCAGACCTGGGGAGGGGGCTCTGTCCGGGGCTCCAGAGCGTGGCCAGCCCGTGCCCCGGAGGGCGCAGCCCGGGGTAGGCAGCACACTCCTTCCTGCGGCCCGGGCTCTGAGCGGTGGTCCTGTGGGAGCACAGCCTCTGCTCGTCTCTCGTCAGCACCGGCTCGGAGGGTGGAGGCGGGTGGGGGTGGGGGGGATGGATTTGCTTCGGGAGCCCATCGCTTTGGCAGCTTCCTTGGCCGGTCCGGTCCGGTCAGGACAGCCGCGCCCCCGTGCCCGGCTCACTCCCGCCTCCGCCCACCGCGCTCGGCTCGGCCCAGGCCTGGCCGCTGTGTCATCCCAAGACATGCGGCTGCTGTTCTGCGTGAACGAAGTTACTCATTTGATGAAGGAGACAGAGCTCGGTCCAGCAGCTGCCAGGAGCAGTGCTGAATCCTGTACCCAGACCCCCAGGCCGTGACCCGAACTGCCCGGGCCGCAGCCTCGCCCCGGCCCCCTGAGGTGCCTGTGCGCAGGCAGCAGGAAGAGGGAGAGCGGCAGGTGCCCCCGCCCCATCTGAGGGTCTGGCAGGCCCCTGGAGCTGGCACGGGAAGGCGCCGGCAGTTCTGAGCAGCGGGCATGGCTCAGTGAGCCCGGCGCAGTGCCCGCTGTCGGTGACAGCCGCCGCTGCCGCGCTCCTCCCAGGAGAACTCGGCTTGCATCCTGTCCGCTCACCTTCTCCACAGCCTCTGTGCCGGTGACGTCCATGCATGATTCCAAACAGATCCATGTTTCCTTCCAAACGTGCTTGAAAGAGGATGCTTTTCTGAGTAACCCATCGGGTACGTGGCCACAGCCCGCTGTAGGACCAATAAATAGTCAAGCGCGCAGTCTGCCAGCTGCGCACAAACAGAAGCCGGCCTGACTCGCGGGGGAAGGAAGGGACTGCGTCTCCTTAGGGAGAAGCTCTGCCCGCACAGGACGCGTGTGCGCGGGGCGGGGTGGGCGCCCGCTGGGAGCGGCCGTGACGTCTGGCAGCTCTGTAAGCGCTGAGCGTGAGACCGATGTGGCAGCATTCCCGTTTCAGGCCGAGTGTGTTGCTCTCTTCCTAATGTGCGGACTCTGGCTACTGCTAACATGGGCGTAGTTTTCTTTATGGAAAGTTAAGTATTTATAGCGGCTTTAGAAATCAGAGTAAGGGCAGTGCTCTGTGTCCGTCTTTTTGCCTCCCCCTTTTAAAAAAATAATACATTATTGATTTTTTACAGAGAGGAAGAGAGAGGGATGGAGAGTTAGAAACATCGATGAGAGAGAATCATCGACCAGCTGCCTTCTGCACACCCCCCACTGGGGATGTGCCCGCCCTTGACTGGGATCGAACCCAGGACCCTTCAGTCCACAGGCTGATGCTCCATCCACTGAACCAAACCAGTTTCGGCTTTTTTGCCCCTTTTGGTGCCTTGTTCGTCCCAGGCGTTTGGAAAGTAGATGCTGGGGTTCTGACTGACGGGAAGGCAGGGAGTCTGCGGCAGAGGGGGACTATTCCATTTGAAATGCTCTCAGAGGCCTGAATACATAGAGGACAGGGAACGTTTTTGTAAATTGAAGCATCTTTTCCTTAATTTGTCTATTTGTAAAGTCAAGTTATATATATTTTTTTATTGTAAACCAAAGGAAACCAGTGAGAGTAATCTCTTACTTTTGATGTGTAATGTGGAAGTATAATATCAGTCCAAGTAAGAAACTCTGCTTTTTACTGCTCTATATGGAAATAATTCTGGTGTGCATTGTGGTGCATAGTAGGTAATATAAATTCTTACTATGTGGTAATATAGGTCATATACACCAGGACAGCAGCAACCAAAAGGTGGCTATAAACTCACTCACATTTTCTTAAGCATCTATTTTAAAAAGTGCCAGCTTGCCTCCAGAATTGTTAATCGTGGAGAGAAGCACAAAGCTACAAGTATGAGTGGCATGTTTCATTTTGCTCAGTATTTGATCTGAACAGTTAACCTGAGTGAAGGAACACTTGTTTTTGCAGTGTCTCGTCCTTACGGCTGGCCTACAAGGACCTCGAGCTTCAGATGAAGAAAGAGGAGAAGATGACAGTGAGCGGGAAGACGAAGGCGGAGTCCGAGCGGCTGGGCATGGGCTTCGGGAACTGCAGGAGGTACGGAGCGAGCCGCTTCCTGCGGAACGCCGGCCGGTGTCATCCTGAGCTTCCTGTTCCCTCACCGGCAGCAGCATCTCTCTCCCTCCTCTCTCTGATGCGTGTGCTGATGTGGGTGACAGCACGGAACTCCCAGACCTGGTTCCTAGAAAACAGAAATCGGTCTGGCTTGTCCCTCAGTGGATGCCCCCGGCAGAGCCGGGGCACGTGACTGTTTGTGTGACTGGTTCCAGTCCTCACTGTGGTCCGGTGGTTTTCGATGCTTATACCAACAAAATGGTTTCCATTGTTCGCGTCTTTAACCCCACCAACCAATGTATTTTTGTTGGGAGGATAGATGAAGACGCTCGTTGGTGAATATAGCATCTTTATGAACTAACTAACCATTTTTTCCATTTTATTCTGTTTTCTCAAGTGGCATTTCACACTCAGCAACCTCAGATATGCAGACCATTGAACAGGAAACACCAGTCACAGCCAAACCTCGGAAAAAGTACAGCGATGACAGCGATGACCCATACTTTACCTCCAGCTCCAGGTAGTGTGAGAAATCGTCCTTACAGTGTTGTTTTGAAAAGCAGTGATTAGAATGAACTTGCTCGTTTACTTCCCTGCTTCTTGTTTTGTTTTGCTTTTAATATTTTTTTTATTGACTTCAGAGAGGAAGGGAGAGGGAGAGAGAGAGAGACATCAATGATGAGAGAATCATTGATCGGCTGGCTGCCTTCTGCATGGCCCTTACTAGGGATCTAGCTCACGATCCAGGCATGTGCCTTGACCGGGAATCGAACTGGTGACCTCCTGGTTCCTGGGTTGACGCTCAATCACCGAGCCACACCCGGCTGGGCTACTTCTCTGTTTTTGAACACTTTGGCTGGAGTCAAGGGATCCTTTGGAAAAAGCTGGGGAAATATTTGTAAGAAGGCAGTGCTTGCTGATATTAAGATGTTCGGCCTGGCCCGTATGGCTCAGTGTCGGCCTGTGAACCAGGAGGTCACGGTTTGATTCCCGGTCAGGGCACAGGCCCGGGTTTGCCCTGACCTCCACGCTCCTCAGGATGGGTCGTGAAGGAGGCAGCCAATCAATTATTCTCTCTCATCATTGATGTTTCTATCTCTCTCCCTCTCCCCTCTTCTCTGAAATCAATAAAAATATATTTATTAAAAAAGATGTTTGACGCCGGGACCGGTTTGGCTCAATGGATAGAGCGTCGGCTTGGGGACTGAGGGGTCCCGGGTTCGATTCCGGGCGGGGGCATGTACCTTGGTTGCGGGCATATCCTCAGTGGGGGGTGTGCAGGAGGCGGCTGATCGATGGCTCTCTCTCATCGATGTTTCTGGCTCTCTATCTCTCTCCCTTCCTCTCTGTATAAAATCAATAAAATATATTTAAAAAAAAAAAAAAAAAAGATGTTTGACAATAAGGAAGGAAATTGGAAATGGAGAACGTGCAGACTCTGAAGGAGCATATTAAGTTAGAGCCTCATTCCCAGAGCTGGAACGTTTCACTCTGAAGCCCAGCTCAGGATCTCCAGTCGACAGGGCATAAAACAGTGCTCTGCGTGTTTATTAATAATTACTGCTGCACTCCGAAGGCTCCCTGCCCCTGAGGCGACCATCTGGTGTGAAGCTGACCCTGGAGAGGGCCCTGGCTCAGGTTCCAGCGGCCTGCAGGGCAGGGGCGGGCAGGGGCAGGGCAGGGGCAGGGCAGGGCAGGGGGAGGCACAGGAGCGGGAAGCAAGGCTGAACTTGAATCATCTCACTCGTGAGGTTCCGCTCAGTGGTGTCCCCAGTCAGAACTCAGCGGCCCGGGCTTCCTCTTTGCCTACGAGTCACCTGGTTACCACTTCAGGGCTGTCTGACTCAGAGGGAACACCCTGTCATGCCTCTTGAGAGAATTTAAATCCTTTCCTACAAGGTAAGGCAGTGGTTGGCAAACTGCGGCTCGAGAGCCACATGTAGCTCTTTGGCCCCTGGAGTGTGGCTCTTCCACACAATGCCACGTGCAGGCGCGCACGTGCAGTGCGATTGAAACTTCGGGCCATGCGCAGAAGCCGGTTTTCGGCTCTCAAAAGAAATGCCAGTTGTGCTGTTGCTGTTTGGCTCTGTTGACTAATGAGTTTGCCGACCCCTGAGGTAAGGGAGATGGTTAACCTGCTTTGGAAGCCGCAGGCAGTCAGGTCACGTCGGCTGGTGTGACTGAGGGACTGCGGGCGGCTCCCCGGCCTGGGGACGCGGCTCTGCACGTGCCTCTGCTCCCCGCACCTTTGGTGACTTCCCGCTCGCTCGCCGCTCCCACAGAGGAGAGCACAGGGACGCGGGGAGTCTGTTTCAGGTTCCGTGGCGCTGCTGCCCGGCAGCCGGTAGCCGGTGGGAAGGACAGGGCCCTAGAGACCCGGAGGGCATCGCCCGCCGGCCCGGCACAGCTCCACCGCCCGGCCCGGCACAGCACCGCCCGGCCCGGCACAGCTCCACCGCCCGGCCCGGCCCGGCACAGCTCCACCGCCCGGCCCGGCACAGCTCCACCGCCCGGCCCGGCACAGCTCCACGCCCGGCCCGGCCCGGCACAGCTCCACCGCCCGGCCCGGCACAGCTCCACCGCCCGGCCTGGCACAGCTCCACCGCCCGGCCCGGCACAGCTCCACCGCCCGGCCCGGCACAGCTCCACCGCCCGGCCCGGCACAGCTCCACGCCCGGCCCGGCCCGGCACAGCTCCACCGCCCGGCCCGGCACAGCTCCACGCCCGGCCCGGCCCGGCACAGCTCCACCGCCCGGCCCGGCACAGCTCCACGCCCGGCCCGGCCCGGCACAGCTCCACCGCCCGGCCCGGCACAGCTCCACGCCTGCGCTGCCCACAGCGTGGCCTGAGGGCCAGCCTGCAGCCCGGTTGCTAGGACACGTTATTTCTGGTTGGAACGGGAGCAGGTGGTGTTTCCACAGGGACCGCACTTGCTGGCTTCCCGCGGGCAGACCTCGGTGCGCGTGCACCGTGAGGAGCTGCCGCCCCTCTGCCCTCTGGAAGGGACAGGGCTTCGGAAAGCCAGAGATTAGTTCCATGGAGAGCTCTCATTGCTTCCAAATTATTCATTAGCCCATTAGAACTTGGATATTATGAATTATGAAAGAGTGCTGTTTCTATTAAAAATAAGGTCAGCCATCTCTCTGTTTTTATTGAGTTCCATTATTGCCAGGACACGGACAATGTAATTATATACCGAGCACAGAGGGAGGAGACAGGACAGTCTGCTCAGCCTCACAATGCAGCGTGGCCTGCAGGGGGCGCAGTGCCTGCAGCCGTAACCCAGACAGGATGCTCGGGTCGCTCAGCGAGGGCTCAGGGAGGTTTCCAGGCTGAGAAGGACCGAGTGGGAGGGCAAAATTAAAGTCAAAGAATTGAGCCAAAACCGGTTTGGCTCAATGGATAGAGCATCGGCTTGGGGACTGAAAGGTCCCGGGTTCGATTCCTGTCAAGGGCATGTACCTTGGTTGCGGGCATATCCCCAGTAGGGGGTGTGCAAGAGGCAGCTGATCGATGATTCTCTCTCATCGATGTTTCTGGCTCTCTATCTCCCTCCCTTCCTCTCTATACAAAATCAATAAAATATATTAAAGTAAAAGCATCGAGCCCCGCTGGCGTGGCTCAGTGGTTGAGCGTCGACCTATGAACCAGAAGGTCACAGTTCAAGTCCCAGTCAGGGCACATGCCCAGATTGTAGGCTGGATCCCCAGTGGGGGAGTGTGCAGGAGGCAGCCCATCAATGATTCTCTCTCATCATGGATGTTTCTCTCCCTCCCTCACCCTTCCTCTCTGAAATCAATAAAAATACTTAAAAAAAATAAAAAGTAAGAAGCATTGAACTCTAGGATCTAGAAACCAAAGAGGAAGGTCACTAACGATGTGGCGGTGAGATTTGGAGGAATGGCCATGGACAGTCCTGTCACCCTTCCTCCCGGCAGCAGCGGGGGCCTGGCCAGGCTCTGCCTGTCCCGCGGTGAGCTGCCGCGCCCCTGGATCAGAGTCCCCCCAGCCCAGCTCCTGCTAGTCAGTAAGATCCCAGCAGAGTGGCTTCTCTCTCCTGTTTTTGAACAATTCAGTCATTTTCTTAAAATCTAATGCCCCAATGGTACAGCACTTTGGTTTATATAAACGAGTATTTCCTTACAGGGATATCAAATCTGCAAAATCTACGTTCACAACCTCAGAGTTGTGGAGAGCCTGGAAATTCCAGCCACCCCGGGGCCAGTGCCCCGACCCCCCAGCACCCTCCTCAGCCCATTCAGACTCCCATCTCCCTGGGCTTCCCAGCTCAAGTCAGCCAGCCCGACCCTCGCCTCACAGCTCACGGGGCCTGACTTTCCTCAGTTGACAGGCCAGTTCTTTCCCGGGCCTTACAGACCAGGGCCTCGGACCCAGGACTCTCCCGCCTTCCAGACCTTTTCTCCGATGTGACATCAGGTCACTCCGCCGTCTGGTCTCCCTCTGCGGGGACGGGGCCGTTGCTCCCAGCAGGCCCGTGCTCGGGGCTTCGGGCTCCCGCTGACAGCGCAGCGAGGGCTGGTCGGCTTCCGGGAGCCCGAGCGCTTCGAACATTGTGTTCCTGCCCGAGAGCGGCGAGCGGGGAGCCGTCTGCCCCTAGTGACCCCCTGGAGGAGGCCGACCACACCCGGAGGTCCTGCTTCCTCCCGTGTCCACGTAAACTCCCACCCCGGCTCGGACAGCAGGCTTCTCCCTCCTCTCCTTTCTGGTTTGTCCTTAGCTCTCCCCCCGCCCAAGTCCTGGCTCACTGGTCCCTGCTGCTGTTTTCTATTCATCTCTGATTGCAGGCCCCTCTCACAGCCCAGGCTGTCTGTCTGTCTGTCTGTCTGAGTGGCTCCCCGGGGCACCTCTGGCAGCAGGGAGGAGGGCTGGGCGAGCTGAGCAAAGTCCTGGAAATGACTCTCCTCGTGTCTGCTCCTGCTCACGGTCAGCCACGGGGCTGCCCGCCACCCAGAGGGAGCCCAGAGGCCAGTCCCCGGTCCCCGACGTCACTGGGGCAGCCTCCACGTCACTGTCCTCTCTCAGCAGGTACTTCGACGAGCCGATGGAGCTACGGAGCAGCTCCTTCTCTAGCTGGGATGACAGCTCCGATTTCTACTGGAAAAAGAAGAGCATCAAAGAGACCGACACGGTTCTGAAAGCCACAGGCTATTCCGACAGGTATGAGGACAGAGCGGTGGGACTGACCGGAGTGTAAGGGAAGTCTCTGGGACAGTAAGTGGTTTTGTTCTATTTCTAGAATATTCTTGGCATCCGGTGTTCTGGCCTCACCTTCCCCAGAAGGTGGTTTGAGCGGGATTGTGCAGTCACCACCTGTGTAGACTGGCTTACTTCCGTGTTCTTAGGTTCCTTCCTCTGCATGGCTGAGCTGTTACCCACCCACCTGCCGGAGCCGTCTCCAGCGTGGGGACTGAGGGAAGGGCTGTTTGGTTTATTGTCCAAACCAGGGGACGCTGGCGGTGCAAGGTGACACAGCCAGCACGCTGGCCAGCAGGCATGCCCAGGCTGTCCGGTAACGAGCTGGCTCAGCCTGCTCACCTGTGTCCGCGTGGCGTGGAGCGGCGCCCTGTGCGCTGTGGGGTCTGTGTTCACTGAGGGATCTGCAGGCCTGCGGCGGGACAGCCTGTTTGAATGGAAAATTCCTTCCAGTGGTGTGTGGTTTGTACTGTGTGTTTTTTTTTTTACTAGGATTTTTAGGCTTTTTAAAAGTTGCCTGAAATCCTTTTACAAAATTATTGCTGTTGGCTTTAAAAACAAAATGGCATGCGTATACATTATAAATAAGAAACACATTTGCCTCACCTCAAATTAGCTTAACCTACTTTGCTGGGGGTTTTGTTGTTTTTTTGTGCTGAGAACACAAGCTGTACCCTAGCAAATGTCACGTATACACTGCGGCATTGCTAACTCTAGCTCCCATGTTCGGTCCCCAGAACTTACTCATCTGCTCGTTTCCCAACCCCTCTCCCACCATTCCACTGTTTCTCTGAGTTTTACCTTTTTTAAAGAAGTTTTGATTCCATTTGTAAATGAGATCACACAGTATTCGTCTGGTTTATTTTACTTAACATAACGCCCTCCAGACTCATCCATGTTGTCACAATGGCACGGTGTCCTTGTTTATGGCGGAATCCTGTCCCATTCTGTACACACCACATCGTCCTGCCCTCTCCCCCCCAGAGGCTGAGGTGGTCTCCACGTCTCGGCTTTTGTGAGAGCTTCAGTGAACACGGCATTGCAGCTCACTCTTCAGATGTTGTCTTTGTCTCCTGTAAATACACACCAGGAGTGAGATGGCTCGATCATATGAATTTCTGTTATTTTTGAGGAACTGTCGTACTGTTTCCCACGGAAGCTGAATTAATGTACCTTCCCACCAACGGTGTGCAGGGGTTCCCTTTCCCGTCCTCACCAGTTCTTATCTCTTGTCTTCTTTTTGTTGTTTTCTTGTTAATCCTCACTGGAGGATATTTTTCCACTGATTTTTAGAGAGGGTGGAAGGGAGTAGAAGAAAAGAGAGGAGGAAGGGAGGGAGGGAGGGAGGGACATCCATGTGAGACACACGTTGCCTGGTTGCCTCCCACATGCAGCCCGATGGAGCTGGGATTGAACCTGCAACCCAGGGAATGGAGCCCTTGGCCCTCCAGTGAAGGACCAGTTCTCTGACTGCTGGCCCCGCTGGCCAGGGCTCACCGCTTGTCTTTTTGGCGATGAAGCCTCATTGGGTTTGGCTTGCACCTCCCAGATGATTAGTGAGCTTCTCATGCCTGCGTGTTGGCTGTGAGCTTTCCTCTTAGACTGCGCTTGCTTAGTGTTGGTATGTTGTGTTTCCATTTTCATTTGTTTCAAGACATTTTTTAATTCTTCTCTGACCCTGTGGTTGCTCAGGAATGTGTTAGTTTCCACATATTAGTGAATTTTCCACTTTTCCTGCGTTGTTAATTTCTGCTTTCATAACCATTGTGGTTGGAAAAGATACTTAATATGATTTCAGTCTTACATTTGTGAGGCCTCACATGTGATCTAACTCGCTCTGTGACCTAACGGGGCGCACCCGGAGGACGTTCTGTGTGCTCTCAGGACGCTGCTCTGCGCTGTCTGATGGAATGCCCTGAGTGTGTCCGTTGGTCCGTTTGGCCTAACATACAGTTCAAGTGCAACTTCCCTCCCTGGCTTTCTGTCTGGCTGAGGTGTCCATGCTGAGAGGGGGCAGTGAGGTCTGTCAGTGTTGCCACACTGTGTTCTGTCAGCTCCGTTGGGTGCACATGTATTTACAGTTGTTATTACTCTTGATGACCTGACCTCCTTACCATTATGGGGCCTTTGTCTCTTGTTGCAGGTTTTGGCTTAGCGCCTGTTTTTCCTAACAGAAATATGGCTGACGCTATCGCTTTTGTCTCTTAACTTTCAGCCTATGTGTGTCCTTAAGACTGAAGGCAGCCGGGACCGGTTTGGCTCAATGGATAGAGCGTCGGCTTGGGGACTGAAAGGTCCCGGGTTCGATTCCGGTCAAGGGCATGTACCTTGGTTGCAGGCATATCCCCAGTAGGGGGTGTGCAAGAGGCAGCTGATCGATGACTCTCTCTCATCGATGTTTCTAACTCTCTATCTCTCTCCCTTCCTCTCTGTATAAAATCAATAAAATATATTTAAAAAAAAAAAAAAAAAAAAAGACTGAAGGCAGCCTGTAGCTGTGTCTTCTTGTTTTTATTTGTTAGTTTTTTCTTTAAATGTTTTAATTGATTTTTGAGCGAGAGAGGAACATTGATGTGAGAAACATGGATCGGCTGCCTCCTGCACACCCCCTAGTGGGGATCACTGGAACTTGAGCATGTGCCCCGCTGAGAGTTGAACGGGCAGCCTGTTGGTGCAGGGGCTGGTGGCTCAGCCAGCCGAGCCACATCGGCCAGATCTCTCACAGCTGTTTGTTTGTTTGTTTGTTGTTGTTTTCAGCACTTACTTCCTCTTTATTTAATAGACTAGAGCTGTGGTCGGCAGTGTGGCTCTTCCACAAAATACCACAGCCTGAGTGAGTCTATTTTGAAGAAGTGGCATTAGAAGAAGTTTAAGTTTTAAAAATTTGGCTCTCAAAAGAAATTTCATTCGTTGTACTGTTGATATTTGGTTCTGTTGACTAATGAGTTTGCCAACCACTGGACTAGAGGCCAGTGCATGAAATTCGTACACAGGCGGGTGGGGGTGTCCCTCAGCCCATCCTTAAATCTGGGACCCTTCTCACAATCTATGACTGCTAGGTCCCAACCACTCACCTGCCTGCCTGCCTGCCTGCCTGCCTGATTGCCCCTAACTGCTTCTGCCTGCCAACCTGATCACTCCTAACCATTTCCCTGCCAGCCTGATTGCCCCTAATTGCCCTCCTCTTCTGGCCTGGTTTCCTCCCAACTGCCCTCCCCTGCAGGCCTGCTCCCCCCCACAACTGCCTTCCCCTGCTGGCCTGGTCCCCCCCAACTGCCTTCCCCTGCAGGCCTGGTCCCCCCCCAACTGCCCTCCCTTGCAGGCCTGGTTACCCTCAACTGCTCTCTCTTGCAGGCCTGGTCTCTCCCAACTACCCTCCCCTGCCAGCCATGTTGTGGTGGTCAACTTGTGTCCACATGGGGGCAGCCCATCTTTGACCATATGGGGGCAGCCATCTTGTGTGTTAGAGTGACGGTCAATTTGCATGTTACCCTTTTATTAGAAGGAGGATTAATGAGGTTGCATAAAAATGTGCTTATCTTCATTAGTAACCATGGGAATGCAAATTAAAACGAAGTGCTATTATATGATCAAAAATAGTCAAAATTATTAAGACATTTAGCAACACCAACTACTTGTCTATAATAATAAAAGCAGAGTATGCTAATTATACTGGGCCAAACAGCAGAACGACCGTCCGGACAACCTTCCAGACTAAGCTGCGGCTGCGAGCGCCAAGGCAGCCACCGTGGCTGCGAGGGCCGAGCCCCTTGCACGAATTTCGTGTATCGAGCCTCTAGTCCTATATAATAAAAGGCTAATACGCAAATCGACCAATTGGCGGGATGGCCGGTCACCATGATGCACACTGACCACCAGGGGCAGACACTCGATGCAGGAGCTGGCCCTGGTGATCAGTGCGCTCCCACCGAAGCCGGGCTCGTGGCTGGCAAGCGCAGCGGGGGGCGGAGCCTCTCCCGCTGCGGAGCACTGAGGATGTCTGACTGGTGGCCCGGACACCCCCTGAGACTCCTGGACGCGAGAGGGTGCAGGCCAGGCCGAGGGACACCCCCCCCCCAGGGCATGAATTTCGTGCACCGGGCTTCTAGTAAGATATAAAAGAGCATTTCTGCGCCTGCTCACTGGCTGTCTGCAAAGGCGTGCACCCACCATCTGCACATACAGGGTGCCAGCCGTGGTGGGGGGAGGGCAGAGCATTGGGCGGACGGCACCCGTGGGCCAGTTGACAGCTCCGCAGGTACCGTGCCCAGCAGGCTGTGGGCCGGGCTCCCCTGGAGTCTGCCGGGTGTTTATAGGACCCGGTGCTGCCCGCTCTCCCAGCCCGTGGCCGTGCCCGGGCCCCACAGCGGGAGATAGGCACCCTCACTGCCCTCTCACCTCCCCCACGGGAGAAGTTGTGGGTCCCCGTGCACTGAGCTGTGCCATCTTGGGAGAGGGACAGCGTGGGCCAAGGGAAACTGCGCCTCCACCTTCTTCAGTGCCCCTCTTGGTTCTGGCCCCGCTGGGCTGGCACCTCTGCTGGGCTCGACCCACTGGGGCTGAGACGGGCGGAGGAGCAGGACGGGGAAAGCTCCGATTCCGCCCCCTGCTGACGTCGCCCGATTCCGCTCTTTCTAACCGCAGGCCGCCTGCTCGCCGCAAGCCGGACTGGGAGCCCGCCGGGAGCGCGGACGAGGCCCAGAAGAAGTTCGGCAACGTCAAAGCCATTTCATCCGATATGTACTTTGGGAGACAAGACCACGCCGATGTGAGCGTCTGCGGGTTCTGCGGGGCAGCGGGTGATGGCGCTGAGTGGGATGGGCTCAGGCCCCCGGGTTTCTGACTGCTCACCACACCTTGTCCCCTGGGGGCGACCGTAAGGCAGGACTGTGTCTCTGTTTCTCTCACTCCTTTCTCAGTGTCTCAATAGCCATCCAAACTTCTTTTGATCCTAGCCTGAGGATATTGTTTGCATTGATTTTTAGAGAGAGTGAAAGGGAGGGAAGGAGTGGGGGGAGAGAAAGAGAAGGGGAGAGAGAGAGAGAGAGAGAAACTTCGATGTGAGAGATGTTTGCCTCCCCTATGCACCCTGACCAAGGCCGGGCATCAAACCTGCAACCGAGGTACATGCCCTTGACTGGGAATTGAACCCACAACCCTGAGGGCCGACACGCTAACCACTGGGCAAAACCAGCCAGAGCCATTCAGTCGCTTTTGAATAAACTTGAGGCAGTTCTGATAGACCTGTAACTTAATCTCTAACCAGAGTTAAATGGAGTGTTTGGTGTGGGTTTCGGAGGCGGGTGTATTTATTTCCGGGCTGTTGCCTGTCCCAGTGGAATCTCGCTGAGCAGTAAAATGCGAATGGACCCGCAGAGGTCCGGCCTCCTCCTTCGGAGCCTGTGTGCCTGCGCGGAGCTCGGGGCGGATTGCAGCTCCTCGGCGCAGGGAGCTCCCCTAAAGGCCCGGTTTGTGTTGTGGCGGCAGCACGCTCCCTCCCGCATTGTCAGAGCATTCCACGTGCCTCAGGCTTCTCCCAGCCCCGAACCCCTGCTCTGAAGGCCAGGCGTCAGGCTCAGTCCCCTCAGCACAGGGAGTGGGAGAGGCCTCCTGCCGGCCCCGGGGGCGGGGGCGGGGCAGCCCCACACAGGACGCGTCTCCCCGTGTCCTCGCACTGGGTGGCCGTGGCGTCCTCTGTCCTCCGTGTGGGATCCCCGCGGCCCCCAGGGGGGAGCCGGGACGGGCAGTGACAGCCCCGGGTCCTTACTGTAAGACTGATGCCTGTTGGGCTGACTCTCCCCATCTCGTCCAGTTTGAAACGCGGGCGCGGCTGGAGCGGCTCTCGGGAAGCTCCTCCATCAGCTCGGCCGACCTGTTTGACGAGCAGCGGAAGCAGACGACAGGTGGGTGCCGCCGGGCTCAGGCTCAGGCTCAGACCCTCCCATCCAGCTCCCCACCCGGGCGCCGGCTCAGACCCTCCCATCCAGCTCCCCACCCGGGCTCAGGCTCAGACCCTCCCATCCAGCTCCCCACCCGGGCTCAGGCTCAGACCCTCCCATCCAGCTCCCCACCCGGGCTCAGGCTCAGACCCTCCCATCCAGCTCCCCACCCGGGCGTGAGGGGCGAGTGGGAGGGGCCTCAGCCCCCCCCCCCCCCCCCCCGAGCCCCAGAGCGAGCAGGGGGCCCCTGGCGTTCCCATCCTAACCCAGGGCCGGCTCCGTGGTTCTGGCTGCGCAGGTGCCCACCCCTTGGATGGATGGATGGATGGATGGATGGGGTCAAGGGGAGAGGCCGCCCGAGGGAGGGCGGAGGGCTCCCCCAAAGGGGGGGGGGCTCTTTACCGGGCGCTGGCCTGCCAGGCGCGTGAGGCCCGGAGGAAAGAGGGGCTCTGCAGAGACACCGGCCGGCAGGCTGTGCCGCTGGAACCAGGACGGTTCAGACCAGGCCCCTCGGCCTCCCGCGTGGGTGGTGCAGCTGGTCATCGACGCAGGATGGGGGGGCCTGGTGCTGGGACCGGAGCCCTGGCCCTGCCCACGGCTGCTCCTGGGAAGCGGGAGAGCGGGAGGGGTGACCAGCGCCGCTCTGTGTGCAGGAAACTACAACCTCTCGAGCGTGCTGCCCACCGCCCCCGACATGGCGCAGCTGAAGGAGGGCGTGCGCTCCGTCGCCGGGAAGCTGTCCGTCTTCGCCAACGGAGTCATGACCTCCATCCAGGTCAGGGGCTGCGGGACGGGTCTGGGGAGGGTGGGCTCTCGTTGTGGAAGTGAGACTGGGACCACTCTCCAGTCGCTAGGAAATTACTCAGTGACTTAGTGTTCGCTGCGTGTAGCCCAGGACCACTTCTTGTTTACATTTTCTAACTTATGACCCGAGGGGAATTGTTATAGGAATTATCCTGGTCCTTGCCCACTCCTTTCCTACATTGGAACAGAAATACTAAGAAGACAGTAAAAATGACATTCTTTTATCTTTAAAAAGGTATTCGATGCATATCTTTTCCAAATTAAAAAAGATTACATTATGTATATATAATCCTGTTTTTAGATGACATTTTGTTATGAGCATTTCCATGTAAGTAAAAATTCTTCAAAACCCACATTCTTTCCAATGGAAATACATGTCAGTTATGTAACAATTCTTCAGGTTGGCTTTTGAGAGAGTATTCTAACCTTCAGTGAGGCCAGGGTGAGCCAGCTTGTATACAGGGTGGGGAGAGTAGGCTCACAGTTTATTCTTATCTTATTATCTTATTATTTATTAACTAGAGCAAGAATTCATGCACAGGGGGGTCTTTAGCCTGGCTGGTGATTGGGCGGATCAGCACCACAGGAGGTTGGCCAGTGGAGGGAAGGGACAGCGAGAGGTTGACTCTGAGAACCCAATGACCACCAGGGGGCAGCTCCTGCGTTGAGCATCTGCCTCCTGGTCGTTAGTGTGCATCATAGTGACTGGTCCACCAGTTGTTCACTTGGTCACTTAGGCTTTTATATATGTAGACTAGAAGCCCGATGCACAAAGATTCGTGCAGAATAGGCCTTCCTTTCCCTGGCTGCCAGCAATGCCTTTCTGCTCCAGCCCTGCCTACCCACACTGCCCGGAGGCCCTGGGTGGCTGGGGTGGTGTGGAACTCCTGCATTGTCGCCATGGCAACAGTGCAAGCGTCCAGCCCCGTCCCTGGCTGCTGGGTGCCTGTGTATGCAAATTAACCTGCTGTCTTTGTTGGGTTAATTTGCATACCCACTCCTGATTGGCTGGTGGGCATCACAAAGGTACAATTTGCAACTTTCTCTTTTATTAGTGTAGATTATTGTATTTTCATTATTGTATTTTCATTATTGTATTTTCACTTGTATACCTCCTTTTGCCCACCCTGTATACCAACCGAAGGCCACTTCTGATTGGGCGAAAGGCTTATCTCTGAACCTTCTGTTCATGTCAGGTTATTGCAGGGGATTCTGTCATGAATGTATGACATGGCCCCTGGGAGTAGGGCCATTGGGGGGCCCCGGTGCCTGCAGGGGCCCCAGGTGGGTGCAGGCCCCTAGAGAATTCCGGAGGCCCTTGCTGAGGCCCTGCTGGGAGTGTCAAGCTGCTCAGGTCCCTGGGGGGCTGAGCCTGTTGGTCCTGACAGATGAGCATCCCATCCTTAGCCACGCCCACCCCGGAGGTGAGCGGCGGAGGCGCAGAGAGCTGGAGTGCGCCCCCAGCGAACCAGAGGTCAGGCTCAGACTCCACCCGCGCTCCCCTCTCCTCTGTCCGGGCACACCTCCTCGGGCTCCCCGGCCTGCAGGCCGCCTCCACACGCTCCCCAGCAGAGGCCGGGGCGGGATGAGGAAGAGCGTTGGGTGTTTGTAACTCATCCGGGCTCTCTCTCTAGGATCGCTATGGCTCCTAATGCTGACATCATGGCTTCCTGGAGAAGTTCCTCCTTAAGGGACCGACGCCGTCTGCAGGCCCCCTTCCTTGTCCCGCCGTCCTAGGCCTGCTGACTCCAGGTCTCCTTTGAGCAGGAGCCTCACTGCCATTTCTGTTTGTGCGCCCTCTCCGCCAGGCTCCCGCTCCCCGCTTATTTTCTTGGAATCTTTAGTTCTGACAGCGGGGGCCTGAGACAGGGCCCTCCCACCCACTCCCCGAGAACAGAGAGCCTTGTGTGGGGCTCAGCGTGTGCCACCGTGGGCTAGGGCTCAGAGTCAGCTGGCGCCAGCTGGGCCTGGAGGAACGAAGCCCACAACAGACATCTCAGTAGAAATGGAGCAAAAATAAAAACAAAAGACCAAAATGTGTCTCATTGACGGATTGCTTCGTTATATTTGCACATAGTCAGGTGACTTCAAAATAATGTTTAAAGCCACCTGTCCCCTTGTAAATTGTTTATTTTTATGATCTATAAATTCAAAGATAATTTCAGTGAGTGCTTTTAACAAACAGGTTTCTGTGCTGCCGAGGGAACTAATCTTTTGACAAGGTGTGGCTGTTTGAATCTCTGAGAAATATAAGAACTCCCTAAGTGCATTTATAAATCGATAGAGTGTACAGAATTAAAAATAAATTAAGAAGATACACTCACGGAAAACATTTCAGAATGTGGGGAAATAGTAGTTGTAATTGGGTAGTTTTGTTAATATTTTTTATCTTAGTATTTGTTTTTTAAAAATTACAGAATGTGTATAAAGAAAAATAACTTGGCTGTGTTTTAGACAGCATTAGAACATATTGTTCCGAACAGTAAAATGTATTTGAAATTTGATGAACCGGAAGAATGGTTTCAGCTGAATATTTTGTGAATCTTTCTTAAAGCTCCGATGACTAGACTTTGAATAAACAGTTGCAGCAGGTGCGTTGGGACTTTTTTTTTACCAAAGTTTATGAGACGAGGTGTCATATGTGAGGGCTCCCGGGTCTGACATGGATGTACACTTGGATGATGATAAAACTACCGATGGATTTGGTGTCTTGTTTTGTTAATCTGAGGATATTTTTTCCTTTTTTTTTTTTTTTTTTTTTTTTAAGGGAGGGAGGAAGAGAGTCATCGGTGAGAGAGAGACATCCATTGGTTGCCTCCCACACACGCCCAGCCAAGGCTGGGGCGGAACCTGCAGCCCAGGCGTGTGCCCAGGGGCCAGGCTCCTGGCTGTTTCTGTGTCCGTCTGGGGCCTGATGTCACTAACAGCGCGCGCAGTAGGTGCGGTGTCCCTGCTGAAACGAGGTGAGCAGAGCGGCCTCTTCCAAGCCCCAGGCGCTGTCATAACAAGAATGAACAGTGTCCCCCGTCCCGGAGGCCCAAGGGCCAAGGTCAAGGTGCCATCGGGAGGCCTGTCTCCAAACAGCCCCGGGAAGTGAGGGCCTCCACGCGGGCCTCGAGGCGCTCAGCCCAGCGGTGCCGTGAGGAGCCCTCCCACGGGGTGCCCCCGGCGGGTGCCCGGCTCGGGCCGGGTCCAGGAGTCTCGGCACCCGGCTCTTTCCCTTCTTCAGGGGACGGCGGGTCAGACTGCTCAGGCCCTGCAGCGCCGCCTGTACCAGAAGGACCCTGCCCCTGAGCCACTTCCTCTCTCCACCCACTGCCCTTCCGGCACCTGGCGGCTGTGCCCGGTCACTACACACTGTGGGCACGGTGCTGCCTCCCTCAGGGACCAGCTCAGCACCCAGGGCTCCGCCTGAGTTAGATCCTCACTCCGGGCACGGGCCTCACTACTGGGGTCAATGGGGCCCCGGGGCACCCCTCTACCCCCACCCCCTGCCCAGCTGCTCAGCCCAGTTGCTGTGCGCCCACCCTCCCCCGTTCCCGCCCATGGGAACAGCCTGTGGGTCTGTGGCCTTCACTGCCTGAGTATCCCCACCCCTCACCTGACCTGGGCCCAGCGTCTCCCTCCTCCATCCAGCCCGGCCCCAGCTGCCCCGAGCAGCCCTGGGACCAACACCCTGCTCCTTCCTCCTCTTCCTGCTCCAGAGCCTGGGCGCTCGGCAAGGCCCCCAAACCCAGAGCCGCCCCCCACCTGCCCCTCCCAGCCCAGCAGTCCCCCGAGACACCCCTGCCCGTCAGGAGCCCTCAGATGAGGGTTAGGAGCTGTTTCTGGGGGTGACCAGGATGAGGGTGCAGACACCCTCGCCGCTCACCGTTTCCCGTGGAGAGAAGAGCAGTGCCACCACCTCAAGCGGGGGTGGGAAGTACACAGGAAACAGCTGAGTCACCAGCGGGCCGCAGCACACAGTAGGTGTTCAGGCTTGGGCCCTTAGGCAAGGAGAGGCGATGCGGGAACAGGTTCAGAGATACCAAGGTATTAAAGGGCTTGTTCACCACCACGGGGCCTGCCCAGACCTCCCTAACCAGCCCACCCTGGACCACCTCCCCCCACCCCTGAGCTGCGGCCTGGTGTCCGGGCCAAGGCCCGGCGCGCTCTCCGCAGTCCTCACTCTCAGACCGGGGTGATGGGCGTGGGGTTTGATGCAGCCAAGCCTGAGATGGGGCAGCAGAGGCCGAGGCCTGGGCTCCCACCTCGTCCGGGTTCACCCTCCCACCTGGCGGACCAGGCAGGGGGGAGGGGGCGGGGAGGATCCGAGGACCCGCTCCACCTTGTTCACAAAACCGAAGCCCAGAAAAGTACGGCCCAGGTCCCCCGGGCGACCCCGGAAGACAGTTTCCCGAGAACCGGCTGGCCAGGCTGTGGGGCTGCGTGCAGGAACATGGGAGGGTGACCGGCCGAGGGGCCGGGCCCGGAAACCAGAGTGGTGAGTAATGGAGCTGCCTGCGGCGGGTGGGGGGGGGGTGGTTAAGGGGGGGACGGCGCTGCCTGAGGAGGCCTCGGGGGAGGGGGTGCTGAGAGCGGCTACAGCGTTCGGACAGGTCCAAGCCTCTCACGGCCGCGTGCACGGCCCAGCCTGGAGGGCGGAGCCTCCCGGCACCATGACAGCCAACAGCTGTGGTTGTCAGCAGGAACCTGTGGTCTGAACACGTGGCCCCCGCCTGAGGGATAGAGTTCAGGTGCATGTAGCTGAGTAGGATTGAATGTTGTGAACATCTTGACCACATCCTCTCTGCCTCGTGGCATCTGCTGTAAAATAAGGACTCGGCTGGTAGTCCGGGGCGCTGTCGCTGGCTCTGCATCAGCGAGGACAGCGTCCCACCCAGACCCAGCTTTCTTCTCGTCTGTCTTTTCTCAGTCCTTCGCCGCCCCCTCTCAGGCTCACCGAACCTGGCTGAGCTGGCGGGCACATAATGTGCCCAACGGGGGGCCGAGTGTGCCTGCCGGCTCCATGAGGGGGATGCGGAGGGAGATCAGGGTGGGCAGGGAGACTTGCAGGGGGACAGATGGCTAAGGAGGGTGCTGACGGGAGTTTCTGCGGGGGGGAGGGGAGGGTGATGCGATTCTCCCTCCACCTTCCCACGAAAAGTCCCCGCGAGGCTCAGAGCCACGGTCGATCCTTCGAGAGCAGAGAGTGAGAGTGGCGAACACGTGCCCACATTTATGTATCAGGCTTTCACCAGATTTGCAGGGCATGGGCCACTGTCGATTCATTTCATCCTCACAGCTGCTCTGTGGTTGCACCTTATCAGCTGCCTTTACAAATGGGGAAACCGAGGCACGGGAAGAGGCTCACGGCCAGGCCATTAGAGAGCCTCAGAGGGACCCGCAGTGACGCCCCACCTCCTGCGGGCGGCTCAGCAGGGCTCCTCCCCTGGGCAGCACCCACCTGCCGTGGGTTCAGTCGAACCCCTTGGCACTGAGCCCCCAGCAAAGCCTCCCTGTGACTGTCAAGGAGCGGGAAGTACAGGTGACCCCGGAGGTCCCCACACCCTCACCCCCAGGGGACAGTGGGAACTTGCTGGAAGCTAATTGCAGCATGTCATACACGCAATTTCATCGAAAGGTTGATGGAACTTGGGGACTCAGCAAGAGCTGAATCACCTAGGCCAGTGGTCGGCAAACTCATCAGTCCTCAGAGCCAAATATCAACAGCACAACGACTGGAATTTCTTTGGAGAGCCAAATTTTTTTAACTTAAACTTCTTCTAACGCCACTTCTTCAACATAGACTCGCCCAGGCCATGGTATTTTGTGGAAGAGCCACACTCAAGGGGCCAAAGAGCCGCATGTGGTTCGCGAGCCGCAGTTTGCCGACCCCTGACCTGTGTTATTGCCTGGAAATGGCTGAGGGCCTTTCCCCAGAGCTGAAAAGAATGCATAAATGACTGCTTGCTGACAGACAGCTGAGGGCATTTCAATCTACATGTTACTGCCTCCTGCTGGCCAAACGCCTGAACAGCCGTAGGTCACTTGGTCAAAGGAGTTCAAGAATCTTTCCCCTCGTGTGGTCCAGTGGCTGAGCATCGATCTGTGAACCAGGAGGCCACAGTTCAATTCCCGGTCAGGGCAAGTGCCCAGGCTGTGGGCTCCATCCCCAGGTGGGGCGAGCAGGAGGCAGCTGATCAGTGATTCTCTCTCATCATTGATGTTTCTGTCGCTCTCTCCCTATCCTTTCCTGTCTGAAGTCAATTAAAATCCATTTTTAAAAAGTAAAGGAAAGTAACAATGATATTTCTAAGGAAAATAAAGAAGTAGCCGAAACCGGTTTGGCTCAGTGGATAGAGCGTTGGCCTGTGGACTGGAAGGTCCCAGGTTCGATTCCGGTCAAGGGCATGTGCCTTGGTTGCAGGCACATCCCCAGTAGGGGGTGTGCAAGAGGCAGCTGATTGATGTTTCTCTCTCATTGATGTTTCTAACTCTCTATCCCTCTCTGTAAAAAATCAATAAAATATATAAAATAAAATGAAAATTAAAAAAAGAAGCAGCAGCTTTCCCATCAGGCCCTGGGCTGCGTGTAAGGCAGAGCAATGTCGTGTTTCACCTCCAGCCGAGCGGCCAGCAGCAGGTGCCCGGCCGGTGCCCCAGGCCGCCCCGTGTGCCCGCCCCGTGGTGACCCCAGGGCAGTCTGTCCAGGCGGGAGCCCGGGATGCCGGTGGCCTGAGGCGGGGCGCAGAGGCAGAGGTCCCTGAGTCACCGTTGGAACTGAGCTGCCGCGGTGTCTTCGCCGGACAGGGCTGGGGTGCTCTGGAGACAGACCCCAGGAGGCTGGGGCCCACGGGGGCTCAGTCGCGGGTCCTGGGACTCACCAGTGCGGGGAAGAGTGCCCTGGCTCACGGGTCTCTCCAGACCAGAGGAACGTCAGCGGGGGGCCCAGGAGGGGAGCCCACAGCGGGCCTGGGGAGCGGGTCTGTGGTCCGGCCTGGCAGGAGGTGCGGGCGGCACTAAGAGTGAGGTGACCAGACGTCCCGCTCTTGGCCGGACAGTCCCGACTTTTAAAAATTTGTCCCGTGGCATTTTAAAGAAGTCCCGATTTTTTCCAAAAAATCGGGACTTCTTTAAAACGCCGCGGGCCGCGGGACAAATCGTTAAAATTCGGGACATCTGATCCCCTTAACTCAGAGGGAAGCTTCGGAGGAACGGGAGGACTTGGTGGAGACCGGAGGCCACCCACCCTCTCGCCTCTCTTGTCCGTGAGACTAAACCAGGAAAGGACGCAGAGGCAGCTGGCCTCCTGAGGACAAAGCCAGCTCCGGTTCCAATCGTGGCCCCTGGTGGCCTGCGGCGGGCGGCCCCACCCTCCAGACGCTCCGAGACCTTCCGAGGGGCCGGCCAGGGCACGGCAGCGGAGGCAGTCAGCCGGGCAGGAGGCCCTGGGCTGGCAGGAGGCAGGCGGGTCCGTTCCTGTGCAGGGCTGGGCCCTCTCGGCTCGCCTCCCAGGAGCCAGGGCGGGCCGGAGCACCGGGACGGCGGGCCAAAGGCCGGAGCAGGACTGACCCCACAGAAGCCGACACCCGGGCCGGTGAGGCTCCCTGAGGACCGGGCTGCGGGGCCCCCTTCCGACCAGCCGGGCCCGCAGAAAGCATCGCCCAGCGACGGGGGAGCGGGGAGGCTGGGCCGCAGCCAGAGGAGTGCCGACGGCCTCGGGTACCCCCCCGCACCCGCACAGCCTCTGCGGGGGGAGCCCCCAAGTGTCTCCAGGGTCAGGGGTCAGGTGAGCAGAGGCACCCACCCCAGTCGCTGTGGTGCAGCTGAATTACTGCACATGGACACGGACAGAGAGGAGGAGCCCCTGGAGGGGGGGCGGGGGGAGGGGGAGTCCAGGGGGAGGAACGGGGCGGAGGAGAGACTTGGACAGGGGGCTGAGGGGGCTGTGGGGGTGCAAGGAGAGAAAGAGGAAATGGGCCAAGCGCTGGGTGACATCTCACCTCCTGAGCCTCCTGTGAACTTGGTTTCTCACCAGAGCTTCTGTTTGTGTTATGGGGGGAGGAAGAGTGTGACAGAAGTGGAGGTGGCCTGGGGGCGGCGGGGGGGGGGAGTGAGAGACGCCATGGAAGGGATGGGCAATGGAGTTGCGGGAGGGGCGGCTCGGAAACAGCTGGAAGCAGGATCTCTAGGGCCAGCAGCGTCCTCCCGGGGTCTCAGCCACCGGCTTCACTCTCTCACCAGACCCCAGCCAGGACAGGGCCACCGGCAGCGTCTCCCTCTGCAGGAGCCTGACTGGCTCCCAGAAAAGGGCTCTGATCGGCTTCGCTCCAGGCAGGACCCAGCCCTGACCAATCAGGAGCAGCTGAGGGTCGAGGCCGTGCTCCTGTGGGAACCACAGTAGGGTGGGGTGTTCCTGGGAAAAGGGGAGGTGCCCTCCAGAAGGGGGGGGAGCGGGGGAGGGTGCCTGAGCGCCTGCTGTGTGTCAGGGGCTTGTGGCTCTGCAGGACGTCACCGAGCTGAGGGTCTGCGCGGGCGGAACCAGGGCCTGGTCCGGCTCCTCTCCAGGACCAAGGGCTTCCGGGCGCCCTGACATTCACCCACTCATTGGGGGTGGGGGGGCGCCTCCTGCCGTCCGGGGGGGGAGGTCGTGGCTGGCGCCCGGCCTGCATCTTTACGAGAAGCCACTGCCCTCCCGTCCTCCTGGGCAGCCGGCCAGGCAGGGCCCACGCCCTCCGGAGCCGAGCCGGCGGCGGAAACAGCAGCCCGGGGACAGACCGGTGTGGAGCTCCACTCCCCTCCTCTCCGCGGGGAATTCTGATGAGCGGGGCCATGGCTGCTCAGCAATAGGAGTTAAGCTCAAAAAGCGCCGTCAGGCTGAAACCGTTGTGGCTCAGTGGATAGAGCGTCGGCCTGCGGACTGAAAGGTCCCAGGTTCGATTCCGGTCAAGGGCATGGACCTTGGCTGTGGGCACATCCCCAGGGGGGGCGTGCAGGACGCAGCTGATGGATGTTTCTCTCTCATCGATGTTTCTAACTCTCTCCCTTTCTCTCCCTCTCTGTGGAAAATCAATAAAATATATTTATATTTTTAAAAGCGCTGTCGGCTGGTCTCGCAGGCGACTGCGGCGGCAATGGCTCGGAGGGTGGCGACCGGGAAACCAGGAAAGAAGGTGGAGGTGGGAAGGGTGCCCGTGGTTCAGGGTCCGCTCCGTCCAAACCCTGTTCAGCAGGAGGCAGCGCTGGGCCCGCCAAGGGTGTTGCCCCACACCTTCCTGTCATCGCTGTGTCCCAGGGCCCCTCGCCGTGGATTTCCCTGCCATTTGCCTGTCGTGTCTCCGGGCGTTGAATTTGCATTTTCGTTGTTACTATGGGGTTGCATTATCTCCCCAGACAGTGGCCAGCCTCGCCAGGCAGGTGGTGAGGGCGCGGGAGGCACAGAAGTCCACGGGCAGGGAGCCTGGCGGCTGTGGCTCAGTGGTAGGAGTGCCCTCCGGGCATTGGAAGGTCGTGGGTGGATTCCCGGTCAGGGCGCACACCCAGGCTGCGGGCTCCTTCCCCAGTCAGGGTGCAGGCAGGAGGCAGCCCATTGGTGCTTCACTCTCACACTGATGTTTCTCTCTTTTCCTCCCTCCCGCCTCCCCTCCCTCTCTCTCTCAAACCAGTGAAGCCTGTCCAATCTGCAGGCGCACTGCTTCGGCGAAGCCGCTGGCAAGAGGTGAGGCCGAGGGGTCGACCCGGCGCCCTGGGCCCAGGACAGTGGCCGAGCGGCTGTGCCAGGGCGAGCAGGGTCTAGTGGCCAGAGCTTGTGGGCAAAGGCGGGGCCACAGCTTCCCCAGGTGAACCCTCAAGGTTGTTTCTGGAACAAACAAAACAGTTCTTTCCAGCACAGAATGGACTCCCTCAGACACCAAAGACAGAGGATGTTCAAACCGCGGAGACACGACAGGCCGCGCTCCTTGTAGCCAGCGGAGCGAACCCAGGCCACCGCTGCTGAGAAAGCGGAGCCTGCCTGTGAGGGGCCGAGCTGTGTCCCCCCAAATCCTGACCCCAGGACCTCAAAATGTGATTATAGCCGGCCGGCGCGGCTCAGTGGTCGGGCATCAGCCTATGGAGCAGGTTATGGTTCGGTTACCTGTCAGGCACATGCTATGTTGTGGGCTCTATCCCCAGTAGGGGGCGTGCAGGAGGATCAGTGATTCTCATCAGTGATGTTTCTATCTCTCTCCTCCCTTCCTCTCTGAAATCAATTTAAAAATATTTTAAAAAATAGCCGAAGCCAGTTTGGCTCAGTGGTAGAGTGTCGGTCTGCGGACTGAAAGGTCCCAGGTTCGATTCTGGTCAAGGGCATGTACCTTGGTTGCGGGCACATCCCCGGTAGGGGGTGTGCAAGAGGCAGCTGGTCGATGTTTCTAGCTCTCTATCTCTCTCCCTTTCTCTCTGTTAAAAATCAATAAAATATATTTTTAAAAAATATATTTTTAAAAATAAATATATTAGAGAGATGCAAATCAAAACAACAATGCGGTACCATCTCACACCTGTCAGTATGGCTAGCATCAACAAATCAACAAACGACAAGTGTTGGCAAGGTTGCGGAGAAAAAGGAACCCTCGTGGACTCCTGGTGGAACGCAGACTGGTGCAACCACTGTGGAGAGAACAGTATGGAGTTTCCTCAAAAACCTGAAAATGGAACTCCCATTTGACCCAGTAATCCCACTCCTAGGAATATATCCTAAGAAACTAGAAACACCAATCAGAAAGGATATATGCACCCCTATGTTCATAGCAGCACAATCTACAATAGCTAGGATATGGAGACAGCCCAGGTGCCCGTCAGCAGATGATTGGATCAAAAAACTACGGTACATCTACACAATGGAATACTGTGCTGCCATAAAAAAGAAGGAATTCTCATCATTTGCAGCAACCTGCATGGAATTGGAGAACATCATGCTGAGTGAAATAAGCCAGTCAATGAAAGAGAAACACCACATGACCTCACTCATTTGTGGATAATAAAGAACATTATAAACTGATGAACCAAAAGATAGATACAGAGACAGTAAAGCAACAAGCAGACTGTCAAATTACAGCGGGGAGGGGAGGGAGATCTGGGGGAGATAAGAGATCAACCGAAGGACTTGTATACATGCCTATAAGTACAACCAACGGACACACAACTCTGGGGAGGGAGGGCATGTATGGGAGTGGGGGGGGGGCGATGGTAAGATATGTACACAGGTAATAATTTAATAAAAAAAAAAAAAGGAAAAAAAATAAATAAAAATAAATATATTAAGCAATGCCTTTAACTTTAGCAAAGCCTTCTCTCCTACGTGCTGGGCGCTGTCTGAGCTCCTCGTATTTCCACACGTTTAATCCGGCGTGGTGTGAGGGAGGCAGGTGTGCGGTTTCCTGGTGAGGAGCTGCGGCCACAGGCAGGGACCCGCTCACAGCCCACAGCCCCGAAGCGGGGCCCCAGCAGCACCCTGAGCCCCGCTCTGCATCCTGAGCGCCACCTCCCTCGGTCTGGGCCAGGGTTACCACGATGCCTGCCGCTGTGCCGCCAGGCCGCGGCCGACTCCGAGGAGCGCCCTCCACCGCCGCACGCCCGGGCCCGGAGAGGCGGACACCGGGTCCGGTGGCAGCGGGAGGCGGCAGCGATATGGTCTCCTGGGGAGATGTCCCGCTTCCTTCTGAGCCAGATGTGACCTGGGCTCCCGGACGGCCCAGTGGGATTGGGGCGGGCACTGTGCCGGGAGCCGCCAGGAAGGGGAGCAGGCCGCCCCGCGGTCCAGCCTGCACACCCCTGTCCGGCTCGAAGGCCTTTCTCGGCAGGACGCGGCCCGCCCACGGCTCCGGATCCTCGCCTCCTGAGGTCAATCGCTCCTGCCAAGCCCGTGGGTGGCGTCAGGCCGATCCGGCTCCCGGCGCCGCAGCCGCAGGGCTGTCCGCTGGGCAGCAGGAGGCGCGGGCACCAGGCCTCCGCTGGCCGAGCTGCTGGGACCGGCCCGGCGTCCCGGAAACCGCCCTCCGGTCCGCGGGCCCCAGGGACGCGCCCGGGGCTTTTCGGTGACGACTATTACTTCTGAACGATTAAGATGCTCCCCAACCACAGAGTACAAACCCCGACGGCACCGCCCGGGACCTGGGCCCGGCTTTCCTCGCTCACCACGCCGTCCGCTGCCTTCGGCCACGGGCTGTGTGAGTGGTTTGCCTATTCCCAGCGCCACTGCGGCCCCACTGTGTGAACGCCCCACTGTGTGAACGCCCCCCACTGTGTGAACGCCCCACTGTGTGAACGCCCCACTGTGTGAACGCCCCCACTGTGTGAACGCCCCACTGTGTGAACGCCCCACTGTGTGAACGCCCCCACTGTGTGAACGCCCCACTGTGTGAGCGCCCCGCTGTGTGAACGCCCCGCTGTGTGAGCGCCCCGCTGTGTGAGCGCCCCGCTGTGTGAACGCCCCACTGTGTGAACGCCCCCCACTGTGTGAACGCCCCGCTGTGTGAACGCCCCGCTGTGTGAGCGCCCCGCTGTGTGAGCGCCCCGCTGTGTGAGCGCCCCGCTGTGTGAGCGCCCCGCTGTGTGAACGCCCCACTGTGTGAACGCCCCCCACTGTGTGAACGCCCCACTGTGTGAACGCCCCGCTGTGTAAACGCCCCCCACTGTGTGAACGCCCCCCACTGTGTGAACGCCCCGCTGTGTGAACGCCCCACTGTGTGAACGCCCCCCACTGTGTGAACGCCCCACTGTGTGAACGCCCCCCACTGTGTGAACACCCCGCTGTGTGATCACCCCACTGTGTGAACGCCCCACTGTGTGAACGCCCCACTGTGTGAACGCCCCCCACTGTGTGAACGCCCCGCTGTGTGAACACCCCACTGTGTGAACACCCCGCTGTGTGAACGCCCCACTGTGTGAACACCTACCCTGTGTGAACGCCCCACTGTGTGAACGCCCCACTGTGTGAACACCTACCCCGTGTGAACGCCCCCACTGTGTGAACGCCCCCACTGTGTGAACGCCCCACTGTGTGAACGCCCCACTGTGTGAACACCTACCCCGTGTGAACGCCCCCACTGTGTGAACGCCCCACTGTGTGAACACCTACCCCGTGTGAACGCCCCCACTGTGTGAACGCCCCACAGTGTGAACGCCCCCGCTGTGTGAACGCCCCCGCTGTGTGAACGCCCCCCTGTGTGAACACTCCCACTGTGTGAATGCCCCCACTGTGTGAACGCCCCCACTGTGTGAACGCCCCCACTGTGTGAACACCCCACTGTGTGAACGCCCCCGCTGTGTGGACGCCCCTGCTGTGTGAACGCCCCCACTGTGTGAACGCCACCGCTGTGTGAACGCCCCTGCTGTGTGAACGCCCCCACTGTGTGAACGCCCCCCTGTGTGAACACCCCGCTGTGTGAACGCCCCCCTGTGTGAATGCCCCCCTGTGTGAACGCCCCCACTGTGTGAACGCCCCCACTGTGTGAACGCCCCCACTGTGTGAACACACAACTGTTTGAACGCCCCCCACTGTGTGAACGCCCCGCTGTTTGAACGCCCCTGAATGTCTCCTTTCTCCTGTGCAGGAGAAAGGGCGAAGGTGCAGGAAGGGGCGAAGGTCACGCTGCCCAGATGCCGCCAACGCTTGGGAACCAGGAGGGGACTTCCAGCTGCCCACGGTCACCCCCCCCCCCCAACTGAAATAGCTTCCGGTTGATTCTGGCTGGGCCCATCACGCTTGAAGCTGCTGGAACCTTCAGGTCCCAGGTTTTGGGGAGCACCTGTGCGCTTCCTGTTGTGTAGACCTGGGGGTGGCATTGGCAGGTCGGAGTGGTTGTTGGCAGATAATTGCCAGAAGGCTCTCCAGAAGCTGTAGCCACTTGCATCCCAGCAGGTGTTCCAACCCCACACCCTTCCCCTGAGCTCTGCACCGTCTTTTCCCTCTACCCCGGGGGGTGGGGGGAAGGGGGTATACAGGTTTGACAGGGCATCGTGTGTCTAATTCCCATGTTCCCGATGACAAATGCGTGTGACATTGGTTGGCCATTTCCAGACCCTGTTTTGTGAGGTCATCTGTCCACTTTCCTTTTTATAGAACATATTTGTATTGATCTCAGAGAGGAAGGGAGAGGGAGAGACAGGAGCATCAGTGACCAGAGGGAATCATGGATCGCTGCCTCCTGCAGGCCCCACTCTGGGAACTGAGCCCCAACCCTGAGTGGGAATCAGGAGGTGACCTGGTTCCTAGGTGGACGCTCCCCGCCTGAGCCACCGGCCGGCTCGTGTCCGCTTTCCCTCCTCGTCTTAGGGAGCGGGTGTTCTCTGCCCGCAGACACGCTGGTGCGGGCTCACAGGGGCGTGTCCGGGGCCTAGGGCGATCTCCTTCTAACGGAGCTGAGGCCCAGCCCTCCGTGGGGAGTGGTGTTCGCAGCCTCTGCGTGACCCCTCGTTCCCTCTGGGGCTGGGGTTCGCCTCCTTCCTTGTTCGCTCCTCGGCCCCCTGGGAATTGTGTGGGGGTGGGTGGGGTGCTGGGTCAGAAGCAGGCCGCAGCTGCTCCCGGGGCCGGCCCCTCCTCCCCGGGCTGCCTGCCTGCAGGGAGGGACTGAGGCCGGAGCGCTGGGTTCAGAGGCTCTGCGCCCGGAGAGGGCGCCCAGCTGGAGGCGGAGCTCGGAGCCAGGAGGGCAGGTCCCGAGGCTCCTGCGGGAGGCGCCTCGGGCCTGGGGGTGCGTCCGGGGCTCCCCCAGATCCCAGGGCGCTCCCCGGAGGCCGGCTGCCTCTGCTTCTCTCACGGGAAAGCCGAGTCCGGCCAGGAAAGCCGGCGGAGGGAGGGGGCGGCGGGGAAATAATTGGTCCTTAATCCGCGGCCCATCCGCTCGGAGGCGGGAGGCCGGAGGCCGGAAGGGCAGAGCGGAGCCAGAAGCCAGTAATGCGGTTAGTGCGTGCCGCCGCCTGCCCGGTGCCCTGGGGGGAGGGGCACAGGCTGCTGGGGTCACCCCCCCACGGTCACCCCTCCATGGTCATCCCCTCCACGATCACCCCCTCCATGGTCACCCCCCCACGGTCACCCCTCCACGGTCACCCCCCCACGGTCAGCCCCCACGGTCACCCCCCACGGTCACCCCCCCCCCATGGCCGGCCGCCGGCTCAGGGGCAGCTGGAAGTCCCCTCCTGGTTCCCAAGCGTTGGCGGCATCTGGGCAGCGTGACCTTCGCCCCTTCCTGCAGGGCATTTTAAGAGGATTTGCAGGCAGCTCTGCCTTCAGTTGTACTTGCAGCGGCCGTCAGAGCGGCTGGAGGAGGGAGGAGGGAAAGGAGGAGGGAGGAGGAGGAGGAGGAGGAGGAGGAGGAGGAGGAGGCAGGGAGGAGCAGTGAGGAGTGTCCTCCTGGGAGGCCGGCGCCTCCTGTGCCTCACAGAGACGCGGAGACGGAGGAGGGCACAGCTCTCTCCGAGCTCCGAGCCTGCTCCTGGCTTCGCCTCCTAGAGGCCGGTCTGCTGGTGCCCAGAGGCCGTGGCGCTGAGCCGCCGGTGCCCGGTCTGAGAGCCGGGAATGACGGCCGAGCCGGGCTCTGGCTGAGGCCGGGCACCGGGACCCCAGCTCAGAGCGATGGGACCTCCCTGCGCGCCAGGCTGTGGATTCAGCGAGCGCGTCGCTCTGAGGGAGGGGAATTATGGGAACAACCCGCCCTGTAGCTGTCAGACATGGAAACTGTCCCTCAGGCTGGCACTCCAATGGCAGGGGAGGCCCGGCGGGGTGTGTGCCAGCCTGTGACGGGCAGGAAGGCACCGGAGATCACCCAGTGGGAAGGACAGCTGGGGACACACTCACCACCCCAAAGAGAGGAGTCTGCGGAGAGCGAAGGCAGCTGGAGGGGGCGGGCAGCAACTTGGTGCCTAGAGACTCCCCATCCCCCATCCCCCATGGCTCCCCATCCCCCATCGCCCCCATCCCCCATGGCTCCCCATCCCCCATTGCCCCCATCCCCCATGGCTCCCCATCCCCCATTGCCCCCATCCCCCATGGCTCCCATCCCCCATGGCTCCCCATCCCCCATTGCCCCCATCCCCCATGGCTCCCCATCCCCCATTGCCCCCATCCCCCATGGCTCCCATCCCCCATGGCTCCCCATCCCCCATTGCCCCCATCCCCCATGGCTCCCCATCCCCCATTGCCCCCATCCCCCATGGCTCCCATCCCCCATGGCTCCCCATCCCCCATGGCTCCCATCCCCCATCGCCCCCATCGCCCCCATCCCCCATCGCCCCCATCCCCCATCGCCCCCATCCCCCATCGCCCCCATCACCCCCATCCCCCATCGCCCCCATCCCCCATCGCCCCCATCCCCCATCGCCCCCATCCCCCATGGCTCCCATCCCCCATGGCTCCCCATCCCCCATCGCCCCCATCCCCCATCGCCCCCATCGCCCCCATCCCCCATCGCCCCCATCCCCCATCGCCCCCATCCCCCATCGCTCCCCATCCCCCATTGCCCCCATCCCCCATGGCTCCCCATCCCCCATGGCTCCCATCCCCCATGGCTCCCCATCCCCCATGGCTCCCCATCCCCCATGGCTCCCCATCCCCCATGGCTCCCATCCCCCATCGCCCCCATCCCCCATGGCTCCCCATCCCCCATGGCTCCCCATCCCCCATTGCCCCCATCCCCCATGGCTCCCATCCCCCATTGCCCCCATCCCCCATGGCTCCCCATCCCCCATGGCTCCCCATCCCCCATTGCCCCCATCCCCCATGGCTCCCCATCCCCCATGGCTCCCATCCCCCATTGCCCCCACCCCCATGGCTCCCCATCCCCCATGGCTCCCATCCCCCATGGCCCCCATCCCCCATGGCTCCCCATCCCCCATGGCTCCCATCCCCCATTGCCCCCATCCCCCATGGCTCCCCATCCCCCATGGCTCCCCATCCCCCATCCCCCATCCCCCCATCCCCCATCGCCCCCATCCCCCATGGCTCCCTATCCCCCATCGCCCCCATCCCCCATCGCCCCCATCCCCCATTGCCCCCACCCCCATGGCTCCCTATCCCCCATCGCCCCCATCCCCCATTGCCCCCACCCCCATGGCTCCCTATCCCCCATCGCCCCCATCGCCCCCATCCCCCATCGCCCCCATCCCCCATCGCCCCCATCCCCCATGGCTCCCCATCCCCCATCCCCCATCCCCCATCCCCCATCGCCCCCATGGCTCCCTATCCCCCATGGCCCCCATCCCCCATGGCTCCCATCCCCCATTGCCCCCAATCCCCCATCACCCCCATCCCCCATGGCTCCCCATCCCCCATCGCTCCCCATCCCCCATCGCTCCCATCCCCCATGGCTCTGGCCCCTCCAGCCCCTTTGACAACTTAACAGGATGATCCCTCTGAGCTTAAAAGCAGTGCCACGTGGTACATTCTCTAAGAAGGAAGGGAGGAAGGGAGGGAGGGAAGGATGATGGAGACGGATGGGGAAGGGGAAGGGAGGGGGAGGGAGGAGGAAAAAGTCAACCTTTACCAGGCATTGGGTTCTGTGCACACACCCACCCACCACACGTCAGCAACACGCCTGGGTTCTGTGCACACACCCACCACACGTCAGCAACACGCCTGGGCTCTGTGCACACACACACCCACCACACGTCAGCAACACGCCTGCTCCTTTGGGCTCAGGGCGGGGAAGCGGGTCTCCTACGCGGAGGCAGGGGAGGGCGGGGGGAGGCAGGGGAGGGCGGGGGGAGGCAGGGGAGGGCGGGGGCAGGCAGGGGAGGGCGGGGGCAGGCAGGGGAGGGCGGGGGGAGGCAGGGGAGGGCGGGGGCAGGCAGGGGAGGGCGGGGGAGGCAGGGGAGGGCGGGGGGAGGCAGGGGAGGGCGGGGGAGGCAGGGGAGGGCGGGGGGAGGCAGGGGAGGGCGGGGGGAGGCAGGGGAGGGCGGGGGGAGGGGGGAGGGCAGGCAGGGGAGGGCGGGGGCAGGCAGGGGAGGGCGGGGGCAGGCAGGGGAGGGCGGGGAGGGCGAGCCGGGCCGGGCACCCTCCCAGCCCCCTCCTGTGCCGCTTGTTTATTTCTGATGGGAACTGAATTCACTGGAGGGAAGGGGGGGGTGGTCCAGGGCGTGGGGTGATGGTGGCAGGCCCAGGCCCAGGAGCTGGCGGGGGGAGGGGGAGGGGGCGGATGCACACGCAGGTGTGCGGCCAGGGGCCCTGGGGCAGGCTTCAGCCTCGCAGGTCCCACTCCTCGTCCGGCGAGCCTCGTGCTGTCGGGGGGGTGGGCAGGAGGCTTGCGTTCACATCCCTCCTGTCTGTCAGTAACTGCTCCTGGGAGCGGAGGGCTCCGTGTCCGCCGTCCTCCGGGGAGCAGGGCGGCCCGGTGGGGGTGGCAGGGGGAGACGAGTGAGCAGATCACACATCAGAGGCCCAGCGTGCCCGTCGCTCTGAGGGAGGGGAATTATGGGAACATCCCGCCCTGTAGCTGTCAGACACGGAGACGGTCACTCGAGCTCCCGGCTCGGTGGGTGGGCGTTGGCCTGTGAAGCAGGAGGCCATGGTTTGATTCCCGGTCAGGGCAGGGCACAGGCCCGGTGGTGGGCTCAGTCCCCAGTGGGGGGCGTGCAGGTAGCAGCCCATCAATGATTCTCTCTCATCGTGGATGTTTCTCTCTCTCTTCCGCTCTGAAATCAATAAAGACGTATTTTTTAAATAACAACTAGAACTCCGGGCCAGAGCCAGACACGGAGCCGCCGCCGCCATCTTTAGGGGAGCCTCCCCATCCTCTCCGGCCAGGGGCTCCCTCGCACCCGGGCCGGCCGTGGCCACCACTCTGCAGTCCCGATAGCTTTACTTGAGCCAGGCGGAGGGCATGGCCAGCAGGATCTCAGATGCTCCTCCGGGGACAGACTGTGGACCAGGAGCCTGCGGTGTGTGCACTCCCGTTCGGCTGAGACCAACCAGCTGGCGTCCCCGAGCACATCTCCTAGGAGACGGGGGACAAACAAGGCCAAACAGCGAAGAACAGAGGCCGGGGTGGCCGGCGGCCTCCTGCTGGGCCGTCCCCTGCCGAGCCTGAGGGGCTGAGGGGGTCCCACACGCCCCCCATCCAGGGCTTCCTGCCAGGAGGCAGGGAGGGGGCCTCAGGTGGGGACCCGGCAGGCCGGGCGGGCAGGGGCGCTGGCAGGGTGGCAGCACCCGGGCTGTCCTCCGGGGGCCAGCGAGAGGCCCGGGGCTGAGGCACTCCGGTCCGTCCGGTCCGCATGTCCGTCTTCCCGCTTCCTGCCACACCGGGGACCGGGCCGGCAGTGTCCGGGGAGGACACAGATCGCCCGGGAGCGCCTGCCCGGCCGTGTGAGCGGATCGGACTGGATCAGGGCCCCAGCCCGGCGCCCGGAGCGCCCCCTGCGGCGGACTGTCCCGGGGAGCGCCGGGAAGGCCGATCAGAGACCCCGTCCGGACTGAGACCTGGAGCTGAGGAGGGGTGGCCGTCCAAGGTCCCCGGGTCCCCGGGTGGCCACGTGGGAACGGGACGAGGAATACGCGGCCAGCGGGCCGGTCAGGACGCCCCGGGAAGGACCGCGCCCTCTCCTCCCGCTGGGCACGCGGCCGCCCGGGGAGCACCCGAGGCTCGGTGAGGGGGTCAGCACAGCCTCCCTGCAGCGTGTGTCGCTCCGAGCTGAAGGCCCTGGGGAGGCAGCAGGTGCAGGAGGGGCTCTGTTGCCCCCCTTCGCCCCCCTTCGCCTCCCTTCGCCCCCTTCGCCCTGAAGTGGGCGGTGCCGGCCCCCGGAGAAGGCCCTCCCTGCACCAGGAGGGGGCGCTCTTGTCGCCGGGGCTGCGTGTCAGCAAACTGCAGGGAGGGCCCTGTCTCGGCCCCCCATGCACTCCTGGTCATCGTCCCCCAACTCCTGGCCCGGCCCCGCCCTGGCCTGTCGCGGCCCGTGACCTGCTCTGCGGGCAGAAGCAGTGAGCTCGGGCCCCCGTGTGTGTGTCTTCCTTCAGAGGGCGCCGCACACACCGGAGAGGCTGGGACCCGTGTGCTGCCCCCTGTTCCCTGCCGCCCGCGGAGGCCCAGGCCGCCTGCCCCCCGAGGCCCGGTTCCTCCTGCAGCTGGGACCGCCCCGAGGTCCACCAGCCAGTGGGTCCCCACGGGGTCCAGGCACGAGGGAACTGGGCCTCCTTTTCCTTCTTTTTTTAAATATATCTTATTGCCGAAACCGGTTTGGCTCAGTGGATAGAGCGTCGGCCTGCGGACTGAAAGGTCCCGGGTTCAATTCCGGTCAAGGGCATATGCTTTGGTTGTGGGCACATCCCCAGTGGGGCATGTGCAGGAGGCAGCTGATTGATGTTTCTCTCTCATCGGTGTTTCTAGCTCTCTATCCCTCTCCCTTCCTCTCTGTAAAAAAAATCAATAAAATATATTTTAAGAATATTTTATTGATTCCAGAGAGGGAGAGAGAGAAACATCCATGATGAGAGAGAATCACTGATGGGCTGCCTCCTGCACGCCCCTCACTCGGGATCCAGCCCGCAACCAGGACGGTGCCCTGACCGGGAGTCGAACCGTGACCTCCTGGTTCACAGGTCGATGCTCAGCCTCGGAGCCACGGGCAGAGCAGGTTCTGATGCTGACAGCAAAGGCGCCTGATTGCCGTGCTCCCTTCCACGTTCCAAGACCCCGTAGGGGGCTGAAGCCGGGACGGCGCTGAGGCCTGTGTGTGCTGTGTCTGTGCCTGTGTCTGTGCCTGCGTGTGCTGTGCCTGTGCCTGTTCCTGCGTGTGCTGTGTCTGTTCCTGCGTGTGCTGTGTCTGTTCCTGCGTGTGCTGTGTCTGTTCCTGCGTGTGCTGTGTCTGTTCCTGCGTGTGCTGTGCCTGTTCCTGCGTGTGCTGTGTCTGTTCCTGCGTGTGCTGTGTCTGTGCCTGTGTCTGTCTGTTCCTGTGTGTGCTGTGTCTGTGCCTGTGCCTGTGTCTGTTCCTGCGTGTGCTGTGTCTGTGCCTATGTCTGTGCCTGTTCCTGCGTGTGCTGTGCCTATTCCTGCGTGTGCTGTGTCTGTTCCTGCGTGTGCTGTGTCTGTGCCTGTGTCTGTGTCTGTTCCTGTGTGTGCTGTGTCTGTGCCTATGTCTGTGCCTGTTCCTGTGTGTGCTGTGTCTATGCCTGTGTCTGTGTCTGTTCCTGCGTGTGCTGTGTCTGTGCCTGTGTCTGTGTCTGTTCCTGCGTGTGCTGTGTCTGTGCCTATGTCTGTGCCTGTTCCTGCGTGTGCTGTGCCTATTCCTGCGTGTGCTGTGTCTGTTCCTGCGTGTGCTGTGTCTGTGCCTGTGTCTGTGTCTGTTCCTGTGTGTGCTATGTCTGTGCCTATGTCTGTGCCTGTTCCTGCGTGTGCTGTGTCTGTGCCTGCGTCTGTGCCTGTTCATGTGTGTGCTGTGCCTGTTCCTGCGTGTGCTGTGCCTGTTCCTGCGTGTGCTGTGCCTGTGCCTACATGTGCTGTGCATGTGTCTGTGCACACACGCGTGTGAGGTAGGGCAGCTTACAGTTCGGACCCAGGAAGAGGTCAGCAGCCAGAACCGGTTATAACCAGCCGGAGGATGACAGTTGCCGGAAACCAATCATTGTCTCACTAATAGAAAGAGGCTGGTCAACCCTGAAGCGCTGAAAGGGCAGAGCCAACCACTCCCTATCTAACTGAGACAATGGTAACTGAGGCAACTTCCCCATCTTGTAATCATGTCAATCCTTACTGGTATGATAATCCGCTTATTACCTGCCTGAGGGCTATGGGTGTTTCCCAAAGCTGCTTAAGGGTACTGGGTGTATCGCATAGCAGCCTCAACAAAAGGATAGCAACATTTCAGTGTGTGTGCTCTATTTATTTACGTGGCACAGAGTGTTTTTAAGAAAAACGAGTGGTAAATGCACATTGTTAGGTTTTGTTTTGTTTTTAAAGAAAATGAGAACCCACCTCCTGTAACCCACTTCCTGTTTGCCAAGGTGATAAATGTCTTTATATATAAAAAAATAAAATAAAATAAAAATAAAAAGGACAGCAAGGCCAGAGCCTAGAGAGTCTTCCCACTAGAGGTTGACTCCCGCCTGGTCCCCCATTTGTCCCAAATTAACTCTTTTCTAGTCTCTCTTCATTTTAGTGTGGGGCCTCCTCCAGAAACCGGACCCTGAGTGGGCCCTAATCCCGCGGGTCGTGTTAAGGGTTTACAGACAGTGACGGCGGTAAAACCGGGACAGAGGCGGGCAGGGGCCGGCGGGCGGGACGTCTGCAGCCTGGACAGAGGGAGGACTCCCCGCGGGGAGGGGAGCACTGACGGAGCTGGACCGACAAGGTTTCATCCTGCTTCTCGAGCGGCATCCAATTTAAAACGTGAATTGCTTATTTCCTGATTTTTCCATTTAATATTCTCGGCTGCGGGGGGAACGGCAGGAAGCGAAGCCACGAGAAAGCGGGACCACTGTCCTCGGGGCCCAGGGCTCCCCGCCCTGAACCACACAGAAGCCAAAGCACGTCCCTGCCCGGTCCAGCCGGGCCCTCCCGCCAGACTGCTCAGGAGCCCGGGGCCCCCCCGGCGGGGAGGGGGCTGACACGCTGGCGGCGGGGACCCCAGGGACCCCAGGGACCAGACCGCTGTGGGTCTCGGCCAGCCCAGTGCGGCCTGTGAAGCGAAGGTGAGGTGCCTCCTTATGGAGGTTTATTTTAGAGTGGGGTGTGGGGGACCTTCCTGGGAAGGGGTGGAGATTTCTCGGCGGAGTTCCTGGGCCATTTGTGTCCTTATTTATTTATTTATTTATTTATTTATTTATTTTTGGTTGATTTTGTACAGAGAGGAAGGGAGAGAGATAGAGAGTTAGAAACATCAATGAGAGTCATCGATCAGGTGCCTCTTGCACACCCCCTACTGGGGATATGCCCGCAACCAAGGTACATGCCCTTGACCGGAATCGAACCTGGGACCTTTCAGTCCCCAAGCCGATGCTCTATCCATTGAGCCAAACCGGTCCTGGCCTTACTTATTTATTTATTAAATATATTTTATTGATTTTTCACCGAGAGGAAGAGAGAGGGATAGAGACTTAGAAACATCGATGAGAGAGAATCATCGATCAGCTGCCTCCTGCACACCCCCCACCGGGGATGTTCCTGCAACCAAGGTACATGCCCTTGACCGGAATCGAACCCGGGACCTTTCAGTCTGCAGGCCGATGCTCTATCCACTGAGCCACACCGGTTTCGGCTGTGTCCTTATTTAGATTCCACAGTGTCCTTCGCCCGATAGTGTGTTCCCTGAGCCAGGTGCCTGGTGTCCTTCAGGTGAGGTTGGTCACCGCGCTGGATGGCGCTGGCCTCTGCTGGTTTTAAGCCACAGAGCCAGTGTCTATGTGTGTGTGGGGGGGTGTCTTCGGAGGACAGTTCCTGTCTCTCTCATCAGCGGCAGCTGTTGCCCCGTGTGCCCGGCTCTCAGCCCCCCAGGCCCTCCCCCAGGGCTCCTGCGGCCGGGCGGTCCAGTCCGGTCCGGGAATGCTGTCCTCCTGGGCTCTGGCTGGCTCTCCTCTCTCTCCCCGCGCCCCTCCCAGGGCAGTCTGTCCCCGACCCCTGTAGGCAGCCCAGCCCGGGGCCTCTGTGACCTCAGGCTCAGGGGCTCCTCCCCACAGCCCCCTCCGGAGGCCAGGAGCCGGGCTGGGCGGCCATCACAGCCGTGCTCCCGCCTCTGCCCTCCGCGCCTGCTCCCTCTGCGGCTGAGACACCCTGAACCTCACAAACAAAGCAGGGACGGTGCTCCCTTCTTCAGGGCGGATCCGGTTTCAGCGCTGACTCCTGACTCCTGGCACCAACTCCCATGCTCTGCCCGAGCTGGGATGGGGGGGGGAGCTGGGAGCAGGGGGGAGCTGGGGAGCAGGGGGGAGCTGGGATCAGGGGGGAGCTGGGGAGCAGGGGTGGAGCTGGGAGCAGGGGGGAGCTGGGGAGCAGGGGGGAGCTGGGGAGCAGGGGGGAGCTGGGGAGCAGGGGGGAGCTGGGGAGCAGGGAGGGAGCTGGGGAGCAGGGGGGAGCTGGGAGCAGCAGGGAGCTGGGGAGCTGGCAGGGAGCTGGGAGCAGGGAGGGAGCTGGGGAGCAGGGGGGAGCTGGGGAGCAGGGGGGGAGCTGGGAGCAGCAGGGAGCTGGGGAGCTGGCAGGGAGCTGGGGAGCAGGGGGGAGCTGGGGAGCAGGGAGGGAGCTGGGGAGCAGGGGGGAGCTGGGAGCAGCAGGGAGCTGGGGAGCTGGCAGGGAGCTGGGAGCAGGGAGGGAGCTGGGGAGCAGGGGGGAGCTGGGGAGCAGGGGGGGAGCTGGGAGCAGCAGGGAGCTGGGGAGCAGGGAGGGAGCTGGGGAGCAGGGGGGAGCTGGGAGCAGCAGGGAGCTGGGGAGCAGGGGGGAGCTGGGGAGCTGGCAGGGAGCTGGGAGCAGCAGGGAGCTGGGGAGCAGGGGGGAGCTGGGGAGCAGGGAGGGAGCTGGGGAGCAGGGGGGAGCTGGGAGCAGCAGGGAGCTGGGGAGCTGGCAGGGAGCTGGGAGCAGGGAGGGAGCTGGGGAGCAGGGGGGAGCTGGGGAGCAGGGGGGAGCTGGGGAGCAGGGAGGGAGCTGGGGAGCAGGGGGGAGCTGGGGAGCAGGGGGGAGCTGGGGAGCAGGGGGGAGCTGGGGAGCAGGGGGGAGCTGGGGAGCAGGGGGGAGCTGGGGAGCAGGGGGGAGCTGGGGAGCAGGGGGGAGCTGGGGAGCAGGGAGGGAGCTGGGGAGCAGGGGGGAGCTGGGGAGCAGGGGGGAGCTGGGGAGCAGCGGGGAGCTGGGGAGCAGGGAGGGAGCTGGGGAGCAGGGGGGAGCTGGGGAGCAGGGGGGAGCTGGGGAGCAGGGGGGAGCTGGGGAGCAGGGAGGGAGCTGGGGAGCAGGGGGGGAGCTGGGAGCAGGGGTGGAGCTGGGAGCAGGGAGGGAGCTGGGGAGCAGGGGGGAGCTGGGGAGCAGGGGGGGAGCTGGGAGCAGCAGGGAGCTGGGATCAGGGGGGAGCTGGGAGCAGGGGGGAGGAGGCCGCCAGGGGCCCAGGCTGGGGCTCAGCACCCCGGGCCCAGCCTCTCCGTGGCAGAGCGGGGCCAGGAACCGCCATCGCACCTGCTTCCCGGGCCGCCGGCGGGAGCAGGACTGGCCGGCCCTGCACGCGGGAAGCAGGCTGGGGTTCCTGTCCGCAGAGACAGAAGGGGGTGCAGCGGGCCAGACCGCCTCCTCACGGGAAGCCCTGGGCGTGACCCTTTCAGAGAAGCCGCCTTCCTTCCTTCCTTCCCTCCTTTTCCTCCCTTCCATCCTCCTTCCTTCCTTCCTTCCTTCCTTCCTTCCTTCCTTCTCTCCCTCCCTCCCTCCCTCCTTCCTTCCTTCCTTCCTTCCTTCCCTCCCTCCTTCCTTCCCTCCTTCCCTCCTTCCTTCCTTCCCTCCCTCCTTCCTTCCTTCCTTCCTTCCTTCCTTCCCTCCTTCCTTCCCTCCTTCCTTCCTTCCTTCCTTCCTTCCCTCCCTCCTTCCCTCCTTCCCTCCCTCCTTCCCTCCTTCCTTCCTTCCTTCCCTCCTTCCTTCCCTCCTTCCTTCCTTCCTTCCTTCCTTCCTTCCCTCCTTCCTTCCCTCCTTCCTTCCTTCCTTCCTTCCTTCCTTCCTTCACTCCTTCCTTCCCTCCTTCCTTCCCTCCTTCCCTCCTTCCTTCCTTCCTTCCCTCCTTCCTTCCCTCCTTCCTTCCTTCCTTCCTTCCTTCCTTCCTTCCTTCCCTCCTTCCTTCCTTCCCTCCTTCCTTCCTTCCTTCCTTCCTTCCTTCCTTCCTTCACTCCTTCCTTCCCTCCTTCCTTCCCTCCTTCCCTCCTTCCTTCCTTCCTTCCTTCCCTCCTTCCTTCCCTCCTTCCTTCCTTCCTTCCTTCCTTCCTTCCTTCCTTCCTTCCTTCCTTCCTTCCTTCCCTCCTTCCCTCCTTCCCTTGTTCAGTGCTGGGCTCGACCACACCTGCGCCCGCCCTCCGGGAGCTCCTGGTCAGTGGGGCCAGCCGGGAGAGGGGAAAGCAGACCAGTCCCCGCTGAGACAGGGCGGGGCTTTGAGCCTCCGGCCCAGGGGCTCCCAGTTCGGCCACCCCGGCCCGCACCCTCCGGGCAGGACGGCTCCCGGCAGAGGAGGTGCGGCCTCGGGCGCGGCTCCCAGGATGCAGCCTGCTGGACGAGTTACCGAGGACCGAGCGGACCTGGGACACAGCGGTGACTGCCTGTGTACCCGCGCTCAGGGTGGGCGCAGTGCGCGCCATAGAAGCCCTGGCCGGCCGCTCGGTGGTCAGAGCAGCCGCTCTCAGACCGAGGGGCCCCAGGTCCGATCAGTACCTCCTTGGCAGGTCCCCCAGTTAGAGGTGCGTGCAGCTGACAACCATGGATGTGTCTCTCTCTCTCTCCCTCTCCTCCCTCCCACTGTCTCTGGGAACCAATGGGGAAAATGTCCTCGGCTGGGGATTTTTAAAAAAGCACTAGCCTGGCCGGTGTGGCTGAGTGGTTAGCATAGACCTGTCAACCAAGAGGTCAGTTCAAGGTCGGGCACATGCCCAGGCTTCGGGCTTGATCCCCAGTGTGGGACGTGCAGGAGGCAGCCAATCAATGACTCTCTCTCATTAGGGATGTTTTTAATCTTCTCTTCTCTCGCTTCTTCTCTGAAATAAATGTGTGTATATATATATATTTTAAGTGCTATAAAAGGTTAAAAGAATGGTTCACCTGGACTCCCCTGACTGGATCCTGGGGGCCGGAGGCCGCCCTGGGAAGTCGGTGAGCGTGAAGGCTAAGCCGTCCCTGTCTCGGGGTGTGGGCTTTGTCAACGCTGGCCACGGAGGCTGCCTCCGTTTATTTTTCTATTTTAATGTATTTTTATCGAGCTCAGGGAGGAAGGGAGAGGGAGAGAGAGACTCATCAGCGATGAGAGAGAATCATGGCTCGGCTGCCGCCAGCACGCCCCCGCCTGGGAACCGAGCCCAGGCCTGGGCCCTGACTGGGAATCGAACTGACCTCCTGGTTCATGGTCCACACTCAACCCCTGAGCCACGCTGCCGGGCTGGCACTTTTAAAAATTCCCACCCAAGGACATTTCCCCACTGATTTCTAGAGAGAGTGGGAGGGAGGACAGCGGAGGGGGAGAGAGACACATGGATTGCCTGGCTGCCGCTGGTCTGGGGGGGCAATAGGAGCAGCATCTCCCATGGCAACAGGTTCTGGGACTCCCCCTCCCCCCAAGGACCCAGCCTCGGGCTCTGCTCCCGCCGCGTCTTTCCGGAAGGGTGTGGTGGCTCTGCTTGCTCTGCTCCTGGCCATCGCCCTGAGCAGCCAAGGCCTCTGATCCCCCCTCTGCCCTGCCCTCCGCCGTGGAGAGCCAGCTGTGGCCTCGGCTGCACTTCCCTCGGACTTCCTGGGGTTCCCTTTTCTCCTGCCGTTCCTCTTCTTACTTCTGCTCCCGCTGGCTTCCTGTTCCCATTCGGGCAGCTTCTGGCCACGGGCTCAGGAACCACCTGGGCGCTCCGACGTCACCCTCAGGCCCCGCTAGTGCCCGGCCGAACCCGCAGGGAAAACATGTCTAAGAGATTCTGTGCGAAGAGAGAGGAAATGCAGGCCCCAACGGCCAGCCGGACTGCACTGCTCTCCGCCCCCAGGACTGACCTTAAACCCTTAAACCCGTGGTCAGCAAACCGGCTCGCACGCCACACGCGGCTCTTTGGCCCCTGGAGGGTGGCTCTTCCACAGAACGCCGCGGCCTGGGTCTGTTTTGAAGAAGTGGCGTTAAAAGAAGTTTAGTTTTTAAAAATTTGACTCTCCAAAGAAATTTTCATTGTCCTGTGGATATTCGGCTCTGTTGGCTAATGAGTTTGCCCACCACTGCCCTAAACCAATCAGCCTGGAATTTCTGGATCAACTACCTTGCCCCCCGCCCCCTCCTTCCCCAGTAATCTTCCTAAAACCCTTCCCCCTCCCCCTCAAGACCGGTGCCTGCCTGGGCAGCCCTCCTTCTCTGTTGCTGATACCTTTCTCACCTCCCTCCCCCAGGGTCTGCCTCTGAAGTCCCCTAGTTTGGCCGAAACAGGTTTGGCTCAGTGGATAGAGCATCGGCCATTGGACTGAAGGGTCCCGGGTTCGATTCCGGTCAAGGGCATGTACCGTGGTTGCGGGCACATCCCCAGTGGGGGGCGTGCAAGAGGCAGCTGGTCGATGTATCTCTCTCATCGATGTTTCTAGCTCTCTGTCCCTCTCCCTTCCTCTCTGTGTAAAATCAATAAAAATATATTAAAGTCCCCAGTTTGTACAGCTCCTTGGGCCCTTCCTGTTTCTGGGCAGAATGTTCCTTTTCTGTCCCACCTCCAGGGCAGGGTGGGGCGGGCTGGGAGGATCAATGGGGGGTAGGGGAGAGGGGAATACTTCCAATAACAGAGACTTACAGCCCGAGCCCGTGTGGCCCAGTGGATGGAGCTTGTCCTGTGGACCAAAGGGTCCCAGGTTTGATTCCGGTCAACGGCACATGCTAGATTCTGGGCTCGATCCCCGATAGAGAGCGCGCAGGAGGCAGCCATTCTCCCATCGCCGAGGTGCCATCTCTGCCTCTCTGAAAGATGAAATAGAGAAGGCGGGAGACCAGGGTGCCAGGACACAGGCTTTATTGAAGAGAAGGGCACCACTGCTGGCTGCTTCCACAGAGCGAGGGAGAGAGCGAGGGCCGGGGGCCATGCACTTTTAAGGGGAGGAGGGGGGACCGGGCTTAGGGCACTCGGCACACGCTGACTGGTGGTTTCCTGTGAGGCCTGTGGTGAGAGACCGAGGGACCTGGGAATCGGGGGCTCAGGGTGTTTGGCAGTGCTGATGGGGGTTTCAGTGCTCAGGAATGTCCGGCTGCAGGTGAAATTACATTTAAAAAAGAGAAGCTAATTTTACAAAATGATCCTAAAGATTTATGAAAAAACAAAACAAGAACCACCTCCCCTTTGTTCCAAAGCTCGCAGTGACAGGAATGCTGTTAAAGGCACGCGCCCTCCAGGAGAAGATCCTCGAAGCCGAGAGGCGAGCGCTGGCCGCTGGCCCCTGGCCCTGCGGGCGGAGTCCGGGGGCCGAGCCCAGGAGGGGGGTCCCGTGCACTCACAGGCTCCCTCCGTCTCTGTCCTTATCCCTTCTTCTGAGAACACCCGCACACTGAGCCAAACCAGCCTTGTCCTGTATCTCATAATCTTAATAAAAGGGCTAGCAGCTGAGACAGGTTTGGCTCAGTAGATAGAGCATCGACTGAAAGGTCCCGGTTTCGATTCCAGTCAAGGGCATGTACCTTGGTTGCAGGCACATCCCCGGTAGGGGTTGTGCAGGAGGCAGCTGATTGATGTTTCTCTCTCATCGATGTTTCTAATTCTCTCTCTCTCTTCCTCTCTGTAAAAAAAAAAAAAAAAATCAATAAAATATATCTTTAAAAAAAAAGGGGGGGGGTAGCAAAGCCAGAGCAGGTGTGGTTCTCTCTTGGGCTCTCACCTGGCCCCCCATATCGCCAGATGAATACATTTTCTAGTCTCTTCATTTGTGTACGGCCTCCTCCAGAATCCGAACACTGAAGCGGAACCCTGGACCGCGTGGGACGTGAACGGGGTTCCACACTCCTCCTCCCACTGCCCCCAGCTCTCCCTCAAAGACACCCACCCAGGTGTGCCCTCCCTGCGTGCACACCCCCAGCCCGGGTGATGCAAACCATCGCTCCTGGGCGGAAGCACAGGCTCTGGAGCCTCTCCCTCTGCCCTCCAAGCAAGCAGAGCCCCTTCAGTTCCAGCCCCTTCTCCACGGAAACCTCCCTTCTAGAACAGACCCTCTGCTCTTGCTCCCCGCCCCCCGTGTGAAACTTCAGCAGGCGCTCACCTGGCCACCTCCCGCCGCACCCCCAGGTTCCGTTCAGATGTCACTCCTCGCCCCCACACCGCGATGCTGCGCGCATTCCACCACCTGCTCTCCAGGAAGGAAGCCCTGACTTGTGGCCTTTGCCGTTTCCCGTGGTGGAAATGCTGCCACTGCGGCCAGTGTTGCCCTCCCCGTGTGACGTCACTGAGCGAGGGGGCAGGAGGCCTTCGCCGCCCCTCTTAGCTGGTCCGAGTCGGTTCCAGCGACAGCTGGTGGGTGAGCCCCCTCTCGGCTCACGTCGAAGCACTCCCCTCATTCCCCTCCATCCAAGTATTGATTCCAGCCCGACCTTCGTGCCTCAGTGGTTGAGAGTCCAGGGCGTCACAGTTCGATTTCTGGTCAAGGGCTCATGCCCGGGTTGCGGGCTTGGTCTCCAGTATAGGATGTGCAGGAGGCAGCCGATCAATAACTCTCTCTCTCATCATTAATGTTTCCATCTCTCTCTCCCCTCCCTTCCTCTCTGAAATAAATTATATATATATATAAAATATATATTTTATTGATTTTTAAAAATATATATATTTTATTGAGTTTTTACAGAGAGGAAGAGAGAGGGATAGAGAGTTAGAAACATCGATGAGAGAGAATCATCGACCAGTTGCCTCTTGCACACCCCCTACTAGGGATGTGCCTGCAACCAATGTACATGCCCTTGACCGTAATCGAACCTGGGACCCTTCAGTCCGCAGGCCGATGCTCTATCCTCTGAGCCAAACTGGTTTTGGCTATTGATTTTTTTACAGAGAGAAAAGGAGAGGGATAGAAAGCTAGAAACATTGATGAGAGAGAAACATCCGACCAGCTGCCCTCTGCACACCCTCTACTGGGGATGTGCTCGCAACCACGGTACATGCCCTTGACTAGAATCGAACCGGGGACCCTTCAGTCCATAGACCGATGCTCTATCTGTTACGCCCAGACTTCATGATCCCCAAGAACCACCAGGGAGCCGAGTCCAATGCAATAAACAAAAGAGCCTTTTCCATGCTAGCATGGGCTCTGTCCCACTCATGCCGACAGCATGGCAGAAGAGAGGGCAAAGAGAGGGTTTTACTCCGGTGGTGATGTCACTGCTTTTGCTGACCCTGATTGGTTGGGTGAGGGCTAGGGTCCAGTTAATGGAGGATAACTCCGCCTTGCCCCCCAGTGGAGTCAGGAGTTTATCCTCACTCCGCCCTGCCCTCTCACTATCCACTGAGCCACACCAGTTTTGGCAATATATTTTAATTTTTTTAATGACCAAATGATGGACTGACAGGCTGAGGGCTGGCATGGGCAGACTGGAACGAAAGGCGTGTCTGAGAGAGCGGAGAGGTGAAACCCGAAAGATTGCAGGCCGGTGGGGGGATGTGGGGGGGGAGGGCCCCAGAGGGCTGATGCCACGGTGGGAACCAGCAGCTCCTGGCGGCGGCACCAGGCTCCAATCAGGACGGAGGCCAGGCCACCATGCCCGAGGCCGCCTGTGCCGCTGGGCGCGGGGAGAGGACCCCCAGGAAGGGCCTGGAGACCCCCTGAGGGAGGGACTGGTTGAGAACCAGAGTCCCCTGAGGCTGACCAGTGGGAACAGGAGCCTGAGGACACGGAGAGTTCCTGGTCAGCTGTCCAGTGCCACCCGGAAGTCAGAGCCTCAGCCTGCGAGCGCCCACGGGGCTGCTCTCTCCGGAGATGGTGGTCCCCGAGGGCGCAGCCAGGGGGACAGAGGTTTCCCTGAAGCTCCTCCATCTCCTCAGGAGCCCAGCTTTCCCTGCACTCCGACCTCCATCCCAAACCGGGAAGTGAATTCCTTTCCGCACGTCAACTGTAATCACAGGTTTCTGAAGGGCTGATGGAGAACAATACGGCCAGAATGTTTGTTCTCAAAACTCCCTGGAATGTCTCTCCAGCCTGAGTGCTCTATTTCTGCTCAGGAATTCGCTGCGCTTGTTTTGGTTTCTCCCCCGGGCTTGGCTGCTGGAATTCGGATCCCCTCTCTTTTGGGATAAATACTCTCCCTAGACGAGCTGAGGTCACCGGCCTGGATGTTTGACCTCCGGCCTTGCTGGGAGCCGGGCGCGGCTGCCTCTCCCCGGGGGACACCTCCTAAGTGGTCAAGTTGGGCCTTTTCTGGTGAATCCCCCTCCTGGGCAGCCGAGGGGACTCCGCTCTGTGGGCCTGAAGGAGCCTGGGCCACCGGCCGCTTGGTGCAGCCACCAGGCCATGAGCCCGTCCTTGTTTTCCGAGACACAGTTCCTGCTCCAGAGCACACCCCCGCCCCCAGGCCCTCAGCACCCCTCAGTCCCCAGCCTTTGATTACACAGGCAAGGCAAACAGCCTCTGCCTTTGTGTTTGCAGGGTATGGTTTCCATTGATTTTAGAGAGAGTGGAAGGGGGGGAGGGAGAGGGAGAGAGACAGAAGCATCCATGGGAGAGAGATACTGTTGTGGGGTCGAAATCTGGGTTCAAAAATAAGACCACTGGAGGCTGATGATTAATTTAAAAAGCAGGCAAGGATTTATTGAAATTTCTGGCCAGGACAGTCGCAAGAGCAACACATGCAGGTGGTCTCCACACGACTGCACTGCTTCAGGGATAGGCAGTCCCTTTAAAGGTTCAAACCACAGGAATTTTCCTTTGTTCTAAATTCTAAAGACTGGGGACAGCCCGCAGGGTAGGTTCCCAGTCACATCCTGCTGGACATTGGAATGTGGCCCTATCTTGTGATGATAACACAGATAATACAGAAGCAGAACTCAGCGGTTAGTCTCTAAAGGTTATCTACAGTTTCTATCCCTGAAGCTACTGAGTCCGTGGAAATCAATCTCTTGTGGTCCTGGTCCCAGGCAAGGGAAAACTGCCTTAGCCTAACAGGGCCGAGGATCCAACCTGCAACCCAGGTACATGCCCTATGCTGGAAGCCACCCGTGGCCTCATCGGTGAGAGGTGTGGACAAGGAACCCAGAAGACTGGAGACCTTGAAGCTCTGGAAGGTCAGAGCTCTGCACCCACTGTTTGGTGGAGACAACGGTAGCTGAAGCAGCCTCCACCTTTTAGTTTTGTGTAAGCCCTGGCTGACTGGCTATCATTGGAATTGCCTGCCTGAGGGCTATGGGTGTATCCTACAATCTTAATGAAAGGGATAGCAAGGCCAGAGCTGGGTGGAGTCCTTCCCGGTGAGTTAGGCTCCCCCTCGGGGGCCCCCCCATTCCCAAATGCATATTTTCTTGTCTCTTTTTCATTTGTGTGCGGCCTCCTCCAGAGCCGGAACCCTGAACCATGCGAGACGTGGGCGGGGGGGGGGGGGGGCGGGTGAGGAGACACTCGCAGCCCTTGACCAGGAATCGAACCCGAGACCCTTCGGGTGACTCTAATCACTGAGCCATACCAGCCAGGGCTCTACTTTGTTAGTAACAATGAGAGAAGCAAAACACACCCTCCCATGGATTAAGGTCAATAAAAATTCAAACGAGTCACATGACAGTCCTCTTTCTTATATTACAATTCTTCAAATGCTTCACGAGCACTCTTCTGAGTTTCCTTATAGCCATCACCTTTCACCGAGTGAATCTGTTCACATCAACCGCCATTATTGCAACGACTGGTTTTTGAAGCGCACATCGTCCTACTTGGCCAGCCGTGGGGGGACTTCCCGTGGCCCCTCTCTCTCCTCTGCTCCCCTAAACGTTCTAGGGCGCCTCCCTTCTGGGTCTCGTTTTCCTCGTTTGCTCCGAGGAGTCCTCCTTTCGAGGAAGGAGAAGGCTGAGGAAGGAGAAGGCTGAGGAAGGAGAAGGCAGTCGGGTGCTCAGAGCCTTGAGGTGGAGGTGGGGCCGAGGTGACTGGCTTGTGGGCCGCTCCCCCAGAAGCTCTCTGTGTCGGTAAGGTCTGGAGTTTGCAGTTCTTTCAGCGTGTGGTTTTGTGAACACAGGATAACAATGCCGTCAGTAACAATTAGTGACAGGATCTGGGCCGGCGAGCGGGTCACTGTGACACTGGCCAGGTCTGTGGGCTCAGGGGGAAAAGGAAGCGGGGGCGGGGGGTACTGGGAAGAGAAGGATCGGAGTAGCAGAGGAGGTGACTCCTTCTGAGGGGAGGAGAGAGTCAGAGGTCACGATGGGGGAGTGGGGTGCTTTCTCTTGTTTTGTCTTCCCTATGCAGGTGGGCGGCTCCGCTCTTATGGGCGAGGCCGAATGCGGGCTTCCGGAAGTGTCCGGATGGCTCTTCTGTGCGGAGGGAAAAGAATCCAGTTCATCTGGTTAAACCGAGCCGTGTGATTGGAAGCCCGGGGCCCCTCAGGCAGCCCCCGCGGGCACCGAGGCTCCTGGCGAGACACCGGGAAGCTCTAATGTGCACACCCCTCTCCTCGTCCAGGAGGAAGACCCAGGGCCCATGCCATGGGAGGAAGGACACGTCCGTCCCCCAGACTTCTACGGAAGGCCAGTTTACAGATGGGTAAGCTGAGGCCAGAGCAGGCCTCTTTCCCACACCGTCCCCAACAGCCAGGCCAGGTCCGGCTGGAAGGGGTTTGGCCTCAGGGTCTGCTGAGGACTCAGGTCAGATAAACTGGAATTCCCCACCCGGGGGCTTGGGCGAGTCCCCGTGGCTCAGTTGTTCCCTGTGAAGGGGAGTGGTGGCTGCCTGACCGCAGGAGGCAGTTTCGCTGGGAGAGCTGAAGGGCTGGTGGGGCTGGCACAGCCCGGTGCCCCCAGGAGAAAGCCGCCTCCTTCTCAGGTCTGTTCTCCCCTTGGCCGAACGGCTGGAGGTCCAGGGCGAGCGGCCGCCCGGGTGACCAGCGGCCCTCCTCCCCCCGGGGGACTCCGGCTTCACAGCGAGGAGAGGGGGGAGGGGCGCAGCCTCCGGCAGGCCTGGGACCCGAGCCCGAGAGCATCGCTCTGTTCTCATTTCTCTTTAAATTTTTTTTAAAAATTGAAAGGAGAGGGAGAGACAGAAACATCCGTAAAGAGAATCATCGGCTGCCTCCTGCACACCCCACAGTGGGGATCGATCCCAAAACTGGGGCATATGCCTGACTGGGAATTGCACTTAGGCCTCCTGGCTCATGGGGCGCCGGAACCGATCACTGTCCCCCCAGCAGAAAGGTGTGGAGCAGGAGCGCTGGTCACCCTTGGAAGCTCTGAAAGGTCGGAGCTAGTCACCCACTGCTCCGTGCAGACGGGGCCGCTGAAGCAGCCTCCACCTGTCAGTTCTAGTAAACCCTCGCCGATTGGCTGTTATTGGAATCGCCTGCCGCAGGGCTATGGGTGTATTCCATAATCTTAATGGAAGGGATAGCCAGGCCAGAGCGGGGCTGGTCCTCTCTGACCCCGTTCCCAAGTTAAAGCTTTTCTAGCCTCTTCCATTTGTGTGCGGCCTCCTCCAGAGCCCGGACCCTGAGCCACGCGGGACGGGAAGGGCTCCCACGGTAGGTGACCCTCCGCCGCCGAGCGGCGCTGGCACTGTGGCGTCATCTCTCTGTCACCTTCTACGCTGGCGTCGTGGCCGTGGCTCCCAGGGGGCGGTGAGGCAAAGTTCCCTTTTCAAACACGGTCATCGGAACGAAAACGCCGCCGTTAAGCAAAGGCCCCGTGAGCCTCGCCACAGCGGTCTGTTCGGTTTATTCGTGCCTCACGTGTTTGCTGGAGCCGCTGCTGCTCCAGCCCTGTGCCCAGAGCAAGTCCCCACAGTGAGCACGCAGCGGGACCTGCCCACGGGCTCAGGCTAGCGGGAGACTGGCGAGAAGATGCGTGCGTGGCTGAACCGTAGAGCAGTCGTGGGGGCGATGGGTGTGGAAGGAGGAGGTGATGGGTGTGTGGGAGGGGTGATGGGTGTGTGGGGAGGAGGTGATGGGTGTGGGGAGGAGGTGATGGGTGTGTGGGAGGGGTGATGGGTGTGTGGGAGGGGGTGATGGGTGTGGGGAGGAGGTGATGGGTGTGTGGGAGGGGTGATGGGTGTGGGGAGGAGGTGATGGGTGTGTGGGAGGGGTGATGGGTGTGTGGGAGGGGGTGATGGGTGTGTGGGAGGGGCGATGGGTGTGTGGGAGGGGCGATGGGTGTGGGAGGGGCGATGGGTGTGTGGGGAGGGGTGATGGGTGTGTGGGAGGGGTGATGGGTGTGTGGGAGGGGTGATGGGTGTGTGGGAGGGGTGATGGGTGTGTGGGAGGGGTGATGGGTGTGTGGGGAGGAGGTGATGGGTGTGTGGGAGAGGTGATGGGTGTGTGGGAGGGGGCGATGGGTGTGTGGGAGGGGTGATGGGTGTGGGGAGGAGGTGATGGGTGTGTGGGAGGGGTGATGGGTGTGTGGGGAGGGGTGATGGGTGTGTAGGAGGGGCGATGGGTGTGTGGGAGGGGTGATGGGGTGTGGGAGGGGTGATGGGTGTGTGGGAGGGGTGATGGGTGTGTGGGAGGGGTGATGGGTGTGTGGGAGGGGCGATGGGTGTGTGGGGAGGGGTGATGGGTGTGTGGGAGGGGTGATGGGTGTGGGGAGGGGTGATGGGTGTGTGGGGAGGGGTGATGGGTGTGTGGGAGGGGTGATGGGTGTGTGGGAGGGGTGATGGGTGTGTGGGGAGGAGGTGATGGGTGTGTGGGAGGGGTGATGGGTGTGTGGGAGGGGTGATGGGGTGTGGGAGGGGTGATGGGTGTGTGGGGAGGAGGTGATGGGTGTGGGGGAGGGGTGATGGGTGTGTGGGGGAGAGGTGATGGGTGTGTGGGAGGGGCGATGGGTGTGTGGGGAGGAGGTGATGGGTGTGGGGGAGGGGTGATGGGTATGTGGGGAGGGGGCGATGGGTGTGTGGGAGGGGCGATGGGTGTGTGGGAGGAGGTGATGGGTGTGTGGGAGGAGGAGATGGGTGTGTGGGGAGGGTGCGATGGGTGTGTGGGAGGGGTGATGGGTATGTGGGGAGGGGTGATGGGTATGTGGGGAGGGGCGATGGGTGTGTGGGGAGGGGCGATGGGTGTGTGGGAGGGGTGATGGGTGTGTGGGAGGGGTGATGGGTGTGTGGGAGGGGTGATGGGTATGTGGGGAGGAGGTGATGGGTGTGGGGGAGGGGTGATGGGTGTGTGGGGAGGGGGCGATGGGGTGTGGGAGGGGGCGATGGGTGTGTGGGAGGGGCGATGGGTGTGTGGGAGGAGGTGATGGGTGTGTGGGAGGGGTGATGGGTGTGTGGGAGGGGCGATGGGTGTGTGGGGAGGGGGGAGCAGTCGTGGGGGCGGCCCGGAGGGAAGGCAGGCCCGGGAGTGCAGGGTGCATGTGTCCGGGTTGAAATGGGGCGACCAGAGGCGCTGACATGGATGCCTGGCCCTGGAGGAGGTGAGGGAGGGTGGGAGGGAGCCGTCCGTGTCTGGCAGGGCGGCCGGGGAGAGCCCGGAGAGGCTGAGAGCTGAGCGGAGCCGGCGGCGGGAGGAGGCCGGGCGGTCCGGCGGCCGGGGAGGAGAAGGAAGGGATGGATGGGGTCGGAGGCATCGGAGCTCCGTGCTCCGGGAGGAGCAGCCGGTGGGGCTGGGGCGGCGGCGGGCAGGGATCTGACCGCCCACAGGCCCCCGTTGGTGCCATGTGCACGGGGCAGGGGCGCAGGAGAGAGCGCTCCCTGCACTCGGCCGGGAGGGTCTGAGGGGTGGACAGGGGGAGTGAGGGGTGTGGCTGCCGCATCTCCTGGTCACATCTCCAAAGCTGGGGGACCTCCGACAGCATCAGGGGGGGCGCTCAAAGGGGAGGGCCCACCGAGGAGCCAGGGAGGAGGAGGAGGAGGAGGAGGAGGAGAGGAGGAGGAGGAGGAGGAGGAGGAGGAGGAGGAGGAGAGGAAGAGGAGGAGGAGGAGGGGAGGAGAGGAGGAGGAGGAGGAGGAGGAGGAGGAGGAGGAGGAGGAGGAGGAGAGGAGGAGGAAGAGGAGGAGGAGGGGGAGAGGAGGAGGAGGAGGAGGGGCCAGTGTGTCTGAAGCCTCAGAGGAAGGTGCTCGGGGGCAGGTCCCTGGAGGTGTCCGTAGACGGGGATGGAGACCACCCGCACCCAGTGGCCGGCACCGCTGGGGCAAAGAGGGCAGGTTTGGTGGAGAAGGGGGGCGGGTGGACAGCTGGATGGGAGGGGATACAGGCAGGTGGAGGAGAGGGCCTGCGGGCGGGTGCAGAGCCGCTCCGGCAGGACTCTGGCCAGAAAGAAAGGAGAAGGCGCCGTGGCCAGCGGCTGGGCCGCCATCTAGGAACCCGAGGTCAGGGTTTGATTCTTGGTCCGGACACAGGCCCGGGGGTTGCAGGCTCCGACCCCAGGACGGGGCGAGCCGGAGGCAGCCCATCAGTGATTCTCATCATGGGTGTTTCTCTTCCTCTCTCTGAAATCAATAAAAACTTTTTTAAAAGGAGACAGCGAGGCCGCGGTAGCTGGCGGGCGGAGGGGTGGGAAGAGGGGTTTCTGCTCCTCAGCTTTAGTTTTAAGGTGGGAGAGGGAGCCGGTGGAGGGCGGGAGTGCCGGGCGCGGGGCAGGACGCCGGGCAGGGGGGAGGCCGGCGGGTCCCGGGGGATTCTCTTCCGCTCATTCATCCACAGGGCCATCCCGGGCGCCCCAGCTGCCAGGCCGCCCCTGGGGCGGGGACGGCGGCGGCGTGTCCGGGTCTCCGCGGCCGGAGGAGGGGCGGGAGGAGCGGGAGCGGAAGGACCGGCGCCCAGGGTCCGGGCGGCGGCGCGGGGGGCCGGGGCGCGGGCGGGGGCCGGGGGTCAGGCGCACCCCGGGCGGAGGTGCCAGGCGGCCCGGCCTCCAGCACGGACACGGCCCTCCCGGCTGCACGCTGTCCTCCGTGTTCCCGCCTGTGGAGCGGGGAGAGGGGGTCACACCGGAGCGGGCGCCGGAGCCCGGAGCGCTGGCCGCTGCCCGCGGGCCGGCCGTCCAGCCCCGGCGCCGGGCAGCGGGGCGGCGCTGACCACGCCCCGGGCTGGGCGGGCTCGGGGCCCCGGGCTCGGGCCGCGGGCGGAGCTCCGCAGTCCAGCGCCGCGGGAGCCGGAGGTACGGGGACCGCGCGGGGGAGCGCCGGGGTCCGGGCCGCCTGGGTGCGCCCGGCCCGGCGGGGAGGGGCGCGAGGGCTCGGCCGCCGCCGGCCACCTGCTCCGGGGACCCGGGGGGCGCCCCCGCTGCGCCCCAAGTTCAGCGCCGCTCGCGGGGCCGAGCCCAGCCCTTCTGGGAGCCCCCCAGCCACCCAGCCAGGCGGCCCCACGGCCGGACCGCGGCGGGAGCAGGGCGGGGGGGGGGGGATAGTGAGGGTCCGGGATCTGGGGCGCAGGAGGCCCGACCCCCCGTGCGGCGGGAGCGGCCGGCGGGAGGTGCTGGGAGGACGGCCTCCAGGTGGGCGCCGGCCCGGGGCAGCTGGACGCCGGGAGTCAGGCCTGGGCGCTGCCTCCACCGGACCCGCGAGGACCCTTCCCCGGGCGGCTTCTCCCCCTCCGGCCTCCGGAGGGAGGGCCAGGGACTGGCGCTGGCTGTGCGCGGGGAGTCCCCCCTCCTCACTGCTGGGGAGGGCCCTGGCCTCAGTTTCCCCTTCTGACCCCTGGGGTAGCAGCTCCCGCCGCCTTGCCAGCCTCAGCTGAGCCTCTGGCCCCCAGAGGGTTAAAGCCACCTCCCTGGCGCCCACCGCTCCCAGGGGGACTCTCATCTCCTCCCGGCTTCCCCAGACCCTGAGGGATGGCCCCTGCCGCCCGCAGGCACCCAGGGCCTCACCACCGCCGGGAGCACCACCTGGGCGGCCCTGGCCTCTCCAGCTGCCCCAGGCTCCCCTCTGCTCACCTCCTCCCGAAGGGGGAGCACCCTGCCAGCTGACAGAGCAGGGCCAGGCTGGCCAGGCCTGCACCCTCCACGCTCATGCCTGCACTCGGGGTTCCCACTGCTGAGACCCCCCCAAAAGGGAGCCCCGTCAGGGCCCAACACAAAGGGAAGAAAGGGCGCGTCCGACGGAGCCCTCGCTGCTGTTCTTTCCCCTGAGCCTGCGCGCCTGCCTGCTTGTCTGCGGGGAGGCTCAGGGTCAGAGGACAAGCTCCCAAACGAAACTTCTTTTTTCTTTTTAAATATGTTTTTATTGATTTCAGAGAAAAACGGAGAGGGAGAGTCAGAAACATCAATGATGAGAGAGAACCACTGATTGGCTGCCTCCTGCACGCCCCCCACTGGGGATGGAGCCCCCAACTCAGGCACGTGCCCTTGATTGGGATCGAACCCGGGACCCTTCAGTCCACAGGCTGACGCTCTGTCCGCTGAGCCAAACCAGCTAGGGCCCCAGTAAATCTTATTAGAAACATGTTTTGTTTCGAAGCCTTCTACCCTGTTTCCCCGAAAATAAGACAGTGTCTTATGTTAATTTTTTCTCCCAAAGTTGTGCTAGGTCTTATTTTCAGGGGGTGTCTTATCTTTCCATGCGCTAGGTCTTATTTTCGGAGGATGTCTTACTTTGGGGAAACAAGGGTAGCTGCCTGGGTTGCGGGGCTGAGACGGAGGAGTGTGTGAGGAACCAGCCCCTCGTGTGGCAGGGTCTGCTCGCATCCCCACACCAGCCCTGCCTGGCAGCCCTGCCCCAGGCGCCCGGGCCTCAGAGGATGTAAGTGCCCCCGCCTCCCAGGTCTGTGCTGGGACCTGTCGGGGCGAGAGGAGGTGGCTGCCTGGGACATTTGCCGCCAGACTGGGAGAAGGGACGGTTTGGCTCAGTGGATAGAGCGTCGGCCTGCAGACTAGAAGGCCCTGGGTTCGATTCTGGTCGAGGGCACATGCCCGGGTGCAGGTTGTATCCCCAGAAGGGAGTGTGCAGGAGGAAGCCGATCAGTGATTCTCTCTCAATACTGATGTTCCCCCCCCCCTTTTCTCCCTCTCCCTCTCCTCCCTTCCTCTTTGAAACCAATAAAAATATATTCTTTTAAAAAGGAAGCTTGAGATGTGAAAAAGCTCCTCCCCACTCCCAGCTGCTGCCCCTCCGGTTCTGTCTCCTGCGGGTGGGCGGGCGGGGCGGGGTGGGCTGCGCCTGGGACCTGTCCTCCTGGGACCAGTCCGGGAGCTCTGCCCTGTGTCTGGAATGCACTTCCTCCCCGCCCGGTGTGTGCCTGGGTGTGCGCCCGGGTGCCGGCCCAGCCCAGCCATCCTGTGCGCTCGAAGGAATGAAGCAGAAGCAGCAGGAAGACACGCTCCCTGTTTGCATCCCTCAGAGGGAAGGATGGTTACAATGCGCCCTTTGCCGGACACTTTTTGACATACTCGGCTCTATAGATGTTTCAAACTCCTCACCTCTCAACAGGGTTGTATCTTCCAACACTTACCTGTCGTTACACCCCATCCAGCTAACGGGCGGCTGGGGTGGCGCTCTCACAGTCGGTGCTGGCTGTGCGGCCTCCGGGGACGGAGTTCTGGGTACGCAGGACCCTGTCTCGGGGTGTCCCTGTCCCCTCGCTGGGGCTGGTCAGCGAGGTCCTTGCCTCAGCTCCCCCAGGTTGTGGTTTAGCTTTTATTGTGCGGCGGCTGTGTGCTTAGGGAGCAGTTTCACCTTTGGTTTACGTGATCTGGGTGTGTGCTGTGTGACGAAGGAGACACCAGTGCGTGAGGGGAAAGGGCCTGAGGGGTCGGCTGAGGAGGAGGGCAGGTACCCAGACGAGGGCCCAGGGGGTGCAGGGAGGTGGGGGGGCTGGCCCTGGTCTGGAGGGACCTGAGCTGGTGAGGACAGGAGGCGGGGCTGGGGGGGCACCTTATGAATGGGGGGCTGGAGGACCCCTTATGAAATGGCTTTGATCTTCCTGGAGAGGAGGCGGAAAGCGTCAGAGAGAGGGTTCTGGAACCGAGTCCCAGCTCCCTGTGCTTCTGCTGGCCCGGGCCCCTGAGCCCTCCCTGCTCCCTGGGAAGCAGCAGGTGTTACGGCCCCTTTGACAGATTCCGGGGGGAGGAGGGTGGGGAGCCCTGGTTCAGGGCCAGGCAGCTGGTGAGTGGCAGGGCTGGCGCCCTTGAGGACCTTCCTCCGGCCTCCACGCCTGGTGGCTGTGGGACGCGCACCCGCCTCCCTGCCTGCAGCTGGCGAGCCTGCCGCTTCCCCTCCTCCGGCCTTGTCTTCTTTCTGGCCGGCCCCGTGGGTGCAGGGGCTTCCGGCAGAAGCCGAGTGGACCCCAGGACTGGGAGAGCCCCCTTCTCCCCAGGCGGGCGCCCTCCCCCGCCGGTGGCTCCAGAGCCGCACAGCCCTCTGCACGCCACTCCTGTGCCGTCTGAGCCGGCCAACATGGAGCCGGCGGACAGGCCCCGGTCAGACGGGAAGCTGTCTCCATTCTGGGAGCCGGCGGCTTCGAAAGAGCAGGAGCCACTGGCCTGGCGTAGACACAGCAGGGAGAGGTCCCCCACCCCCAGGTCGCTCCCCCCCACGGTCTCCAGGCAACCCCTGGGGGCGGGGAGGCCTCCTGCCCTGAGCCCCAGCGAGGCCTGGACACCCCACTTCCTCACCTGGCCTGGCTTACACACACACACACACACACACACACACACACACAGACACACACAGACACACACACTCACACAGAGACACGCACACAGACACACACAGAGACACACACAGAGACACACGCACACTCACACACTCACACACACAGACACACACACGTGCACACACACAGACACACACTCACACAGACACGCACACAGACACACAGACACAGAGACACAGACACACACACACAGACACATGCACACAGACATACACTCACACACACACACACTCACACAGAGACACGCACACAGACACACACAGAGACACACATACACAGAGACACACACAGACACACACACAGAGACACACGCACACTCACACACACACACAGACACACGCACACAGACATACACTCACACACAGAGACACACGCACACTCACACTCACACACACACTCACACACTCACACACACAGACACACACACACACTCACACACTCACACACACACAGACACACACACACACACACTCACACACTCACACACACACACTCACACACTCACACACTCACACACTCACACACACCCCCGCTGCCCTGCGCTGCGGTTCCGGTGTTAGAGGTGGGAAAGCGGAGACTCGGGGCCAGGCCCCTTCTTTGTCACGGGGCCCCTCGGGCCCGTCCCCGGTGCGGTCCCCGGTGACCCAGGCGGGTCACAGGCAGACCCTCTGCCCTGGCAAAGGGTTTGAGTCCCAGCGGCGCCTCGGTTTCCTGGGCCGGTCGGGCCCACTGAGCGCTTCGGTGCACGGAAACCGCGGGGACCAGTGCGGGCGGGGAAGCCCGTAGGGAACACGGCGTTGTTGGGTCACGTAGCCCCACGTCTCCGGGGGCTTTCCGTGTGTGCGTGCATGTGCATGTGTGTGTCTGCGTGTGTGTGCGTGTGCGAGAGAGAGAGAGAGAGAGAGAGAGAGAGAGAGGCTCGGGACCGGCTCTAAACCCTAACGGGCTTCCTGTGCGTGGGGAGCTCACCGGGAAGAGGCACGAGGGCGGACGTGGCCGAGGCGGGCACCATGGTGTTGGCCGCAAACGCCCAGCGGCCGCGGCACGTTTCCTGCCGTTGAGATGGGCGGAAGCGATGCGAAGGCTGGTCCTGCCCGGAAACGGGCTGGTGGCCTTCTGCATGAGCCGCGGCCGGGAGGAGCCTGCCCCTTGACCGGACTCAACCCTAGTGCCGTCAGTCCACCGGCCGACGCTGTCCCCGGAGCCACAGCGGCGAGGGCACCAGCATCCTTTAAATGAGACATTCGCCAGCCCTCACCGATTTGGCTCAGTGGTAGAGCATCGGCCTGCGGACTGAAGGGTCCCGGGTTCGATTCTGGTCAAGGCCATGTCCCTGGTTGCGGGCACATCCCCAGTTGGGGCGGGCAGGAGGCAGCTGATGGGTGTTTCTCTCTCATCAATGTTTCTGACTCTCTATCCCTCTCCTTTCCTCTCGGTAAAAAATCAATAAAATATATTTTTAAAAAATAAATAAAACACGATGCAGGTGTAGAACGGACGTGTACCGATCGCCTTGTGTGGGTCTCCCGTGTGGGCGCTGGGTGAGCGCGGGTCCCGGTCCAGGTTCGGGTCCGGGTCTGGCGCCGGGAAAGCCAGGGCCCCAGGAAGACGGGCTGTCACAGCCCTCCCTCCGGCCTCCGTGATGAAGGCGGAGCGGGAGGTGCCCCTCGGGGTGCTGCCCGCCCCCCTCCCCGCACGCACGCCCCTCTGTAAGGCTGGCACAGGTAGCCCGCTGTGGCGAAGGCGTGTGCTCACATGTGCGAACAGCCGGGAGGAAACCGCTGTGGCATTTTGGTGGGTTTTTGGCAAACGGCAGCGCTTCTTACCTTTCTGGCTCGGAGGCCGCCGGGCAGAGGGAGGGGCGCGGGGAGGGGGCCGGCGCGGAGAATTCCCAGAAGCCGGTGGCCCTGAGCCGGAGGAGCGATGTTCCACCATCGCTGCCCGGGGCACTGAGGGCTCAGGCGGATTTCCTTCCTCCCCCGCCGCTCGGGCATGGGGTGTCCCTGTGCCAGGCCCTCCCCAGCTCGGCATCTCTGACAGTCCTCGGCGGGCGGGCAGCTCGGCTCAGCGTCCTCCGCTGCCCGTTCACCGAGGCCAGGTCACCGCCATCCCCTCGGGACCCCCCCCGCGGCTCCGAGGCTCCGCCATGGCCCAGGCCAGGGGTCGGCAAACCACGGCTCGCGAGCCACGTGCGGCTCTTCGGCCCCTCGAGTGTGGCTCTTCCACAAAACGCCGCGTGCGGGCGCCCGTACAGTGCGATGGAACATGCGCAGAAGCCGGCTTTCGGCCTGGGCGCGTCTGTTTGGAGAAGTGGCCTCAGAGCCGCACGTGGCTTGTGAGCCGCGGTTTGCTGACCACAGGTCCGGGCTGTGGGTGAGGCCCAGGGCGTGGGGGCGTGCTGCTCACTCACCTACCCATTTTTTAAAAAATATTTTTTTATTGAACTCAGAGAGGAAGGGAAGGGAGAGATAGGAACATCAGTGACGAGAGAGAATCATCAATAAGCTGCCTCCTGCACGCCCCCTACTGGGGGTCGAGCATGTGCCCTTGACCAGAATCAAACCTGGGACCCTCTGGTCCGCAGGCCGCGGCTCTATCCACTGAGCAGAACCGGCCAGGGATCACATTCATTGTGAAGGAGCCACACGCTCCTCCCTTACCGTGTGCAGCACAGGTCCCAGGCCACAGCCTTGGTGGGAGCTGTGCCGCAATCCAGGTGGCTTCCTGGAGGTGGCTGCTCTGCTCACACAGGTCAGGAGAGAAGGGGAGGGCCTGAGACTTGGGAGCAGACACACCCTCCTCTCAGACTAGCCACATGGCTGGGAAGGCCCCTTTCCTCTGTGCACCTCGGTCTTCCCCTCTGTAAAATGGGACTGCAGTGGTGGCGGTGTGGCTGGCCAGGTTGCCTGCCACGTGCTTTGTTCTTGGCAGACGGCAAGCTCTCCTCTGGACTGTGGTTGGACGGTCCTGTCGGGGGCTGGGGGTGGAGAGGAGGGGTATTTGGGGAAGAGGAAAGAGCTTATTGAAAAAACCTGCAATTCTCAGAGCCTGGTGGTGAAGCAGAGATCAGCGTGGCTGGTCTGGGAGCCGGGGGCCGGGGGGAAGTGGCCACGGGCCTCAGCGCTGTGGGCTGAGGCAGGAAGCCAGAGGGGCTGCTGGGGTGGTGGGCCCCGAGACAGACAGGGAGAGACCTGGGCCGGGGAGCGTGCGCTGGGGCCGTGGGCTGGCGAGAAGGAGAGGTGGGGGGATCTGTGTGACCAGAGGGCCCCCCACCCCCACCTGCACCTCCTCTGGTTTCACAGGGGCCTCCAACCGCTTTCTTGTTGCCACCTGTCCTCTGTGGTCCGGTCTCAGACGCAGCCAAGCAGGAGAGAGCTCTGAGGTCTAAGTCACCCGTAACCTCCCCTCCTCAGGGTCTCCCCGCGGCACCTCCTCCCAACCAGAGAGACAAGTCCTTCCGTGGTCCCAGCACCCCAGGCCAGCCTCCCGGTACCTCTGCCTCCTCTCCAGTACCCCCTCCTTGCCCTGCTCACCTGCTCACCCTGCTCCACCAGCACCTTCCTGTACCCCCCCTGCCCGCTCGCCCTGCTCACCCTGCTCCACCAGCACCTCCTGTCCCCCCCCCTGCCCGCTCGCCCTGCTCACCCTGCTCCACCAGCACCTTCCTGTCCCCCCCCCTGCCCGCTCGCCCTGCTCACCCTGCTCCACCAGCACCTTCCTGTACCCCCCCTGCCCGCTCGCCCTGCTCACCCTGCTCCACCAGCACCTTCCTGTACCCCCCCCCTGCCCGCTCGCCCTGCTCACCCTGCTCCACCAGCACCTTCCTGTACCCCCCCCCCCGCCCGCTCGCCCTGCTCACCTGCTCCACCAGCACCCTCCGGGCATAGCCCCAGGGCTCTGTACTCACCGTTCCCTCCCCGGACTCTCCCTCAGGCACCTGAGGTCTGCACAAATGTCAGCTTTTCAGAGAGGATCCCCTCTGCCCGCCACGTCCTCCCGCCCAGTTCCCTGCTGCCTTCTTCTCCGTAGCACGTCTCGCCACCTGAGATATTTCTTTCTTGTTCCTGCTCTCCCACCACCGCGTCAGCCCCGCGTGCGCAGCCGAAGCCTCTGTCCGACGTGCTCGCCGCTGTGTGTTTCCCAAGCCTGGGCGTGGGCCGGCACGTAGTAGGTGTTCAAGCACGGATGACGGAGGCGTGGGGGTGAGGCTGAGGGCGTGGGCAGTTTCTTTCCAGGATGAGGTTTTACGTCAGGGCGAGCGAGGATGTCTGCCCCCTGCGTGGCCGTCCCTCTGGCCGTCCTCTGTCTGCTCTGGGCCTGGCCCGGGCGGTGGCCATGAGGGACTGTCCAGTGACGGCTGCCTCTGGCGGGGTGGGCAGAGCCGGGCCAGAGCCCAGATCCGTCGGCAAGGTCCTTCCAAGCTCCTCAGGTTGAGAGGAGAACTTGAGGCTCAGAATGGGGGGGCGGGGGGCGGGGGTCAGACTCCAAGGTCACATGGCTGTGGACAGGTAGAAGCAGGCCCCTTGATCAGGCAGGATCCAGTCAGCAAGACTCACTGCTCACAGTAAGAACACCCCCTTTGCCACGGAGACAGCCACACGGACACTCACACCCCGTTTGCAGGGCAGACCAGTCAGCACTGAAACAAGAAATTGTTGTTTAAAATTAAAAAAAAAAAAAAAAATTAAAAAGAACCTGGTCAGAGTGGCTCAGAGGTTGAGCATCTACCTATGAAGCGGGAGGTCCCTGCTTTGATTCTGATCAGGGCACAGGCCCGGGTGCAGACACATTCCCCAGTAGGGGGTGTGCCGGGGGCAGCCGATCCATGATTCTCATCATTGATGTTCCTATCTCTCCCTCTCCCTTCCTCTCTGAAAACAGTAATATAGATAGATAGATATAGATATAGATATAGATACAGATACAGATATTAGTGAATGCCCCATATTGGAATGCCCCATATTGGGTGGAGGTGGGGCCCCTCTTGCTGCCCAGTACGTTTCGCTCCAGTGCCTGCGGTAAACGGTGGGCGAGGCAGCCTGGGAACTGCCCCCCGGGGAGTGAGCGGGGACTCCTGGTTCAGGCCAGAATGTCCAGGTGCCGCGGCATTTCACTGGCCAAACACGGTTTATCTGATCTGGAGCTTTCCCTGCTGGAACGCCCTACTGGCTGCCCAGCACGCCAGGAGGTCACGGTGCGTGTGTGCGTGTGTGCGTGTGTGTGCATGTGTGTGTGTGCGTGCGTGTGTGTGTGTGTGTCCAGAGCAAGCGGGTGGGAGTGGGGCTCACGGTTACCTACTGCTCCCTGAGCTCAGCCTGAAGCTCAGGGAGGGTGATGTCACGCTGACCCCGAGCAGCCCACCCCAGGCAGCGGATGTCAGTCCAGCCTCGGGGCAGAGCCGGAGTGAGCCGGGGAGGGGCCGTCCTCGGGGAGGGGAGAGGGTCTGAGGGGGCAGGCGGAACGGGGTGCAGCGCGGGGAGGGCGGACGGTCTTGGGGCCGGTGGACACGCAGGTGCTCCCGTATGAAGGGTCCGGACAGCGGCTCCATCTGGAGCCTCGGACAGCGAGGCAGGACCAGCCCGTGACCCGCTGCAGCCCACGTGGCTCACGGTTCCAGCTGCCCGAGGACTCCCTGGGTCAGGACCACTGTTGGTCCTGGCTTTGGTCATTTACTTATTCGTTTAGATGTTTCCCAAGCTTTTGACATATGTGTACCCCTTCTATAATTTTCGTAGCTCTGAGTACCCCTCGTACTCATGAGAACGCAGAATTAGGCGCAGCTAAGCACGGTACAGTGCATATCCCCACCAAACTCCGGTGCAACGCGTACCCCCACCAAACTCTTCCCGTGCCCCTGGGGGTGCGCCTACCGCACTTTGGGAAACACTGGAAGAAAATACCTATGTGAGCTAAAGGTTTGGCTCAGTGAGTAGAGCGTCTGCCCACGAACTGAAGGGTCCCGGGTTCAATTCCGGTCAAGGGCACGGACCTCAGTTGCAGGCTCCATCCCCAGCCCTGGTCAGGAATGTACAGGAGGCAACCAATTGATGCCTCTCACATTGCTGTTTCTCTCTCTCTCTCCCTCCCTCCCTTTCACTTTCTCTAGAAACCAATAGGAAAATATCCTCAGGTGAGGATTGACAAAAATGTGTGTGTGCATGGATGTGTGCGTGCATGGATGCGTGTGTGCGTGTGTATGTGCGCGTGCACACGTGCTGGGGTCTGCTGGCCACGTGGGACGGGACAGTGAGGAAAATCAGCCTCGGCCCTGCCCGCTGACACTGTGTCCCGGGCATGTCGCTGCCTGTGTAGTCATCCTTGAGGGTGGTTCCTAATCGCTTGCAGTTGCAAACAAATAATCTGTGACCTGGACAAACATCGCTTCTCTGCGGGCCGAGGTCACTGCAGGATGGCATGACGCAGGGCAGCCGCCCGGAACCTCCTAGATGGGGTTCACGCCCCCCCCAGCGGGCCGGAGCTGTCCGCCACCCGTGTGACCCCCCGGGTGGGGAGTGCCAGGTCTTGGCCGATTGCCGGCCCCCAGGGAGAGATGCTATCGGAGTGTCCGCTGCCTTTCTCCGCTCACAGAAAGGTCCCGTCTTGCTGGCGGGTTTCAGGGCCACACTTGGCAGACGGAGGGAGCTTTTCGCGCCGGCATTTTTGGGGGGAGGACGGGGAGACGTTTGTTTTCTCAAGGAGTCAAGTTTAATCATGTTTTCTTTCACGGCTTCTGGGTTTCCTGCATAATTCAGGAATCGTTGCCAGCTCTCAGGTTATAAAGGAATTTATCCGGGTTTGTGCTCCAGTTTTATGGGTTTTCGTTGGGACTTTATCCTGGGGCGTGTTCTGAGGCATGAACGTGGCGCGTGCTTTTTTGTGGGGGGAATATAATGGAGCTCCTAATTTTATTTTCATTATTTTTAAAATATATATTTTATTGATTTTGTACAGAGAGGAAGGGAGAGAGAGAGAGAGCTAGAAACGTCGATGAGAGAGAAACATCGACCAGCTGCCTCCTGCACACCCCCCATCGGGGTTGTGCCTGCAACCAACGTACATGCCCTTGATCGGAATCGAACCCGGGACCTTTCAGTCCACAGACCGACGCTCTACCACTGAGCCAAACCGGTTTTGGTTATTTTCGTTATTTTTTTACAATCTTCACTGCTGAGAGTATTACATAGGTCCCCTTTTCTTCCCATTGACCCCCCTCTAGCCCACCCCGCCTCAGGCCTGCACCGCCCACACATGGCCCATGTCCATGGTTATGTTTACATGCACACAGGTCTTTGGCTCGTCACCTCTCACCACCCTCCTTCCTGCCCTCTAAGGAACTCAGTGTGTTCTTCCTTCTGCACAAGCCTGTCAGACAAAAGGCCAACACGGGCTAAACAGGTGTAAGTTTATGTGGGCGGCAAAAACACTAAAGCTGAAATATGTGAGTCACCCTTAACATAAGATACTGGAACACTTTAATAAAAATTAACAGTTTTTCTTTTTTTTAAAAATATATTTTATTGATTTTTTTAACAGAGAGGAAAGGAGAGGGATAGAGAGCTAGAAACATCGATGAGAGAGAAACATCGACCAGCTGCCTCCTGCACACCCCTGTCAGGGATGTGCCCGCAACCAAGGTACATGCCCTTGACTGGAATCGAATCTAGGACCCTTCAGTCCGCAGGCTGATGCTCTATTCACTGAGCCAAACCGGTTTCAGCTTAACATTTTTTCTTGAACATTAACTTACCCGGCACTGAATAACTTTACGAATTAATAAGCGTAACGCAAATAAGCCTATTTTTCTTGTTCTCTGAAAGCGAACTATTTCCTGTTGCGCACACCAAACAAGTCAGTCCAAGATGAATGACATGCTCTGGCTGGTTTGGGCTCAGTGGATAGAGCATCGGCCTGGAGACTGAAGGTTCCCGGATTCTATTCCAGCCAAGGACACACGCCCGGGTTGTGGGCTTGATCTCCAGTAGGGAGAGTGCAGGAGGCAGCCAATCAATGATTCTCTCTCATCATGGATGCTTCTATCTCTCCCTCTCCCTTCCTCTCTGAAATATATATATATATATATATATATATATTTTTTTTTTTTTTTATTTTTTTTTTAAAGGACTCATGACGTGGCTGCTAACATATTTGCTGCTGGTATTAGTGGAGAGAAATGGTGCGTCTGCACACTTACAGTCATCAGTCATTAGTGAATGTCATGGTTCGTTATTCACAGTTATGTAGAGCAGAATATGGTAAACATTAAGTTATGGAATTTTTATTAAAAATGTTGCTTCTATACCTCTCTCGGCCGCGGGTTTGACATGCTTGCTCTCGAAGCTACAACGATTGCCGGCACCTGTGGGCAAAGCTCCGCCTGCCGCGCCGATGGGAGAGGCGCCTGGCGGCTGTGCCGGTACCGCCCGGCTTGTGCGATGTCGCTGGTTTGGGGTTCACAGGACGATGTTGTTCCAATTACTGAAGCTGTGGGGGACGTTTCGCAACCTGAAAGGCCAGTCCTTCCTCGTCGGCGCCTCCTGCTCAGGCTTTTCCTTCTTGCTTGTTTGCTTTTCTGCGCGAGCTCTCGGATCACACACGTCTGTGAGGCCGAGTCATCTGTCCCGAAACCACGGCTGGTCTTCCGCTCGTCTGAGCCCTGGCTGTGCCTCCCGGGGCTGCTCGCGCTGGCTCGCAGATTCTGAACATCTTTGGTTACGCTGACCCCTGAGTACCATGGTGATGTTGGCCTGAGTCGGATTTTCATTACAACTTCTGCTTCTACCTGCTTGTTTACATTTGTGAGTGTGTGTGTGTGTGTGTGTGTGTCCGCATTTCAGCATTCCTTTTTTTTTTTAATGTATTTTTATTGATTTCAGAGAAGAAGGGAGAGAGAGAGAGAGAGAGAAACATCCATGATGAGAGAGAATCATTGATCGGCTGCCTCCTGCACGCCCCCTACTGGGGATCGAGCCCCCACCCCTGCATGTGCCCTTGACCAGAATCAAACCCGGGACCCTTCAGTCTGCAGGCTGATGCTCTATCCACTGAGCCAAACCAGCCAGGGCAGTTTTGATATTTTATTCTTGTAACATGCTGCTGAATTTTATTTGCTGTGTTATATTTAGGATTATTACAGTAACTAGTGGCCCCGTGCATGAAATTCATGCATGGGGGGGTGGGGTCCCTCTCCAGTCTGGACCCCTTGGGGGAATGTCCAACTGCCCTGTGGGATCGGGCCTAAACTGACAGATGGACATCTCTCTTGCAATCTGAGTCCGATGGCTCCTAACCATTCACCTGCCTGCCTGCCTGATTGCCCCTAACCACTCTGCCTGCTTGCCTGATCACCCCCAACTGCCTCTCTTCTGGTCTGGTCACCCCTAACTGCCCACCCCCCTGCAGGCCTGATTGCCCCCAATTGCCCCTCTGCCAGCCTGATCGCCCCGACTGCTCCCCGCTTGCCAACCTGCTAGCCCCCAACTTCCCCCCCACTGGACTGCTCACCCCCAGCGCCCCCTTCTGCGGTCTGCTCACTCCTAACCGCCTCAGCCTCAGCCCCGCCACCCTGGCTTTGTCCAGAAGGAAGAATGGAAGGTCTCCTGGTCTAATTAGCATATTGCCCTTTTATTAGTATAGATATTCATAAGTGATAGTGGCCAGTAGGGTACCTTACAAACTCTTTTTCGGATTTTCATTATCTGTTACACTTCAAAGTTTTTTTTATGAGATCGGGCGCGTTCAGGGTGGTATGGCTGTAGACTACACTTCAAAGTTTTTTGAAGTTTTCTCTCATGTTTTGCTGTTGAACACTAAAAAAACATTGGGTTTCTGTCACTTAAGAGTTTGCTAGAAATTTTCTCTAAAAATATCTTGCTCCAGCCCTTACTGGTTTGGCTCAGTAGGTAGAGCAGCAGCCTGTGGACTGAAGGGTCCCAGGTTCGATTCTGGTCAAGGGCATGTACCTTGGTTGCAGGCATATCCCCAGTAGGGGGTGTGCAGGAGGCAACTGATCGATGATTCTCTCTCATTAATGTTTCTATCCCTCTCCCTTCCTCTCTGTAAAAAAACAATAAAAGATATATAAAAAAATTGATATATAAAAATATCTTGCTCTGGTGCTTTTTAAAAATGTTTTTATTGATTTTAGAGAGGGAAAGACAGACGGGGGGGGGGGCGGGGGGGGGCGGGCGGAGAGAACAAGCTGCCTCCTGCTCGCCCCTGACTGGGGGTTGACACTGCAAACCCGGCACGCGCCCTGACCAGGGATGGAACCGGCGGCCTCTTGGTGGATGGAATGATGCCCAGCCATCTCGGCCACGGAGGGCAGGGCTGGCACTTCGGTTTTCATGCTCTTATCATTCTCTTTCCATGTGGACGTTGGTCTGTCTGTCTGTCTAGATGATCTATCTCTTCCAGGAAAGGTCTTGATTTATGATATTTGTCTAGAAATGGTTTTTTCCAGGTTTTAAATTTTATTTGGGAAGTACTATCACGATTGAAATGTTCTGCTCTGGCCGCGTTCCCAGGTGGCATTTCTTCATCCGCTCCCGCCCCGCCCCCTTGTTTTCTTAATTAGGGTTCATGGTGGTTTACATATTTCATTGGACTTTTCCCCAGAGAGCCAGCTTTTTGCCATATTTCTTAGTAGGCTTCTCTATTTTTCAAATTTATTTCTGCTCTAATCTTTACTAATGCTTCCTTCATTCTTGATGTTTACTTCATGATTCTTTTTCCAATATTTTTCTCTGTCCTGTTGTAATTATTACACGTATTGGGAACTAGACACTGCTCTGGCTGCCGCAGCGCCCTCCCTGCGATTAAGACTCGTGCTGTTTTGCCATTATTTCGTGGAAATCCCACAAATTCCGTTTGTATTTCCCTTTTGATGTGAGCATTGTCCAAGAGAGGTATGTGTTGTTCCTCCCACCCCATTTTCTGGACTTTTAAAGTAATTTCTAGTCATTCTGCCTTGTGATCATAAAATAATCTGTCTCTTTTGGATGTTCTTGAGGTTTTTCAGTTTTCATGAATGTTCTATCAGCTCTTAAAAAGAATATACAAAAGTTAGATACAGAGACAGTAAAGCATCAAACAGACTGTCCAATGACAGCGGGAAGGTTAGGGAGAGGTGAGGGAGATAAGAGGTCAACCGAAGGACTTGTATACATGCATATAAGCATAACCAATGGCCGCAAAACTCTGGGGAGGGAGGGCATGTATGGGAGTGGGGCTGGGTGGGGCAATGGTAAGATATGTACACATATAATAGCTTAATAAAAATAAAAAAGGAGAAAAAGAATGTACATTATTATTAGCATAGAGTTTGACATGCTGTACTTCACTGATCATTTTATTGAGGTCTTTTGAACTCGTATTTATGTTTGATCTACTTTATGTTCCTTGGGCCGAGAGGTGAATTAAAATCTCTTATTAGCATGCTCTGTCTGTCTGTCCTAGTACTCTTGCCACGTCTTCCGAACCACCGTGTGGTTTGGTGCCTTCTCAGCTGTACCATTTGGATTCTAAGTGGCCCTTCGTTGGCTCCCTTCGTGATGTTTGGCTTGAATTCTCATTGTCTGACCTTAAGATTATTAAGAAAATGTTGTTGTTGTTTTTTAATTTATTTTTACAAAGAGGAAGGGAGAGAGATAGAGAGCTAGAAACATCGATGAGAGAGAAACATAGATCAGCTGCCTCCTGCACACCTCCTACTGGGGATGTGCCCGCAACCAAGGTACATGCCCTTGACTGGAATCGAGCCCAGGACCTCTCAGTCCGCAGGCTGATGCTCTATCCACTGAGCCACACCGGTTAGGGCAATACTGCTTATTAAATATGTTTTTATTGACTTTTAAAGAGAGGGGAAGGGAGAGGAAGAGAGAGGTAGAAACATCAGTGATGAGAGAGGATCATTGACTGACTGCCTCCTGCACGCCCCCCACCAGGACCAAGCCCACAGTCCAGCATGTGCCCTGACCGGAATCAAACCGTGACCTCAGGTTCACAGGCTGATGCTCAGCCCCGGAGCCACACCTGCTGGGCCACAGTGTCCCTTTTCAATTCCTGAAATCAAGACTTCTGCATTTCAGGACAGTTTTCCTGAATTACAGTTTTAAACATTTCTTAGGTTCAGTTGTTTGAGTTTTGTTCTTTATGCCGCGCTGGCATGGCTCAGGGGCTGAGCATCAACCCATGAAGCAGGAGGTCACGGTTCAATCCCCGGTCAGGGGCACGCCCGGGTTTCGGGCTTGATCCCAGTAGGGGGCGTGCAGGAGGCAGCTGATCGATGATTCTCATCATTGCTGTTTCTCTCTCTCTCTAGCCCTCTCCCTTCCTCTCTGAAATCGATAAAAATATTTTTAAAGAGTTTTCAGTTATACCATCATTGCATCTCCCATCTGTCTGTTTTTCTTCTTGAATTCTTTGATCTCCTTGACTGTTGCCTCTCGAGTTTTGTTCAGTTTTGTTTTAATCTATTTCTTGTCCTGCTTTGTATGGAGTGCCTCTCCCTTATGTTTCTCGCAGCTCGGTCTTCACTTCTGAAATGCATTTGTCTTCTTCTTTCGGTTCTTCCCTGAGTCTGTCCGCTCCCGCCCGTCCCCTCATGTCTCACCTCACCTCTCCGTTTCCTCTCCGCTTGTATCCCTGCCCTTTGGTCTTCCTTCAGGTTTGTGGCTGATTGTTTTTTTAATTCATGTTATAATTATGGATTAGAATTTTTATTTGCTGTGTGCCAGTGTGGCATCTTTGCATGGATGCTGTGTTTATTCCTTTAACAGGTTTTTGGTTTTTTTTTTTTCTGTGTTTGAATTTCCCTGGATCAGCTATCAACAGGAAGTCTTTGTGGAACTGGGAGAGAGGTTTCCCTGATGAAAGGATCCTTCCTCTGATTTTGGGAATGAATTTAAAAGGTGGCCCTTTAAAAAAAAAAGGGGGGGGGGAATAAAAGACCCTCTGGACCCACTCCCCATTGGCCTATCAGAACCCCACGTGGGACACAGTGTATTCTCACGTGGGGTTGGTACATTGTGCTGGTGTGACGGTTTATCTACCTCCAAAGCAGTCAGTGCTCAAGCTGCAGCTGCGAACCTCCAGGATGTAGCCGTCTCCAAACGGGTGCCTGTGGGCGGTGGAGTTTCCGTTAGTATCACATGCCTCCTAGCAGCGTTCCCTCTCTGATACGACTTAGAAGGGAAACCATGGAACAAGCTTATCCATGATAACAGAGGCCTGAGCAGCATCACCGCGGAGCCCGGCGAATGGGGCCCGGCGCTGAGGGGGGCAGCCAGTAGCGAAGAAGGAGGCGGTGAAGGCAGCCTGAGCGGTACCGTGTTACCTGGTTAAAGTCCTCGGCAGAATCCCACACGGCCAGTCAGTGAAAGCTTCAACGCATGGCATGCGACTGCGCTTCCTGGAGCTCAAGCACCGGCAGTTCCTTTGGGCCCAGCTCTCGCACTTGGTGAGAGAGTCTGCGGAATGGTTAGGTGCCGCGGAGCTTGGTGTGAAGATCCTGAATGAGCTTCTCTTCGTCGAAGCTAGAGACCTACCAGGTCCAACTTCGAGAGCGTTTGTCACTCAGCTCAAACCGTTTTCGTCGTGTGCTCAGATGGCCCGGCAATTAAATCTCTCTTTTTTTAAAATATATTTTATTGATTTTTTTACAGAGAGGAAGAGAGAGGGATAGAGAGCTAGAAACATCGATGAGAAAAAAACATCGATCAGCTGCCTCCTGCACACCCCCTACTGGGGATGTGCCCGCAACCAAGGTACGTGCCCTTGACCGAATCGAACCCGGGACCTTTCAGTCCATAGACCAACGCTCTACCACTGAGCCAAACCGGTTTCGGCTAGCAATTAAATCTCTTACTAACAATGGACTCTCACGAGTTATGAGGACCCGGCCAGTAACCGCTGGTGGTGTCCAGTTTGTCGAGCTAGAGAAGAGCCTTATCGAACAGCACACTGAAGGCACGTTTCCGTATCTCAAGATTCTCAAGCTTGCTTTTACTCCACGAGCATTCCCGAATCTTTTCGGAGCCGCGCTTCTGCTCCAGGGAAAGCGTCGAGGGACATTCAGAAATTACAGAACTACCGAGGAACTGAACGTCGAAGTGACGGAGCAGGAAATCGAAGATGCGTCACAGGGCCACCCTTCGAGAGGTCACCGGTGATCGTGAAGGTCTGAGCGCGTTTGTGGGACGGTGAGTGCAGGGAGCGATGCCGCCATGGGACACCCGCTGCAGAGCGGCTAACTGCAGTACTTGAGCG